>CM067224.1:66056029-66656029 GCA_034190945.1 Octodonta nipae | reverse complement strand
GATCTCCGAAACTACTGAGCCTAAAATTTTGAAAAAAAATAGTAAGTATAGAATGTTGCCCGAACTTTACAGGAAAAATAAAGAGAAACAATTAATATTAATTTTGAGGGACAAATTATAGAATTAAATGAAAATTTAAAAATAAAAAGAATTCAAACGCATCATGTAATACATCAAATGAAAGGTCCCATTGTCAGGAACACAAATATATTTTTTCATATTAAAAAAAAAATTAAAAAATATTAACAAAAATATACGAAAATTTACCCATCCCCCCCCTTATCCCCGAAACTATAAAAGGTAAAGTTAAAAAAAATAGAGGTATAGGGTTTGACCTAAAGTTTACTGGGCAAATAAGGAGAAACCTCTACTTTTAATTTTGGGGGGCAAATTACAGAATTAAATGAAAAATACAAAATTAAAATTTTTTCTAACTCATCATATATGAAATGAAAGGGCTCATTATGACGAAAACAAATATATTTTTTTCATATTTTTAAAATAAATTAGTTAAAAGATATTAACAAACATATAAAAATTTTTACCTATTCCCGCCCTTTATCTACGAAACCATAAGCTGGAAAATTTAACAAAAAATTGAGGTATAGTCCCTCACCTGACTTTACTGGAAAAATAAGGAGAAACTCCTAATATTCATTTTGGGATGAAAATTATAGAATTAAATGGAAAATATAAAATTAAAATTGTTTCTAACCCATTATGTTATATATCAAATGACGGGGCTCATTATGACGAAAACAAATATATTTTTTTCATATTTTTAAAATGAATTAATTAAAAGATATTAACAAAAATGTAAAAAAAATTATCCATCTTCTCCTTTATCTCCGAAACCAAAAGCTGGAAATTTTTGAAAAAAAATGGGGGTATAGCCCCTCACCTGAACTTTACTGGAAAAATAAGGAAAAACCCTTAATATTCATTGGGGGGGGGGCAAATTATAGAATTAAATGGAAAATAAAAAATTATAATGTTTCTAACGGATCATGTAATATATCAAATCAGAGGGCTCATTATGACGAATACAAATATATATATATATATATATATATATATATATATATATATATATTATATATATATATATATATATATATATATATATATATATATATATATAAAATATATAAAATATGAAGAAATCCCTAATATTAATATTGGGGGCCAAATTATTGAATTAAACAGAAAATAAAAAAATATTTTTTTAACGCATCATGCAATACATCAAATGAAAGGGAATACAAATATATATTTTTCATATTTTTAAAATTAATTGTTTTCAAGATCTTAACATAGAGATATACACATTTTTCATTTCTCGCTTTATTTCCAAAACCATACTACCTGAAATTTTGAAAATAATTAGGGGTACTGGGGCTCACTTGAAATTTATAAGAAAAATTATTAGAAAACCCCCATAGTAATTTTAGAGACAAATTATACACTTAAATGGAAAATAAAAATTCAATTTTCAAATTCATCATGTAATATATCAGATAAAAGGCTCATTATGTGAATTACAAATATATCATATTTTTAAATCATTTGTTTAAAAGATATTAACAAAAATATTAAACATCGACTTAATTCCCACTTTAGAAACTACAGTATTTAAACTTTGAAAAATATATTTTATTTGTATTTTTAAATAATTTGAATAACAGATTTAATAATTTATAATTTAAAATTTGACCTATTTTGCCCTTTATCTTCCATCTACAGAGCTTCAAAATTCAGACAGTAGATTATAAAAGGCTTCTCTGTAAGTTTATTAGTAAGATAAAACTCTAATGTTAATTTTTGGGGGCCAAATTAGAAAATTAAATACATATGTATTGTTATAAAAATCAAGCAAATCCTGAAGAAGAATAAAATAAAAGGTCTATGTGTTGAAAATCATAGTGTATATTTTTTATAAACTTAAAACGCTTTCTTTAAAAGATATTAGGGTAAATATAAGGAAATGCACTCATTCCCGGCTTGTCTGAAACTGGAATATTCGAATCTTGAAGGTGGTACGTAACCCTTAGTATGCGAGTCCAACTCGCACTTGTTCAAATTATTTAAAAAGTGTATTTATCTGGCAATACATATCATCACCTGAGGTGAAATTGTTTCATGTATAGCCTTATTGTAAATAACAGTTGACGGGCAATCTGTAAGCTTACAATAATAACTCAAACGTTGCATCACCCAAAAAACAATTGACAAAATCGGAAACACGAACCGATCTACATCAACATGTTTGGTACAAACAAAATGAACTTCGATTTCGTTCTTCCGGCCTTTCGAGTTCCGCAAATATTGTTGTGTGCACAGAATAAAGTGCACGCAAACAAGTAAAACGAACCCTCCGCAACAGTATCAGGATCTAATAAATCTCTTTGAAAAAGAAAGCAGTCGATGAAATCTGACAAACGCAGGCTATTGCATTAGGAAAAGCGGAAAAGCTTCGAAGCAATGCCAGCAACGGTTTCATCAAGTGCAAGCTGCAATTGCTGACAAAATAAATCTCTGGAAGCTGTTTGTTTCTGCTTTGCATTTAGTTCGGGCTTAGAGAATTTCTCTAACTTGAAGAACGTAAACTGCTTGTATAATTGATTTCAAGCGGATGGGATTTTACGGTGATTATATTATTAACCAATTATGTTTTATTGATATTGGCTCTGTTTAAAATACATAACACTAGAAAATGATGTAATATTTTCTAGTGTTATATATATATAGACAAAAGCTTTAAACCCAGTAAATTTAAGTTTGATATTCGATATTGTAAATGCAGAACATCAACAAAATACGAAATAGAAATTTAAATAATTTCATCAAGTGCGAATTGAACTCGCGTTAAGGGTTCCGTACCACCTTTAAGATTTGTAGGTGAATCAAGGTACATATTTTTCTAATATTCCAGTTTCAGACAAGCAGGGAATGAGTGCATTTTCTTATATATACCCTTTTTTTAACTAAGCCTTTAAAATCTTTAATTTGCCCATCAAAATTAATATTATGGATTTCTCCGAATTTTTCCTCTAAAGTTTAGGTGATGCCATATACGCCTAATTTTTCCTAAAATTTTAGTTGTTTTCGTCCCTTTTAAATGATATATTACATGATGCGTTAAACACAATTTTAATTTTATTTTTTTCATTTAATTCTGTAATTCCCCCCCCCAATTAGTAGTAGAGGTTTCTCCTTATTTTCCGGTAACATTCAAATGAGGCCCTATAATTCATTTTTTTTTCAAACTCTTACGTTTTTTAGGGTTCCGTATATACAATATACGGACACCCTTATAACATAACTCCGAATTTCTGCCTCTGTCACATCACAGCAATTTTCTCCTAAACTACTGGACGGAAGAGGTTGAAATTTGGTATCAATGTATAGTTTGGTGACCCGATCAGGAGTACATATCGTAAAGGAAGAAATTTTGATTTTAGGGGTACTTTTGGGGGGAAAAACTAAAAAAATCGACCGTTCCCCCCTGATCTCCGAAACTACTGAGCCTAAAAATTTGAAAAAATAGGAAATATAGATCGTTGTGCGAACTTTACAGGAAAAATAATGAGAAACTATTAATATTAAATTTGGGGGGCAAATTATAGAATTAGATGACAATTTAAAAATACAAAATTTTTCGAACGCATCATGTAATATATCAAATAAAAGGTCTAATTCTGAGGAACACAAATATATTTTTTTCAAATTAAAAAAAAATAATTAAAAAGATATTAACGAAAATATACCAAAATTTACCCATTCCCCCCCCCCTTATCACCGAAACTATAACACGTAAAGTTTTGAAAAAATTAGAGGTATAGGGTCTAACCTGAAGTTTACTGGAAAAATAAGGAGAAACATCTACATTTAATTTTGGGGGGCAAATTACAGAATTAAATGTAATATATAAAATTAAAATTGTTTATAACCCGTCATGTTACATATCAAATGAAAGGGCTCATTATGACGAAAACAAATATATTTTTTCCATATTTTTAAAATAAAGTAATTAAAAGATATTAACAAAAATATTCAAAAAATTACCCATTCCCCCCTTATCTGCGAAACCATAAGTTGTAAAATTTTAAAAAATACAGGTATAGCGCCTCACCTGAACTTTACTGGAAAAATAAGAAGAAACCCCTAATATTCATTTTGGGGGACAAATTATAGAATTAAATAAAAAAAATACTTGTTTCTAACGGATCAAGTAATTTATCAAATCAAAGGGCTCATTATGACGAATACTAGTATATATTTTTATATTTTTAATTAAATATTTTAAAATATATTAATAAAAAATATTTTAAAAATTACCCATTCCCCCTTTATTCCCCAAACTGTAAGACATATTTTTTTTTGTTTACAGGAAAAATACGAAGAAATCTCTAATATAAATATCGGGGGCCAAATTATAGAATTAAACGAAAAAAAAATAAATATTTTTTAACGCATGATGCAATACATCAAATGAAAGGGTTTATTATGAGGAATACAAATACATATTTTTCATATTTTTAAAATAAATTGTTTACAAGATATTAACATAAAGATATAAAAAATTCTGGAGAATACTTCGCCCAGGTTCTTCAGATGGTCGTCGAATGTCTGACCCATGACTAGAATGTCGTCAAGGTATACTAAGCACGTCCTCCATGTTAACCCGCTCAGTACATACTCCATTAGCCTCTCAAATGTAGCGGGTGCATTACATAACCCAAAGGACATGACCGTGAACTGAAACAGCCCTCTACTGGTGGAGAACGCTGTCTTCTCTCTGTCGTTTGCGTGTAGACCAACCTGCCAATATCCACTTTTTAGGTCTAGTGTGGAGAACCAACGGGAGCCTGCTAGTGTGGTCAAAGTGTCATCGATTCGGGGTAGTGGATAGCTGTCTTTCTTCGTGACGTCATTCAGCTTTCAATAATCCACACAAAATCGGGTGGTTTCATCCTTCTTTTTAACTAGCACGACGGGAGCAGACCATGGGCTGATGGATGGCTCAATAACTCCACTCTGTAACATGGACTCGATGTTCTCCTCGACTGCCTGTTGTTGCCCCAATGGTAGTCGTCTAGGTAGTATTCTGATGGGTTGAGCCTTTCCGGTATCTATTCGATGCTGTATTGATGTTGGTGCGGCCGGTGGTTCCATCTTGACTGTTAAAAATTTGCCAGTGCTTTGTGATAAATTGCTTGGCTTTCTTCTAGTTCTCTGGTGTCAGGTGTGTCAAATGGTCAGCAAACTGTTGTAGGAACTCTTTACGAGGCCCTGTCTCCTTCACCAACGTCTGGTACTCTTCTTCGCAATTGATGATGGTCTCTACTGGCTCGAAACAAGCTATCTCTTGACCATTGACAATTCTGATGTCGTTGATGATACTCTGATTGGTATATCTCGTCCGGTTTTAACTATAGCCCGTCCAACTAAGTAATCATGAGTTGAGTGTACGGGCTCCACCATTCCAACTCCCAGGATTGCTGTCTAGCTGCCCATGAATAATCTGTTCCGTTCGACCGGGAATTCGAGCTGAAGACTTTGCCACAATTTTTATGGAGGTGACTGAACTGTTGACGGGTCGTGTCAATACAAATTCCTCATTTAGGAACCGAAGAACATCATATCTCGGGTCGAACATAAATCCATGCTGGCTAATTAGGTCCATTCCCAGTATAAAATCGTCCTCAATATTCGCTACCAGGACCATATGCCGGATCATGTTGTCCCCTATCTGTAGCACGACATCTGCCTCACCCTGTATTGACATGGACTCGCCGGTGACTATTCTGAGCTGGATGTTATTGGTAACTGGCCGAATTTGTGATGCTCTCAAAACCCTGGACTTGGCAATGGACACAGCGGCGCCGGTATCGATGGTGATGGTAACTGCTCGCCCATTGATGGTACCCCTGATGACTAGGCTGCCGCTATCTCGGCAAAATCCCCGGATGGATACTATCCTGGGGGCTGGTGGAGGATGAGTCAGCATTCGCCTCCTTATGCTGACTGGTTGGAGTTTCCCTGGTTCGTAAGGTCGGTTTGGTGGTTGGTGATCGTTCCGGTAGCGTTACTCGGCAGTCACGTTGGAAGTGTCCTGTCCGTCCGCAGCGGTAACATGCCCCTCTGGTGCCACTTCTTTGTGACCGTTAATATTTTGTTCAGACCAGCCAGCAGCGCTTCGAATGATGACTCTGACTCTTCCTGGTCTGACCCTCGGCTTAGACATGTTCATGACGGCCTCTACTTCCAAAGCCCGAAGTAGAGCTTCATTACTTTTCTTGACGCCACTTAGTCTTAGATTTCGTTGTACTTCCACATCTCTGATGCCGTTTATGAAACTTTTGTCGCCAACTGGTTTTTCGTTTTCTCTAGCAGGTCTGGATAGGACAAGTGAACTAACAGTCTAATCTCTGCTTCAAATTCTTGAAGGCTTTCACCGGATTTTGCGTTTTTCCATTCAGTTGGACTTGGTATACCTGGCTCAAGGATTGATTGTCGTATCGTTTGTCTAGGATGGCGATGATCTTGTCGAAATTGCCTTGTTCATCGACTGGAATGCTTTGGAGGAGTTCTAGGGCCGGACCTCTTAACGAAATTACCAGAGAGGTAGATTTTTCTTGATTATCCCATCCATTAGCTGTAGCCGCAGCCTCAAATTGCCGTTTATACATAGGCCAAGATGAACTGCCATCAAATGTGGGTGGTTTACTAACGGAACCTCTGGTACTCACGGTGTTCTGGTATTTTCCTCGCTGTAAGTCCTGTTGCATTTTTTAAATTTCTGTTTCTACCTTGTCTTGGATGGCACTGATTTGGTCTTGAACTGTGTTTTGAATTGCACTGATTTCAACTTTTACCTGGCTTTGGATGGAATCGAGGTCATCTACTTTTGTTTCAAGAGTGACCATGGTATTTTTTATGGTGTTAATGTCATCATTTATCTCTTTTATATCAGACTCAACTATTTGCATTCTTTCATTAACTGTTTCATTAACTTGTCTTACTATTTGCATTAGTTGTTCAAATTGCATTTGTCTTTTTTCTTCAGTTATTTTAAATTCATTTTGTCTGTGTTCATCTAATAATTTAAATTCTATTTGTCGTTTTAATTCAATCTGATTTTGTTTTTCTTCAAATTTCGAGAATAATCCTTCGATTAAATTATGTTGTTCACTTTTCATCGTGGAAACAAGATTTTATTGTTCACTTTTCATCGTGGAAACAAGACGTTTTTCATCGATATTAGTGACAAGATTTCCTAATTCAACTTTAAGTTTATCATCAAATGATTTCACTAACCTTTGTTGAATTTCTTCTTGATGTTGTTTCTCCTTCTTGTCACGTTTTTTAGAATCTGTGCTATTTTTTCGTCTAGTCTCACCGTAACCTGTTTCATAATTTTTTTGGTAGTTTCGTCGGTTTTTTCCATACTACAAGTTTCCATAAATCAAATTACGATTTTAACTGTACTTAATCCTTCACTTCTAACACCAGATTGTTGTAAAGTCCGTGGGTTCAATTTAAAATTATGAAACTAATATTTACTTTCACTTTTCTAGAACTTTATTTACATTAAAAGAGCTGATTCAAATATCACAATATATTCCCATATACGCTAGTCGTCGCGGTATCACTGAACTGCGATCGTGGCGTGCTTCCTTTATAAAACCAGCGTCGAATTCTCCAGTAAAATCATCATCACTCCTACAGGTGTCGAGTCTTTTCGAGAACCAGTTTTTTTTATCTGAAAGGGTTTGTTGTCGTATTGAAATGAAACAGGGTCGACTTTGGGTAAATTTCGTAACAATATTATTGACTGAAGACTTTAAGATTTTTGAAATTTTTTGACATAGGTTATTGTCAATAAATGGAATAGAAAAATAACAAGTTGTTTCAGTTGTTTCATTCAGATAAATGCTATTTCTTAATTCCCTTGATTCTATTTTATCCTTAATCCTTTTAATTATATTGAAGCCAATGTTTAAAGCAAGTTTTTGAATGATTTTGTATTCTTTCTCAAATTCATTTTTATTCAATGGTAACTTAAGCATGCGTTGTATGTAAGGACTGAATGCTGCTTGTTTTTGATGTGAGATCAAGAAAATTAATTCTATTGTCTACCTGCAATTCTAAAGTAAAAGTGATGTTGATCTGATCTCGTTTAATTATACAAAAAATATCATCCACGTATCTACACCAACAAACTATCTCATGATGTTTTGAGTTTATAACCTGTGTGCATTCCAGAAGATCCATTTTGTAGCGGCTCTGAAGATGACTTTCACAAGAGTCGAAAGCGGTTAGCGAATTAATTTTTTTTTCACGATTCATATAAATTTTCCACAACCCCTGGAATGTTTTTTATTACATTATATTTAATGAATGAACCAATATTATAAATAAATTTTAACATTCTGCACTGAAGGTCGTCAATTGCTACTAAACAAAACAAATATAAAGATAAGGGGTTGAGGGACAGGAGAAAATGGTACCTAACCGTTTTATGTTTGCCTATTTATATATAGATAGGGAGAATAAAACAAAAGCAACATACTAGCTTCGTAGATTTTTCATTTCTCTCGCTTTTGTCATTTAGAAATTACGCAAACCAACCACGCAAGAAAATGAAGCTTTCCAAAGCACACGCTTTCCTTTCGCCTGCTCGGAAAATTACGAAATCAGTTAAAACCGGAACACAATGAGTGTTTTGCAAATGATCGAGCTTACTGCATAAAATGTAACTATTATTCCATTATATTATTCCAGCATCCGCATTGTTAATTTTCTATTTCCATTTTCCTTTTGCTCTGTCGTTCGCTGCATTCAATTATTAACATCATTCAGATTTCTACCTGGTGTAATAAACGAACACAAAAGAGAAAACCGAGTCTAAGCGGCAGTTTCGGAGCGAATGATTTGACGTGTAATCTTAAACACCGATGGGATTAATCTGAAAGTGTGAACCACTAATTATGTTTTATTTAGGCTTACCTTTCGAGGGTGTGTTTCGTTTTCTGTAAAATTACAATGCACGTTAATTCGTTTTCTACCTTGAAATATTTCTGTTATTTTGAGGAAATTGTGTCCTTGTACCTTAAAAGGGGAGGAAGTTCCTTTCCAGAAGGGATTTTCGGGCCAATGTTTCACGAGCCTCTGTTTGTATAGTTGAGAATATACAGTAGGGTACAGACAAATGGAATAAATTCATTGTTGCAGATAGTGTATATACAGGGTATAAACTGTATGAATGAAAATATTTTGAGGAAGAACAATTTTTTAATAACTAATCGAAATTCGACCAAAGTCATCGTTAAAAATTTGAAGATAATATGCCTATAAGAATTTGCATATTTCCAACATTTTTTTTCTACTATTACGCACTTTTTTATCTATTTATACAAAATAGTTCACACTACCATTATAATAAAGTAAACAATTATTTCACAAAGGATAATAATTGCAGCTTTTTTGTCTTACAGTTCCAGTTAATGTACATGTACGACGCTGAGGCATATTCAATAAACAAACTCAAATAACGTTCTCTTCCTGAAAAAAAAAAGAATATACAAATTTTCAATCATACAGTTATTGAATAAATTAAAAATACAAATACACTTCGAGAGTTCAAAACGTAAATAAAAATCAAGAATTTAGAAAAAGCCTTGATTTGAATTATTTCAAAATATGTAAAGTAATTTTGTTCTCTAGCGATGGAAAGTTTAATGGCGCTAGTTCAGCTATTATGGATGAGATTGGGCAATAACTGTTATTAACGCAAAATTTTGGCCATTTGATCGGATTTGTTTTATTAATAACACCGCCGTCAATAAGCAAATAGAAAACTCAAGAATATTGGTTCACAAACAGAAGGAAATGGTACAGATATATATAAATGTTTAATAAAATACATCTATATACAGGGTGAGTTTTTTTTTGAAGACCACTATGGGGATCTCGGAAACTAGCGGAGATAGAGCAATGGTTAAATTGGGAAAGATTTGCAGCTTTATTGGCCCAATTTAATGACACTCTCGGATTTTTGTAAAAAGTCATGGCTTACTAGATATTAAAAAAAAACGATATTCTGTCGATTTAGTCAAATCTTTCTAGCTCCTTTGTTTTTATATTTTTAGAGCTTTTCCACGATATAATACTCGATATAGTTATTTATAAAAATAACGGAGTTATGGATGCTTTTCTCTCTTAGGCATGAAATAAATTGATTTATTAATTACTATTCCAAAAAACATTGAACGATTTTTTTATTAGGTATATCAGATATAACGAAAAAACTAAATAAGTAGGTACTTACTTAATACTTAAGAAATTAAAGTACATAATAATGGTTACAATTTATGTTCGAAAAGTCCACCATTGTTATTTAGACAAAAATTTAATCTTTCTAAGATTGACATTGTCGCTTTCCTCACAGACCGCCTATCAATTTCTTCAATTGCTGTAATACCGCCTCCCTTAGGTCACCAACTGTCTAATACTTTCTTTTGTATACTTTGTTTTTTAGCGCACCCCATAAATAGAAGTCTATAACTGCCAAATCGGGAGACCGGGGTGGTCATTCGCGTGGGCCATTTCTATCTATCCAAGAGTTTGGATAGATATTATCTAAGTGTTGTCTTACTAATAACGAGTTATGAGCAGGTGATCCATCATGTTGGAACCACTCAATTTCTAAACGAGTTCTCAAATTATGCAACATGTCTTGAAAAGTGTATTGCAAGACATACAAGTAGTGCTATAGACCCTATGGTACCACACCAAACATTAAAACCAAATTTTATCTGGGGTCGTCTTTGTTCTACATGGAAAGGGTTTTCTTTACCCCAGATATTCTCATTGTGTCTATTGAACATAACGCAGTTAGTAAATCTAGTTTCATCTGACCATAATACCTTTAATGGAAACTGTGGATTGTCAAGGCACATGTCTCTAAACCATGTACAAAACAAAATACGTCGATGTTCGTCACCAGCATGTAAAGTTTGAGAAACTGAAATTTTGTACGGGTGGAACTTGTGCGCTTTCAGTACCTTAACTACAGTTCGTTGAGATGCGCCAGCTTTTGCCGCAATCTCTCGAGTTGATGTAGATGGATTTTGATTTACCATTGCCACAACATTTGGTGCGTAAACTATCGTAAAGCCTCTTAAATGTGCATAGAGCAGGTTGACGATGATTAAAATATCTATGAACGTATTCCTCAGCTGCACGAACTGAATTTTTATGGCATATGAAATAATATTCCACCCTATTGACTTTTTCTTCGTTAGAATATTCCATTTTATCACGAAAACTTGTCAATATCGACTGTCAGTTCAGCACTACTAATGGAATTACTCTCAAATCAGGAAGCGTTAAAGTGAAAACAATCTTTTTCATGGCTACCTACGTTAAAAGTGAAAATAAGAGAGAAAAACATCCATAACTCCGCTATTTTTATGGATAACTATATCGAGTATTATATCGTTGAAAAGCTATAAAAATGTCCGATTTTTTGAGGTCATAGCCAACTGTGGTTTCTATTCAAAAAAAGATATGTTTGTGTCATATCTCGAAAACGAGAGCTGTCACGCAAACGAGTACATGACTATCATATCCGGGATACAATCCCTTCAATTTTGATATTTCCACTTTTTTATAAAATCAAAAACAAAGGAGCTAGAGGGATTGGACTAAATCGACAGAATTTCGTTTTTTCAAAATATCTAGTAAGCCATGACTTCTTACAAAAATCCGAAAGTTTCATTAAATTGGGCCAGTAAAACTGCAAATCTTTCCCAATTTAAACATTGCTCTATCTCCGCTTGTTTCTGAGATCCCCATACTGATCATCAAAAAAACTCACCCTGCAAAGACAAAATGGTTAGTTACCATTTTCTTCTCTTTCTCTCAACCGATATTCTTTATTTTTGTTTTGTTGAGTAGTTACTGATGACCTACAGTGCAGATTGTTAATATTAATTTATAATATTGGTTCATTCATTAAATAAAACATAATAGCAAATTCATCCATACTGTCAATGACAAACTGACATTGCCGCCAGACGGTCAAAACAATCAAAACATTGAGTAAATATATATGGCGGGAGCGTTAGATGTTGTTAGATTCTTAGAGCATGCACTTCTGGAGGTAGCATGCAATACACAAATGTTCATCATTCAATTGGGAGATGCAGCCAATGTACTACATACTGCTAATAGCTCTTTTTACTCTTAATCGAGTCAAATAGCCTTTTCTCCTCTCTTTCTATCTTTGGCACGATATTTGTGTTTTCTGTCTCCGCCAGAAAGTACAAGCTCTATGATTAGATTGGTTGACAGTGACAGGCTAACGCTCTTTCAGACCATAAAGCGTTGTTATTGTTTAGTGGTAAAATAGTCAATGGAGTAGGTCAGTATTGATTTTTCGAACGCGTTGCAGTAACTTTCATATTAAATATTCTGTTTTTAATGTGAATTTAATTATTTGATTAATTCATTATTATCACAATCTTCACGAAGGTGATGTGTATAAAATTGTCAGTCAGCGGACAATAGAGGATATATTATATATTGAAGTTCTCATAGGGTTGTTGGACATCTCTTTTCTTTAATATTCATGTATTCAATTGAAACCGCAAATGCCGAAAATTTATAGGTTGCAAAGAACAATTTTCTAATTATTATATCCTTTATCTCGTCCAATCAGCGCCCCTTTACCCCTTCCTGCCTAGGTGGTTAATCCAGTTCCTCAAACGCCTTGTTAATGATGGTTACCGGATATTCATTGGTCAAAACGTCTTGAGGGCTGCAGATATTTCAGGCTCTATAGATTGGTGTTTTAATGATGCCACTTTTCGTTCCTTATGGGTAATTAAAATTGTAGTGTAGGCGTAACCCTGGATGTGTAGCCTTCCTGTAGACTGTTGTTTGGATTCCGGCCCTAGTCCGTTGGCACTTCACATCCAGGAATGTTAGACACCCACACTCTTCCTTCTCCATGGTGAATCTAATGGATGGCTGTAGTACTTTCTCTACTTGTTTCCAAATAACGAAGGTGTCGTCGACATACACCAACCAAAGCTTCGGTTGCTTCTCGGGCCTCTTCAGTGTATGTTCTTCGAACTATTCCATGTCGACGTTGGCGATAACGGGGAGCCCATGGGCAATCCATCTTCTTGCTTGAGCGTGGGGTGCATTTCACTATATTTGTATAATTCTCCTCTTATAAATAGTTGCCAAAAGAATAATTGTAAAATTTAATATTTCAAGCATCCCCTTTTTACTTTGAATTGAATTATTCTGTTAATAACTAAATTTTATTATACTTTTATTTTGAGGTAATTAAACATGATTGATTGCTCGACTTTCTACCGCTGTAATATAAACTATTCATAATTAAAAATTATTTTCTGCTTTTTAGTTTTTCAGTCTTATAACGACGTATTTATAATTGAAAAGTTTACTTCAAGTTTGCGGAACCTTTAAATTTCATTACCGCAAGTTCCACTACAGCCAACTAGATGGCAGTAGTTAATAGACGAATTTGGCATTTAGGCAAGAACAGTAACAAAAAGACAACAAACGGGAAAATCAACTTAAAAAATTGTATAGTCATTGGCCCTTGACACTTGTGCCAATTTTCAACTTAGACTTCTTTAAATTGGTGAAAATTACGTTGAAAGTTTCCGTTACATAGATACATACAAGTCAAGCTAACAAAAGCGTATTAAAATAAAGAAAGTTATAAAAGTTAATATGAAAAAATCTGGGAATTAAAAAAATACTAATAAATTTGCAAAGAAACGTAAGATATCTAGATGTTATATGGGCTACATAATATGACACAAGAGCCCAACTATTCGCCCTCCAAGTTTGGCGAACCTACTACAAAACACCCTGCATAATTAGTAGTCTTATGTTATCAATAGTGATAGCGTTCTTTTCACTTATAGTGACTATAGTTGTAACATTGCTATTTTGATCCCTTTTTATAAATCCAACTTTATTTCTACTCTAAAAAGAATGCCTCTCATAAAAATTTCCAAAAGCGTGACGCTCAGAATCTGTTTGCAGTAGTCTGGTTCAGATCTTAGAGAAGAATACGGGGGCTCATTTCTGATATTCCCGTCTTTATTTCATAATAGTTTAGAAATGTTAGTTTGCATCTTTTGCACTTATAATCATATATGTACTAAATGGTGTTCCAATTTGAGATTAATTTTTAAATTTGCCGCCATTTATATTTTTTGTACTAGAGTATCATATGTTATATGACAGATGACAAGTAGGAATATTCCGGTTAATAAAAATGGAGAGATATATGATTGAGCAACCCACGTTTATTATTAAAATTTGGGAAAAGTTGTGCAGAAGTTGGAAGAAAATTTCGTACAGAATATGGAAGAGAAAATTGTCCGTCAAATGTTACCATTGAAAAAATTGTTAAAAAATGTGTAGAAACTGGTTCAGTAAATGATGAAAAAAGCAAAACGTATCATCTTAGTGGACGTTCAGAAGAAAATGTTGCAGCTATTACTGCTAGTGTTGTTGAACAACCAATAACATCAATTCGTCATCGTGCACTGCAATTGAACATTCTAAAAACAACTTTATTCAGAATTTTGCAAAAAGATATTCATTTAAAGATAACGCAAGAAATACAGCCAACAGACTTGGGTTTACGTCGTCAATTCGTTAATTGCGCCATAAAACAGAAACTTGAAATGTGAATTTTTTCAAAAAAATCATCTTCAGCGATGAAGCACATTTTGAATTGGGTGGATTTGTTGACAAGCAAAATTGTCGAATCTGGGTTGAACAAATCAACGAGAAATAATGGAAAGACTGATGCATCCACAAAAAGTAACTGTTTGGTGTGGTTTTTGGGCTGGTGGAGTGATTGGTCCGTACTTTTTTGAAGATGACAATGGAAATGCTGTTACTGTGAATGGTGATCGATATCGAACGATGATTACTAACTTCTTGTGAGATGAATTGGACCATATTGATGTGTAGAATATGTGGTTCCAACAGGACGGTGCAACATGTCATTCACCAGCAGAAACAATCAATCTTTTGAAACAGATATTTGGTAATCGAATAATTACTCGAAGAGGAAACATTAATTGGCCCTCTAGATCTTGCGATCTAACACCTCTAGATTTTTTCCTAAGGAGCTATTTGAAAGAAAAGGTCTATGCCATTTATCCACAAACAATGGATGACCTAAAGGAGAATATTATTGACTGTTTTCAAGCAATTGAACCGCTGTTATGCCAGAAGGTTATCGAAAATTTTGGAAAAAGATTAGAAGGTTGTCATACAGCAGCAGGTAGTCACTTACAAGATATTGTTTTCCTTTACCAAACCGAAACAATTGTACTATCATTTGAAATAAAATATTTGATCATTCTCAAATAATTTGTGTATTTTTTTTTTTAATTTAAAAATTAACCTCAAATTGGAACACCGTTTATATGCTTTTAAGTTTGTCGGTAAATCAAATAGAAGATTTCTCTTGTACCGTCAACAACAACAAAATTAATTTAAACAACTTGTTGTTGAAATGTTGAAAGCAACATTATATATGATTACATTTTCTCCTAAGTCTACCCCAAATGGAGAAGTTTTTGGCAAAATGTCAGTTTCAAATGGAAAACACAGACATAGGAGAAAACTAAAACAGGGCTGGAATATCAAAAGAACTGGGACAGATAATCCAGACACATTTGGGTTTTAAAGAAACTCTCATAATTCATAATAGAAAGAGAAATGTTAAGAGAATTTCCCTCTCATCTTTTACCTTGTCACGACGAAGCATATTTATTACTGACCTATTTTTAATATTAAGCCAATATATGTGTGTTTTTTATTGCGTGAGAAAAATTCGAGGCAGTCCGTTTTTCGCGCTCTGTTGTTATTAAAAATTTAAATTGCCGTAAATGTTCATTCTTCGTCTACATATTTAATACGTTTGGACACTTTTATGTTTAACCATTACATATTTTATGGTTTGTAAAATATATAAGCGATTTGAGTCTCTTGGAATATACCAAAGAAGTATTTATTGCCGATTGCAGTCTCCTTTTGCTAATATAAATATATCGGCCGTTGGAAATTAATAGATAGATCATAGTTCAGGTTGTAGATAATGTCGGGAGCATTTGTGTTGTACATTTGTTACCATATGTTACCCGAGACAAGTAGTTTTTAGTTTTAGTCTGAGATCATATAAATCATATAAATTAATGTATACTAGGTGAATAAATATAAATAATATAAAATGTGCCTATATGAATATTAGATCACTTATTGAAGCAAAACCTCACACTTGAAATAGCCATACCGATCCGAACCGACCCGACCGACCCGACATTACATACTGTCTTGATCTTGAAATGCCCATACAATTCAGTTCTCTGTGTAAGAAATAGGGACCGGGTAATATATTAAGAGTCTCTTCTTTCATAGAAAATCAATAAATAATATATAGAAAATAAACTAATATACAATACCTGCATAAAATTTGCTGTTTGTTCTAATAAAAACTCCAATTCTTTCTTTACGATACATTCAAATAGAGACTTGACATATGTCAGAAGTCATAAAGAAGTTCATTAAACTGTATATATGGAGTGTTGAGCAAAGGAGGACAAACTTATATGGAAATTAATTTGGTCAAGTGCGAGTTGGACTCGCATATTAAGGGTTTCGTACCACCTTCAAGATTCTAATATTCCAGTTTCAGACAAGCAGGAAATGAGTACATTTTCTTATATTTACCCTTATATCTTTTAAAGGAAGCGTTTTAAATTTATAAAAAATATACACTGCTTCAGGATTCGCTTGATTTTTATAAGAATACATATGTATTTAATTTTGTAATTTGGCCCCCAAAAATTAATAATTTTATATATTTATATAGTTTTATTTTACTAATAAAATTTCAGGGAAGCCTTCTATATTCTACTCCCTGAATTTTGAACCTCTGTAGATTGGAAGATAAAGGGCAAAATAGGTCAAGTTTTAAATTATAAATTATTAAATTTGTTATTCAAATTATTTAAAAATACAAATAAAATATATTTTTCAAACTTTCAATAGTGTAGTTTCTAAAGTGGGAATTAAGTCGATGTTTAATATTTTTGTTAATATCTTTTAAACCAATGATTTAAAAATATGATCTATTTGTAATTCACATAATGAGCCTTTTATCTGATATATTACATGATGCGTTTGAAAATTGATTTTTTTTTCATTTAATTGTGTAATTTGTCCTACTTACTATCGAGGTTTTCTAATAATTTTTCTTATAAATTTCAAGTGAGCCCCAGTACCCCTAATTATTTTCAATATTTTAGTATGATTTCGGAAATAAAGCGAGAAATGGGAATGTTTTAATTAATTTTAAAAATATGAAAAATATATATTTGTATTCCACATGATGAGCCCTTTCATTTGATGTATTGCATGATGCGTTACAAATATAATTTTTTATATTCCGTTTAATTCTATAATTTGTCCCCCAATATTAATATTAGGGATTTTCTTCGTATTTTTCCTGTAAAGAAAAAAAATTAGGTCTTATAGTTTGGGGAATAAAAGTGGGAATGGGTAATTTTTTAAATATTTTTAATATGTTTTAAAAATATTAAAAAATATATTTGTATTTTATATTAACAATTATAATTTTTTATTTTTCATTTAATTCTATAATTTGCCCCCCCAAAAAGGAATATTAGGGATTTCTCCTTATTTTTCCAGTAAAGTTCAGGTAAGGCGCTATGTGTTCATTTTTTTTCAAAATTTTACAGCTTATGGTTTCGGAGATAGGGGGGGATGGGTAAATTTTTTATATTTATGTTAATATCTGTTAATTAATTTATTTTAAATTTATAAAAAAATATATTTGTGTTCGTCATAATCAGCCCTTTCATTTGATATATAACATGATGGGTAAGCCACAATTTTAATTTTTAATTTTTCATTTAATTCTATAATTTGCCCCCCAAAATTAAAAGTAGAGATTTCTCCTTATTTTTCCAGTAAAGTTCAGGTGAGGGGCTATATGTCTATTTTTATCAAAACTTTACGTTTTATAGTTTCGGAGTTAAGGGAGGGAATGGGTCAATTTTGGTATATTTTCATTAATATCCTTTTAACTATTTTTTTTTAAATATGAAAAAAAAACATATTAGTGTTCCTCAGAATGAGACCTTTCATTTGATGTATTACATGATGCATTTGAAAAAAAAAATTATTTAATTCTACAATTTGCCCCCAAAATTAATATTAATAGTTTCTCTTACTTGTCCTGGAAATTTCTGGAAACGTTCTATATTTCCCATTTTTTTCAAAATTTTAGGCTCAGTAGTTTCGGAGATCAGGGGGGGGGGGAACAGTCGATTTTTTTTTAGTTTTTCCCCCCAGAAGTACCCCTAAAATCAAAATTTCTTCTTTTAGGATATGTGCTCCCGATCGGGTCACCAAACTATACATTGATACCAAATTTCAACCTCTTCCGTCCAGTAGTTTAGGAGAAAATTGCTGTTATGTGACAGGGGCAGAAATCCCGAGTGATATTATAAGGGTATCTGTATATTGTATATACGGAACCCTAATAAAACTAAAAAAGTGTCCAGGGGACGCTTTCAAATAAGTTCCAGATATGGCCGGAATGGCGCAGGTGTGACGACAGGGTATGTTATGAAGTTAGCAATTGTCAACGGATTGAAATGCACAAATACATTTAGAAGTGAAGTGGCTGAAAAAGTGAGAATGATTTAATTATTTGTAAATATAACCTAGAAAATCTGTTATGTGAACTTCTTTTTGTAAACGGTTGCCTCCATTTGTTGTAATCTCTGCAAGTGATATGAGTTTATAGTGTTAATTGTGATATAAATTAATAAGTGTGTGCCCCAGTTTTGACTTTTTATAATACTCAGTGATTTTATAGTTTTTATTTTGTTATAAAACCTTTTGAAATAGTTAAACAATGGGAAAAAATTGTATATTTGCAATATTTTTATAGTTGTTAACGAATAGATGTTGGTGAATTAGATGTAAATAAAAACTATTTATTTTTACATTCCTGTGTTCATATTACATATTTATTTTGAAGTGTCCCTTTACAAAGTTGGAGTTTCTACTTCCTTGTTCACCTCTCTCCAGATAAAAGGTAATTAACAATTCTTTTCATCACTGAAAAAACTGCTATAATTAAAATAGTTTCTTTTTCAAGGATTCTAACAGGTTCCCACACTGGTTTTCCATATATTTTTTCTTGTCTAGTTAGACAAAAAGCTCCATTAGCTACAATTAAATGACAATTTTTGGCATCTTTCTGCTGTAGTTGTATTTTACATATTTCCAAATGTACGCCTGGTGAATGGCCCTGGGAAAATATTTTCAGAATTTTGTTGAAGTTCTCGAGTTAGTGGGCAATGCCAGAATCAGGTTAGTAATTATATAATACTGGGTTCTTCAGAGTTTAATTTGTGTGGGATATTTATCTAGACTTCTAAAAAAATTATTTGCAAATAAAATTTTGCTTGTAAGTCATTTTTATCTTTGTACAAGGTATTTCATTGACTGAACACTTTATTAATGTTAAATTAAAATCTGGTTGTTTAACTGTGACGGTAAAATTTGCACTTTTTGGATGTGGATTCTTTATATTAACCTAATTTTATTCAGGTAGGTTTGTTCGTAGAAAACTGATTTCTACGAACAAATTACCCGGTCGTCCCAGTGGCTCCTCCAAATTGAAACCATTTTCTGAACACTTTTTCTTACACAAGGTGTGTCCTCTTTTACTCGAACCTCTATAACTGTGTAGCATCGGTCCCAAGCATGTTCAAAAATTTTAGATTTCTCGAACTGTCGTATCTTTATGTAATTTTTGTGTTCACTTACTCTTACATTTACGGGTTTCTTCATTGTAAAATTTATTACATTCAAAAGAATTTTTTTAAATACACTTTTCCAGCGGTTTCTTGGTTTCATTTTCGGTATAATCGATTTTAGTTTATTTCTTGTTCTGACTATTAATTTACATTATGTAGTTCAAAAAGGCTGGTTATCACAGGTCAACATTTGATATAAGCCGGAACACGGCATGCCGTAAAGCGTACTAGGGTTCTTTTGGGTCGCTGATTACGATGAGAGGGTCGGTTGACCTTCATCACGTCAGGGTCAAGGGCATTTGAAGGTCAACTCGAGAGAGTTCTACCAAAAAATCTGAAAAAAATCATGCTAATGTTTTTGAGGTCTTTGAGTCCGAATCTGTAGTTTGTTTAACCCTACGTTTTTTCCCAGAGGTTATTTGAAGGTCATTTGAAGGTCAAATCTAGAGAGTTCTACTACAAAATCTAGAAAATGCTAGCTTATGTTTTTGAAGTTTCTGAGTCCAAATCCGTAATTTGTTTGACCTTGAAATTTGTCAAATCGAGAGAGTTCTACCAAAAAATGTGAAAAAATTCATGCTTATGTTTTCGAGGACTCTGAGTTCGAATCCGTAGTTTGTTTGACATTGCGCTTCTTCCAGAAGTCATTTGAAGGTCATTTGAAAGTCCAATCGTGAGAATTCAAAAAGAAAAAATTGAAAAAAATGTGTGGTTGCACTCAGGACACCTCCACGCGGTGACGGGTGGCAGTGGACAACGGAGTTGTTTCACTATCACTATCTAACGACTTTCATGCCTTCATGACAACCTCGCAGAAATAAAATTCGAGACAATGCTTCAGAAACCGAGAATCGGCGGCTGGTCAGGGTGGGAAAGCGGGCCCGCAGGCTTCGACATCATGCGTAGCTCTAGGTTAATGGGACTTGGCCAATCTAGAGTCCAATGCGACAAGTCAAAGTCCTTACAAAAAGTGTCCACGGCGAGGGTTAAGTGGTCTTGCCTTAACTGGTCGGGATCATAACCTTGCTTTCACTGGTTTAGATAAGCTAAAACAAACTAAGGATTCGCTCTTAGGGACCTCAAAAACGTAAGCATGAATTTTTTCAGATTTTTTAGAAGAACTCATTCAATTTGTCTTTCAAATGACCTCCAAATGACTTCTGAGATAAAGCGCAAGGTCAAACAAACTACGCACTCGGACTCAGAGACCTCAAAAACATTAGCATGCATTTTTTCAGATTTTTGGTAGAAATCTCTCGATTTGACCTTCAAATGACCTCTGGGAAAAAGCGCAGTTAAACAAACTATGGATTCGGACTCAGAGACCTCAAAAACATCAGCAAGAATTTTTTCAGATTTTTTGGTTGAACTCTCTCGATTTGGCCTTCAAATGCCCTTGATCTTGACGTGATGAAGGTCAACCGACCCTTTCATCGTAATCAGCGACCCAAAAAACCCCTAGTACGCTATACGGCATGCCGTGTTCCGGCTTAGATCAAATGTTGACCTGTGTTATCTATTTTAACCCTAACTTCTTCTAAAATTGTAATTTAACTGCAATATATACCTTCGATATATAAATTTATAAATTAATATTTACTTTCCCCAGGTTCAAAACACCAAAACTTTATTCGAAACTAAAAAATACCCCATCAATGTTTAGTACCCTTAAATAGCCGTATCATATTTGAACGAAGCTAACAATTCCTGAAACACGAAACGTCAACAAATTGGAGTGTCTGTTCAGCTGTTCTATGCCAACACGATAAATCGATTAGTTATACAAACACGCAAGGTCCTCCATTAAGCAAACAGTTAATGGAATTATACTTTCAGAAAACTTTTCACGAATTTACTTCGTAATGGAGTTTGGAAAATGTTCGGAAAAATGTTGATGACATTTATACTTTTTTACTGAATCGAGCTACAGCTTTGAATATTACGGTTGTGAGGGAATATGAGCATCATGTTACAAAAAATTAAATTAAAACTTTTTTTCTTTGGATTAACAGTTGTATTGTTTCGAGTTTTTGAATGAGTTGTTATCTGATTGATTAGGTTATAGAGTAGCTACATGACAATTTTCTTGTACATGGATATTTCTCTCTCCATGTTTTTCCAGAATCAGATAACAATCTGAAATTTAAAAATTCAATGCAGTATCGTAGGGCAATTTCGAAAAATTACTTGTCACAAATTTCAGTAATTGGGCTTTTTTTAAACGCCGAAACATTTAAATCATCAAATATTTAAAGTTGCAACTTCATTAACAATTTTCCGGTATGCTTGTTCCCAAAAAATAAGCCGAAAATGTTTATTTAAAAACTTGTCTATGGGCTTAAAATATAGAGGACATTTTCTGCAAATAACAACGTACTTGAATCAGGGGGTTACAGTTTATAAAAATAAAGAATGTATATATGTTGCATTTTAAGAAATTTGACAACGGCCCACTAGGCGATATACTGCATTAATCAGTTGAGGTCAAATCTGGAGATTTTGGTAGCCATTCAATTAGTACACGTCTACCAATCCATCTTGCATTGAAACTGAGGTCCAGTAACCTTCTAACCTTCTTAGGTGTATACCATGTAACTACTCTTTGCATGGGCCTTGCTTTAAATGTTACGGTAGTTTCTCGAAGTTTTCTTGGACTTCCATCGTCTTAAAATGGTTCATCTCACAACTTTGCAATAGCTTTGGTTGTGTTATTGTCATTAGGTGAAAGATGAGAAATTCAGATTATCCCTCGTATTTATACCCTTAACCGGTCATGTTTCTTGGGTTACCTAATCCATTGTCTCGTCCAATTAGCGTAGCCGTACCTGGCCATTGGTTATCGGTGATGCATAGCTACATTCACAGGGTATGCTGTATATACAGTTTTTTGGTTCTGGAGGATTATCTAGCTTTGTTTCTGCGATCATGTTTCTCAAGGTGTTGTTGTTCAAACGCCTTTTAATGATGGTTTTCAGATATTCATTCGTCAAAAGGTATTCTCTAAGATTCATTTGTTTTTCTTTGCGGACCTCTGGTGTGCTGCAGATATTTTTGACTCTATCGACTAACTGAGGCCAGTTTTCGTTGTTGATGGGTGGTTAGAGTTTTAGTGTTGGTGTAACCCTGTATGTGTAACCTTTCTGTACACTGTTGTTTTGATTCCGGTCCTAGTCCTTTGGCACTTCACAACAAAGAACGGTAACCAAATTAAAAACGTTTGGAGACCTCTTCTTTAGGCACTGCCGCTACTCATCACCGACAACCAATCGCCAGATAAGGCGAGGCTAATTGGACGAGACAATTAATTAAGCGACCCAATGAACATGACCGGTTTAGTGTATAAATACGACTGATAATCTGAATTTCCCGTCGTTCACCTGATGACGATAGCAAATCAAAGCTTTCAAAACATTGTAAGATCAACCATTTCCACCAGCTTAAGACTAACATTCAAACATATTTAGATTTCATGATTTTTTTTGTAGAATTTATATTTAGACCCATTAATTTGCTTTGTTCTCCTACCTTATTGTATATCGTGCATACTATTATAGATTAACACCGTATTGTCGGCATATGTTAATTCACTCGCTATTAATTTTGACTCGCATTTTCATGTCTTCCTCTTGCTTCTAAATCTAAAGTTGCATGCATCAATATCAAGTCA
Organism: Octodonta nipae; assembly: GCA_034190945.1. NCBI lineage: Eukaryota > Metazoa > Arthropoda > Insecta > Coleoptera > Chrysomelidae > Octodonta > Octodonta nipae. Next base: position 66,632,434 of record CM067224.1, on the reverse strand, counting down.
TTTGAGAATTAGCATAATTTGTGGTGACGTACCTAATCTATGAAGTGAAACCTAGCCAGATATCCTTACTCTGATCCTGAGAGTTCTGGACAATTACTTGCGTCGTAACTATCGCTTCTCTTGTACCTAACACTTTCCTGAACCAACATTGCGAGTCGCTTATGTCTTAAGAAATATTCTTAAAATATAGCTTGTCAGGCTAAAAATTTATGGTATTGCATTGTTCTTCTTAGGCAGATGATGAAAGTAGAACACAACCATTCTGGAGTATTCTTGAAGGAAGTGTGTATTGACCAGCCGCTTTGTTATTGTTGGAGTTCTGTATATCTTTTTCAATTTTGTCTTTAGTAATCGATAGGCGGGTTAGAGAGTTATGAATACCAGTTGGAGATGTCGTCGTTAAAGAGTTCTTCTATGTAGTTTTCCCAAATATTCATCTTTTCTTTTTCTTATTGTCAAGAACTATGTGGTTGTTAGATCTTATTGACCGTTAACAGTTGATCTCATTTTTATATACATGCCAGCAGTCTCTCTCCTTAAACTTCTTGTGGAGACTTAAATCTTTGTCTCGATTTTGCAGCACTTATATTTTAGACAATTCTTGTTTCAGCCAATAGTTTCTGCTACTCTAATCTTTGATATCATGTGGTTTTGAAAATCTTTATACATTCTGTCGTCTTACGCTGTCACCACTCTTCCATTAGCAACAATATTCTATTCTTAATCGACTTTTGCTTTTGAATTGCGTTTGATATGATGTTCATTATCGTTGTACAAAATTGACTTAGGTTTTCGATAATATTTGCTCAGGGTCCGGCGTGAGCGCAGTTTGTTATAATATGTTCTAACTCCGTTATATTAAGATCGCTTGAGTTCCAATCAAGTAGTGAGTGTGAAACAAGGCCCACAACATATTTCAATAATTCCTTTGTTTTAACAATTCACATCTTTTCTGTGTTTTGGATCTAAATTTACAGATTAGTAAAATACTCTATTTTCCACATTGAACTATCTTTCAGTCCAGGTCTCAGCAACGCTTAGGATATTCAGTTTAAGCCTGCTCTTTTCCAATGTGAGATTTGCTAGTTTTCCAGCTTCTGGAAAATTTGAATTACTTGTACTCGTGTACGTAGTTTCTCGTTGCCTTCATTTTCTTCCATTATATGTCACTTCAGCTATATCGGTCTTGCTGAAGTCCTTCTTTTAAATGCCAATTTTTTCAACAAAAAAAAATATGTTGTCTGCCTGCATAACAGTGATCAGTGTCATTGTGCTATTGCCTTTTGAATTTCTTTAACTGTACGTAATAATATCAGAAAAATGGTTCAATTACCAGAAATGTACAAAATAACCATTCTACAAATGATTGGTTATGGAGATAACACTAGGACACAAATGGAAGTTTTTCGCTTATTTCACGAAAATTTTCCAACAGCAGTTTTGCGAGATTGGTAATGTAAGACAGATAAAAAAAGTAGCTGCCTATGCTCTAAGTGAGAAAACGAAATTGATTATTTTGCTTGAGTTTCAAGAAAACACACATAATTATGGTCGAAAAGCAACCCCACTGTTCAACATTAGCCACGCATCAATTTTTCGAGTATTAAAGGAAAGTAAAATGCATCCCTATAAAATGATGCCGACTCAGGAGCTCATGGAAGACGATTTCTATAGGAGAACGTATTTCTGTGAACAATTGATGGTAAGGTTAGATAGATGTGATCCAATTAGTAGATGTTTGTTTTCTGATGGGAGCACAATTACACTTAGCTTTATTTAATTGTCGCTATTGGTCTAATGAGAATTCTCACTGGATGATAGAGAAACATACGCAATATCCTAAAAAGGTTAATGTTTGGCAGGAATTGTTGGAAATAATATTGTAGGTCCCTTTTTCATTGATGGCAACTTGAATGGAGATAAATATTTAGAACCAAAATAATGTCGTGCCAACTTTGTCAAACTTATATTATGATCATGTAAACCCACAAGTTCCTGCCAATATAATATGGTTTCAGCATCCCATTACGAAATCAATGTCCGGCAGTACCTGAACCAAATTTTTCCAAATAGCTGGATTGGGAGGCGCAGATCGATAGAATGGCCAGCACGATCTCTTTATTTGACGCCAATGGACAATTTTTGGTGAGGATGTCAAAAGTACTGTATACAAAACTCAACACCTCAACTTAGATGATCTAAAAAGATGAAAATCACGCTTACAATTAGATCAGTCACGCCTGAGATGTTTAGTAACATTAGAAGAAATTTCTATACCAGATTAACATGTTGCCAAGATCTTCGCGGCGAGCATTTTGAACATGTCCTACATTGACATTAATGGTTTTTGTTTTTTTTATATTATTGAGAAATAATCAATATTACTTGTTAATGAGGTTTTTACTGTAATGTAGCGAATTTGTGAAATAAAATAATTCTGTTTTTTTTAACGTTAATTTTTGTTATAAATCTGAAAACAGTTGAAGATAGGTGCAGGACATTGTCATAAATTATGTCTAGAACTTTGTGCAGAATCCAGAAAATAAATAATATACAGGAGCTTGCATTTAAAATATCAAAGTTGGTATTGACCACTTTCACATGACACACCCTATATAATTTTTTTGTTGAAACAAGGCACATTTAAAAATATAAATCGACATGTCCAAGCGTTTTTCCCAACAAGCTCTCCTTTATTCGTTATGGAATTTATTCCATTTGGCTGTTCCACACTGTATATATTCAGCTAAGGCAATTTAATTAGCTGAATGGAATGCATACAATTCATATTGACATTTCCAAACTTCAACAATCACATCCCCAACTCGATGATCAAATAAAAGCGACAGGAGTCCTCATAACGAGCTCACATTCTATTTTACGTTTACTTGAGAACGAATCAAATATGAAACAATCAGCTTATGGAGAGAGAAATTGCCTCGGGAAATATGAAAATCGAATGAAATCTAATTAAATGACTGAGCGAAACTATCTGAAGCGAGAAGTGATTATTCCTTTTGCATTTCCGGGGATTTCATTTAAGTCTTTATCACAGTTCCTTTATTAAATTCGTAATAAGACAACGCTTTATTTTCTGGAGAATAATTTTCTGTGGAATATAAAATAGCAGTATAGTTGGATTAATGTTTAGAGTTCTCATCTAAAATATTATTTTTCTTTGTTGGCTTAAATTTGAGACTACACAGGGTGGAGGAAAATCGATTATAAAAACTCGAGCCTCGGCTCTTTGATACAGATATTGATGAAAAAAACATTTTTTGTTAATATAACCGACTTCCAATTATAACTAAAAAGTTGAAAATAATTATAACAAATTACAAACCTAGACAATAAATAACACATTCAATGTTGTTAGGTACCTACCCAGAAAGTAAAAAATGTAAACAGTAAAATGTGCTCATTCTGTACAAATTAATTACCTACCTATCTAGTATATATTTGAAGTCGGTGCCAAGCAAATCTGAAATGCTGCATTGCTTACTAATCTACAACTTCTTCAAACTTGATTGTTGCTTTGCAGCGACTTCAAAATCATACTAGATAGGTAGGTAATTAATTTGTACAGAATGAGCACCTTTTACTGTTTACATTTTTAACTTTGTGTGTAGGTACCTAGCAACATTGAACGTGTTATTTATTATCTAGGTTTGTATTTCGTTATAATTATTTTCAACTTTTTAGTTATACTTGGCAGTCGGATATATTTCTAAAAAAATGTTTTATTTACAACTTTTTAGTTTTTTTCAACTCGGGTAGTTTTTGTTCTTTATTCTTTATTTTTTATTTTCTATGTATAAACTTAATAGACCAGGTAATATCGAAACCCCAACATTTCAGAATGATACATTTTCATTTAAATTGACAGGTAAAATATTACGAACAACATGAACTGGTACGCGTTAACTTAATAAGGCAAAAATATGTTTAGCTCACAACACAAATTAACCTCTGAATAATGTGTGAATATATCAGTATACTTTGAGCTTTAATGTGTTAAATATAAATTTAAAACTGTGTTAATTACTAGAAAGAACGATAATTTTAGTAGCGGATATTTGCTCTGTAAAGTAATTGTTTCGAAGACTAAATAAATCAGTTTAATTTCAATTCTCTTTTATTAAAACACTTTGTAATAATTCACAATATATCTCAACCAATCTGCTAAAAACTAAACACCCTGTGTATAATCGTACCAAATAGCAGTTTAGAGCTGTTGTCACTGGATTTTCTATTAGGACGGGAGTAGGTGACAGCAAAAGCACCGTCTTCGCAAAATGGAAAATTTTCCTTTTAAATCGGTATTTGCCAGGTATACAAACAGAATGAGTTTGATTTCAAGAGCCGAAAATACTATAGTATAGTAGCTATGTACTTGGGATGTACATAGAAAATTTTCAAATGCCTGCAATTCCCGCACTATTACGTTGAAATTAAAATATTTATGAGTTTACTTCGATGGAATTATTGATAAAAATTTTGGATTTTTCGGCGATTTTCTGCAAAACTCTATGTTGCAAGTCGCAGAAGAGGATATGAGACCACCTAGGGATCTTCTTTAATAGATTATACTTAAACTGTCCACATCGACAAAGGGTTTTATACAAATCGACCAATATGTTAGGCATGTTGGATGATTTTCATGCACGCATGTCTTCATTCACAAATTTCAGCACTTTCCCAAAAGAATTGTATTCCCAAATTTCAAGTTTCGCCAATCCGGATATATACTCTATTAAAAAACGTATAATCAGGTATAATTGATAATCTCCTCCTCTTTGGAAGTCGGTTAAAAAGTAGTTGCTGCTGCAAATTGTTCGATTAATTGGCGATAATTTGGGTAGGTAATTATTTATCGCCTCTGCAGCATTTAGGATATTCATTCTGCCTCTACTTCTTCATCTTCCATAGATCGTTTATTATGGATTACTTCTGTTAGTCTCCTTCCATATATGTACTTTATTGATTCATTGTAGACTTGCAGCCAGGATTTTTATCGTGTATTCTAGTTGTGATTTTTTATAATAAATTGTTATGGAAATTATTATTTTTTCCGTTATTAATGTATGATCACTCCCTATTTCTGCAGAGGTTAATGCTCTGGCATAATTTGGAAGGTTGTATTTCTCTGTGGTTTATTATAATGGGTGAGCCAAAAGGATGGAAACCTTTTAATAACTCTTCAGAAATAACTAAAAAAAAGACAAATGAAGTTGACCTTGACAATGACCTTGATGGTCATATGCATTTTTTCAAATGGGAGCCCCCATTTTTTATTTCGGTTTCAGAAAGAGCGGAAGATTCTTCGTCCAGAATGACGACCTTTATATTGAAAAATCTATACATGTTAAGGTGTAAAGGGGTTTTTGAGATCGCTGATTACGAATCTGAGGTCAGACTTACATAATTCAAAATGGCGGATTCAAAATGGCGGACGCAAATTTGAAAAATCAGTAGATTTTTACTAATATCGATATAGGGGGTTTTAGAAGTCGCTGATTGCGAATCTATTGATTATTCAAATTGGCGTCCGCCATCTGGAATCCGCCATTTTGAATTTTGTAAATTTGACCTCGGATTCGTAATCAGCGAGTACTAAAAGAATAATGCAGATTCCACTAGCCTTAACGATAATCATTCTAAAATCAACTTTTTTGTCAAATGCGTTCCACTTCTAAAATATAATAATCTCAATATAGCCTTCTGAATTATTCTGCATACATTGTACTCAGAAAGCAAAAGAAAAAGTAATTCGAGATCTGTTGTTCTTAGATATTGCCATCGTTTTAAAATTCATCGGCATATCCCATCAAAAAATTTATGCGCATTTTTGATATCGAAAAATGATTCAGATAGGAAATGAATTGAATAAAAACTTCTAAGAACTTGAATATTGAAATGAAACGTGACCTTTCTTTGATGTATCGGTCGTCTATAATAATATTATTTTTCCTCATAAAAATATGAATAGGAACGTGTTCTTTAACAGATAATTTTTTACTGCATCGTTTTCCCAAAGTAAATGGTCATTGGCATTGAAAGAATAATTGATAATTTCAAAAAATTGACATATATAGGAATTATTTAAGAAAATTCATAAAAGAAAAGGTTATCAATTTGTTAAAATTTATTAAATAAAATAGGCATAACCGATTTGGTTGATTAAAACTAACTATACTCCATTAAGAATTAAAACCGTCGATAACGTAACTTCATCCCAATTGAATTTTATCTTAATTAGTGTATTGGCTAAGGGATTTAATTACATTATTGCTCCCTCTCACATACCAACAGAGAGAATAATATGTGGCGTGGAAACAGCATTATCAAAATTAGATGAGAACACCACAGAAATAATTTGACAAGTATCACAAGTTCTAAGAATGTCTATACCATCCAAAATTAACCTATATATAGAAGAAAACGAGACCATGAAACAACTTCGGCTCAACAAGGTCATTGTCATTCTACTTGCGCATAAAGAAAATGCGACTGTAATTTTAGATACAGCTAATACACAAATAAAATCTAAGCATACAAAAAAAATATAATTGATCGAACAACTCATCGGAAAAAAATACAATTAAGGCCAAAATCCAGTCAAGTGTAATCGACAAAATTGTCCAACAAATCAGTTTGTCCAGAATTCTATGAAGTGCCAAAAGTACATTAAGAAGGTGAATCTCTGAAGGTGGATCTCCAACACAACAGCTAGCAAATTACCTAGTCCAACAACAATTTGCAGACAAAGCAGACTCACACGTCACAAATTTGACACATTCGATTGAAATAGTTAGCAAAACTGTTTTACAACCAGATCGTCTTCTTGTAAGCTTTCATATAGTGTCAATTTTTTTCACCAACATTCCTATCGACGAAGCCATGGATATCATAGTAGAAAAATACAAACCATCTCAATATCTTGTAGATTTAACAACGCACTGTCTGAAGAATACCTATTTTAGTTATGACAACAAACGAAATAAACAAGCGGAAGGAGTTGGAATAGGATTATCACTCTCAACAGTACCAAACTTCTTTATGGAAAACCTTGAGTAATTGGCGCTAAGAACAGCAAGTCGTATACCCAGTTTATGGTTACGATATTTGGATATAGCTTTGTGATTTGGCCCCATGAAAGAGAACCCCTCCACACATACCTTTGTGCTAATTCTCGTCACCACTCAACCCAACTACAAGCCCTAGTCAAGAATTTATCACAAAAACTAACTTACTAACATCAAACAGGAAATGGACAGTTTAAACATAGCTCTAAAACAAAACGAATTTACAGGCCGAAATATACAAAGAGCCCTAAAGGCAAAACGGAGACCAACAGAAGAGGAACATGAGACCCAATAAACAAGGCATATACAGGGTATTCCATCTCAAACGTGCCACCTTGAATATCTTGGTTATTTTGAAAACTATTGCAATGAGAAAAAACAGGCCGATTTTTGTTTCGAGGTGAATTAGCGCTTGCGCGCGTTCAACATAATCAGGCCAATTCAATGACCTTGAGATTTGAGATAAGGAAAATAGGTGTTGTCGTATATCTTTTGAAAGCCCTTTTTACGGACTATACCGTCATAATAAAATTTTTAAGCTATTGCATAGCATTTATCGCGGGCTTTCAGCGCGGCGACCGATTCAAGAAATTCCGTAACGAAAATAAAACTTAACACTCCCCACTCCGTTTAACGTGTGTGTATATGGTATGACTGTACGAAGCTCGCACGGATCAAGACGAGCTGCTCCGAAATCGGACGAATACGTAAGCAGCTGTTTCTGAGAAAGTATATAGGTGTATATAGGTATCTATGATATCTTTATAATGCCACACTCACCGCATGTGCGCCCCGTAAGTATACATGTAGGTATATATATATATATATATATATATATATATATATATATATATATATATATATATATATATATGTTCTGAGAGGCTTCCGCGGTCATTATTATGAACTAAGCTAGGTTCCGGGTGAGAACCGCGTCTGAATTTATTGAATACTCCTGCTTTGGAGCCATTATCAAGAGACAAAAGTGAAAAAGAGTTTCAGAGTCTAGATCGAACTCGGGGCCTCAATCTGCCTACTCCCCAAGAGTCACTAGATAACTGAACTGTTATCTAGATAAATTCAGACGCGGTTCTCACCCGGAACCTAGCTTAGTTCATATATATATATATATATATATATATATATATATATATATATACATAGGTGTACCTATGTACAACAGTGAATAGCAGTTCCTGGTGAATACCTATACGCGTAAAATTTGTGTATAAAGTGTTTTAAATGTGAATAAACAAAGTGCATTTATTTATTCTATCTTTTTTTTATTATATTAAAAGTTTTTACTGCATGGAAAAGTATTAAAAATGAATTATTTTATACTACGATCTTAAACCATCCTGTTTCACTGCCGCACCCTATAATAACACACAATACAAGAAAAACATTAAATGTAAACATTCATTTATTTTACATTAGTAAAAGTTTGTTTATCTGTTCTGACCTTTATTCGATCATTTGAAGCATTATAGATTTATCTGTCAAGTTATTACTTTACTGATTTGTTGAAAATTTAAAAGATAATTATGGTATATACATTGCAAGAACGTGTTGAGCTAGTAAGTCTTTGTTTCCAAAATCAAAATTGTGCTCGATCTGCTGCAAGGGTTTTTAACCAAAACCATCCAGAACGTAACGTTCGTCATAAATACGAATTGGAGTTGATTTTAAAATTTGTTGAGAGAGGCTCAGTAATGAATAAAAAAGAGGTCCCGTTGGAATTGTAAATGATGAAGGGGTAGCTGTGGCTACAATGGGTCATGTCTAACTTATACCAAACACGCAGTCTGTCCAGCAAATCTCTGCAGCTTCCGGTATTAGCAAAATTAATGTTTTTAGAATTTTGCATACGTACAAATTCCATCCGCAAAAAATTAAATTACTTCGTGAATTGAATGAGGATGATTGGGATCGAAGGCAAGAGTTTTGCGAAATTAAGACCCAGCGTATGATTGAAAACAAAAATTTCTTGTACAATGTTTGCTTTTCGGATAAGTGCACTATTTCACTTCATGGAGAGGTTAACCGACATAACTAAAGATTTTGGAGCGATACAAATCCTCATTTATTTCGAGAAACACATAGTCAACATCCGGTAAAACTAAATGTTTGGGCAGGGATTTTGGGAAATCATCTAATTGGACCCCTGTTTATTCCTGGTAATTTAAATGGTGAAATTTATCACAATATATTGGAAAATGGAATTAATGCATTTATAATAGAAAAATTAGAAAATGATCCTCTACTACGTGAAGAGCAATTGCATTTCCAACAAGATGCAGCTCCTCCTCACTACGCCACACCAGTTCGTCAATATCTCGATTTGGAATACCCTGGTCGCTGGATTGGAAGAAGAGGTCCTATAGAATGGCCTGCCACATCACTTGATCTGAACCCTTTGGATGTTTTTGTGGGGAAATGTTAAATCCAAAATTTTTATGACACAGCCTGAGAATTTGGACGAACTACGTCAACGAACTATAGCGGAGTGTCGTCAGATAACACCGACTATGCTGAACCATGTCAGAGACGGCTTTCAGTCAAGGTTGTATTATTGTATGGAAGTCAATGGAAGACACGTTAAACATTAGCTTTAGAGGCACTGTAATGTAATTTAAATTCCTTTTTTAACACTCTTTTATTATTACATGTACATAAATTGCAATAAAAAATCTCAAGGTCATTGAATTGGCTTGTTTATGTTGAATGCGCACAAGTGCTAATTTATCTTAAAAAATTCCCCCTTAGAAACAAAAATCGACCTGTTTTTTCTTCTTGCTATAGTCAAACATGTCAAAGACACCACGAGTAATATTGCGAGAATTCTACATGGGCACAATAGTAATATTATTTTCATTACAGTTAGAAAAATAAGCATTTTTTGTGAGAAATCCAAACACCGTACCGATTCGGCCCTGTCCTATAACAAGCCAACCTGAAATCACCAATCAGCAAGCGGGAGGGGTGGCCACTTAGCGCCAAGAGCCAATCACACACAGCCGTTCACGGGACCATTCGATAACCGCCGAGCCGCGACTATATAACAGCTCGTCGGCTACTGTAGCTCTTAGACCTGATAAGGGATGATGGGATTCTGTCGAAACGAGGTGATTTTACCTTCTATCCCGGCAGAGATCTACTCATCTTTCACTGTGCACTAGTTTCTTTAATTTTCTTATGTACATTGACGATATCGCGTTTATCCTTCGACTATTCAATTTCTTCATGTTTTCCCCGAAAGCATATCATTAACTTGTAGATAGAACTAAATTAGTTATCAATATATACTCAAAACCAACATTTTTAAAATAAATTTCGTAATTTATATGTAATAAATCCAAAGGGACGAACTTCACACCCAATATATGTGTCACAATCACTTTAAGGCTCAGAACGAACCTTTCTCCAGCCGCAAATCCTCCTCAAATCCAATTTTTATTCCCCCAATTTACTGGTATAACATCTGCATTTCCACACTCTTTCCAATTTCAGAAACCATTTCGGATCCTATTTTACCCTACAGATTCCAATTCACCCCTTTTATTACGTTTGCCAACAGATATTTCCAGAGTAAACAATCTCTTCGCAGCATCGGTTACCGTTTGCCAACAGCCGCCCGACGAGGAGATAAGCGAGTTTCGGTTTCGTTACGGAATATTAAAAATTTTCTCCTAAATCTTGTTACTCATGTGCAATCTGTTCGAGTCGTTGACGGTTTAACGGATTCTTGTGATTGTACAAGTCTTTTCAATAGTTTGTTTCTAGTATTTTGCTGTTTTCTCTCTCTCTACCTGTCTCATTGAGATTTTTGAAGTGAAAGCTTCTGAACGGAGATTCAAATTTACACACTTGAAAATAGATGAAACATTTGTTTTTAATTTAATTTTTGAATTTTGTATTAAATTCTAAGTATTTTTCATGTACAGTGCATCCCATTTTGGTTGAGATTGCCAGGTTACTCGGTTGTTATTGAAGATAGAGTCTTGCGGTTTTCACATACCTGTTCTACTTTTTTGTGAAACTCAGGATGGCCATATCAGATTTTGCATAAGTGTTATACTTTTTGGACCCCTTCTATATCTACGAAGTTATTAGAAATACTCTTGCGCTAAGAACTACGTCTAATAGAAAATTTTGCATAAAATCCAGTGGAGTACTCAATTTTTTTTTCCGAGTATGGTTTTGAAGATACTACACAACATTATATATTTTTAAATCGGACACCCTGTATTTTATTATTTCATTGAATTCGTTATTTTATTATTTCATTGAATTCGTTATTTTTTTCCCTTTAAAATAATGTATAATACAATAAACATGGTATTATTACAAATGCTATAAAACACTAAAAAGCTGAGTTTTTTGCTAGTAGGCCATGTATTTTCCATTTAAAAGGAGAATCAAACAAATAATTCCATTTGAGATTTTTTATAGGAGTTTATCAACAATCCAATAACATGAAACACGAAATTTAGGTACCTAAAAGCAACTAATAAATAGTTATACATCGTTCATTATGTATAACAAACAGAACAAGTATTACAAATCAAATATCTATCTTAAAATTAATTTTGGACATTATTTATTACCTTATTAATTTAACTGTTCAAATTGTTGTCCATTTTCCCTAACACATAATTGGCAAATCTTTTCAATATGCCTGAGTGCATTTAAAATTATAACAGGTCACCTTTGTAAATCTCGAAACGCTGCCTCCGTTGCGGCACGAAGTTCTTGGCGACTGTTATTTTTTTATTTTATTGTTCAAATAACCACACAAAAAAAGTCCAATATACATAAATCAGGTGATCTTGGAGGCCACCTAATTGGTCCATGTGTTCCTATCCAAGATCCTTGAAAATTATTTTCTAAAAAGCGCCCAATTAATCTAGAATTGTGGGCAGGGGCGCTATCTTGTTGAAAGTGTATAGAATTGCGAAAGGCGAGGGGAACATCTTCCAATATTTCGGGTAATAAGTCTTCTAGGATTGTCAAGTACCTATTGGCGGTAAGGGTTCCTTCAAAAAAGCGGTACTTTATTTTTGTCCCCAGTATGAAACAGGCTACATTAAAACCAAATCGACCCTGCTGTTGTCGCTCAAAAATTAAGTGCGGGTTCTCATCATACCAGTATCTTGCATTCTGCCTGTTAAATATACCGGCACTGCTTATATGAGATTCGTCTGACCAAATAAGTTTCCTTACAAAATCATTGTCCCTTCGGGTTTGATCTAAAAACCAATTGCAAAAATTTAACCGTCTTGCTGCATCACCAGGATATAAGTGCTGGGCAATATTGACTTTGTAAGGTTTAAATTTATATTTTTTTTAAATTCTTTGGACCCGTGATTGAGAAACTCCAGTGTAATTTTCTAATTTCGCACAAGAAGTCTGGGGATAGGCATGAACGCTAGCTAACACATTCATTTCTCCATTTTCTTTGTTATACAACTTTGATCGAGGTTTAGAATATGCACCAAAACTTATTATTTAGTCTAAATATAGTTGCTCGACTAGGTTGATGCCTCTCTGGATATCTGAAAGTTTTAAAAACGCGATTTTATGAAATATCTTATAGTAAAATACTCGTACTTTATACCTGTGGAAATATAGTTCTAAAGCTTCTTCAACATTCTCATAACATTGATTTAAACATTGTATCATATCGTATTTTTCGTTATTTTGAAAAACGAATTCTCTTCCAGCCATTATCAATTATCAACCAGCAAACTCACTAATAATTATTTATATAATGATCTTGTAAACTCAAACACAATAAAACACAATAGTTACTAACCGTGACAGCTTGATCAGATTTGCGTTCTTCTCTCCAGCGCTCACTAGATAAAATATTGTTCCGAAAGGCGGAATTCTATAATAATTTTAAATGGATTCATGCGAGATGGAAAGGTTTGCCAATTATGTGTTAGGGAAAATGGACAACAATTTGAACAGTTAAATCAATAAGGTAATAAATAATGTCCAAAATTAATTTTAAGATAGATATTTGATTTGTAATACTTGTTCTGTTTGTTATACATAATGAACGATGTATAACCATTTATTAGTTGCTTTTAGGTACCTAAATTTCGTGTTTCATGTTATTGAATTATTGTTAACATTATTTTTCTTTGCTGATAAACTCCCATAAAAAATCTCAAATGGAATTATTTGTTTGATTCTCCTTTTAAATGGAAAATACATGGCCTACTAGCAAAAAACTCAGCTTTTTAGTGTTTTTTAGCATTTCTAATAATACCATGTGTATTGTATTATACATTATTTTAAAGGGAAAAAATAACGAATTCAATGAAATAATAAAATTCTATTTAAAAATATATAATGTTGTGTAGTATCTTCAAAACCATATTCGGAAAAAAAATTGAGTACTCCACTGGATTCTATGCAAAATTTTCGTAGTTCTTAGCGCAAGAGTATTTCTAATAACTTCGTAGATATAGAAGGGGTCCAAAAAGTATAAATTATCAAAATCGCTCTGTATCTTATAAATGGAAACACTTATGCAAAATCTGATATGGCCATCCTGAGTTTCACAAAAAAGTAGAACAGGTATGTGAAAACCGCAAGACTCTATCTTCAACAACAACCGAGTAACCTGGCAATCTCAACCAAAATGGGATGCACTGTACAATGTCCTATACCGAAAATTAAGAGTTATTAAACAAATAAATTTATTTCAAAATTGAAGAAAAAAAAACATCAACATATCAAATTAAATGTTCAAAATTGTTGACCATTAACCTGACAATACCTAAGACGGTTTTCAAATTCTCGTAAAACTTCATTTAGCGTTTGTGGCAGGATTCGTTGTATTTCGCCCCTAATTCTATTCTTTAATTCCTCGATATTTTCAGGCTTATTGAAGTTGACTTTCGATTTCACGTAACCACAAAGATGAAAATCTAACGGGCGTAGATCTGGAGACTTAGCTGAGCATTCAATATTATCTCTCCTTCCGATCCATTCGATTTGGAAAAAAATCGAATCTGTCAGTATATTGGGGTCTTCACCATTCGGGTGAAGTTCTGTTAAACAGGGTATTATATAATTTTGTAATAGATCTAAATACTGTTCCTAGTTAAGTGTTCCCTCAATAAATAATTTGGTCAAGTGCGAGTTGGACTCGCCTACTAAAGGTTCCGCACCACCTTCAAAATTCGCTTGATTTTTACAAGAATACATATGTATTTAGTTTTCTAATTTGGCCCCCAAAAATTAACATTAGAGTTTTATTTTACTAATAAACTTTCAGGGAAGCCTTTTATAATCTATTGTCTGAATTTTGAGGCTCTATAGATTGGAAGATAAAGATCTGTTATTCAAATTATTTAAAAATACAAATAAAATATATTTTTCAAAATTTAAATAGTGTAGTTTAAAAAATGGTAATTAAGTCGATGGTAAATATTGTTTCTAATATATTTTAAACAAATGATTTAAAAATATGATAAATTTCAAGTGAGCCCTAGTAGGCCTAATTATTTTAAAAATTTTAGATAGTATAGTTTCGGAAATAAAGGGAGAAATGAGAATTTTTTTATCCCAATATCCGAAATTTTGCCTGTTTACTGAACCATTTAAACAAAATGTTGCCTCGTCGGAAAAAACTATCTTACTTGAAAAGTAATACAAATTAATTACTTACCAATCTAGTATAAATTTGAAGCCGGTGCCAAGCAACAATAAAGTTTGATGAAGTAGTAGATAAGTACGCAATGCAGGATTTTAGATTATTTGTTATAAAACAAAAACGCATCGATAAAAAATGTTGAATTTTATGTCAATTAGTCATGCTTTATCATTAGAATGTTGTCGGTTTTGTTCTACTATTATTTGTCACGTATTTCCGTAAATGACCTGGGCTATATCGCCATCAGATAGAAAAAACATAATATCAAGAGAACCAATAACGGAACAGGCAGAATTGACTAAAAAATAGATAGAAAGCGAAGAAGGATCTTGTTTGTGTCATTTTACAATACATACTTAACAACTGCGAGAATTTAATTTACAGTTTCATGGTGGTATATATCACTGGAACACAATAAAATTTCAAAATGTACAAAGTAAACATTTTTAGAATAATAACAACGTTTTGGGTATAACCTGCACTACTGTGTAACAAAATTTACAACCATGAGCTCAATCTCTGCAGTTCGCCAGCGAGTCAATTTAAGCAGACGATAACAAAATTTCATTAGGATATATAAACGTAAAGTCCGACTCATTTGAGATTAGGACTCTAAAATACTCTCATATCTTGACCGTAATTTATATTCCGGAGTGGAAATCGCCGTTTGCCGGCGGCAGCGGTCGCCGACGCCGTGACTTTGCTCGTGTGCTGCGCCGATTCTGGCCCGAATAGACCTCCTGTTGATTTAAACGAGGGAAAATGAGGATTGATGTGAGAAGTTTTCCATGTTACAAGTCTTGAAATTGAATTATGAGCTGGGTCGAGCGTTTGAGGAACAACGGACAAGATAAAAGCGATTCGAGTTGTTGCAACTTGGTAATGAATTTTTAAAGTGCTGTTGTTGCTAATTTGAAATAGGTGTTCTCCATTTCGACCAGAAACACGAACATTTAATCAGGAATATATAATTGGTGGTAATGAAAATACATTGTATTGGGTTTTCCCCGCAGTGTTCTCGATAAATCTAAGATTGTTTTTAGAATGCTGTTTGAAAACTAAGTTTCCTTTTGAAAAATAACTTCGAGTACCTAAGGTTAGTCAACAACGTAACCTGGCATTAACATCAAACGTATTAGTCCCTGAACCCACAGTTCAGTTGGTAGCAAGGCTCAGTTTGGCAGCAATGTAAATTTTAATCTCGGACCAAAAGAAAATAGTCTCGAAACCTGTAGTAGTAAAAAGAGTGCGAATTATGGCGTCGTGAAGCATCGTTTGTAGATTGCGTATCTAAAACGATGCAAGTATAATTTTTATGGTAGTTATTTAGAATTTGGTTTTCAACAAAGGTCATAAAGTATTCTGGGAATGTAGACCGTTGAAAGAAACAGTTTTAGTTAGTATTTCGAAGTAGTAAGTCTCTGCATTAGTTTAGTGAGTTGTAAAAGATTTTGGGAGCAACGTTTGCAAAACGATGCTAGTTTAATTGGATAAAAATTCTTTCAGTGCACACAGCATTGTTCATAAAGCATCGTGAATTTAGAACAATTGCTGAAAGAAATGTGATGAAAATTCCTACAGCTTTTGCAATTAGAATTTTCTTTGAATATAATTTTACAAATGGCGTCAGTCGGCCATTGTAGTTTTTGAACATTATTGAAACGAGTAGTGTTGCAGAACTTAGTAAGACTCAAACACGATGTTGTATGGAGAAAATTGTGATTGCTGAAATTGAATAAACTTTGTTATTGTTGATTTGTTATTGAATGCACCCGCAAATAATTCTGATTTAAAACAGTTAATTAAGGAGAAAAAAAGTATTCATAAGAAATATATGGAATCTGGGAGTGAAGATGATTACTGCCTCTTTACAGAAGCTAGAAGTCGTTGTAAGAAACTCAGTAAAAATTTGTATAGAAGTCATGTTTGTAAAACGGAAGCTAACATTTCCCAAAATCCTCGGGCCTTTTGGAAGTATATAAATGATAAACGCAATTCGTATGCTTTACCTTCCAGTATTTGGTATGAAAGTGCTGTGGGTGACAGTAGTCAGGAAATTGCTGATCTGTTTGGTAAGTTTTTTTGCACTGTTTATAACCAAATTACTGTGAACCAAGTACCTGTTTTTAATTTTGGTCAATCTGTGGATGTTAGGGGTTATTTCATTGACATTAAATTCATTATTGATGTGCTTCAGAATACTCCGTGGAAACTTACTACAGGTCCTGATGAAATACCGATTTATTTTGTTAAAAAATGTCTATTCACATTAGCAAAACCCATTCAATTGTTGTTTACTTTATCTCTATCCTCTGGTATTTTTCCTGATTACTGGAAAACAAGTTATCTAAAACCTATCCATAAGTCAGGTCCAATAGATAAAGTTGAGAATCATAGGGCGGTGTGTATTTAGTCAGCACTACCGAAGCTATTCGATTTTTTGGTAAATAAAATGTTGTGTTATAATTGTAACAATTTAATGGTTGGCCAGCAATATGGATTTAGTCAAGGGAAATCAACGACTACAAACCTTGTGTTGTATAATAATTTTATACTAAATTCCTTGGAGTCTAGATCGCAAGTAGACTCGGTATATGCTGATTTTACGAAAGCTTTTGATAAGGTCAATCATGAGATTCTAATTGCAAAGCTCAGGGGTTACGGAATCAGTAACACTTTACTTGACTGGATTGGAAGTTACTTGTCGAATCAGACACAAACGGTTAATTATGGTGGCAGGGTATCGAAATCAATTAAGGTTACTTCAGGTGTGCCCCAGGGTTCACATCTTGGGCCGTTACTGTTTAATTTGTTTGTGAATGATCTGTCAACAGTGTTTAGGTCGAGTAAATTTCTTATGTTTGCTGAGACATAAAATATTTTAAGGCAATTAAATGTGTTTCCGATTGTGAATCTTTACAATCTGATCTAGATAATTTGTCTCGTTGGTGTGATATAAATTTCTTACATTTAAATTTGAAGAAATGTTTTAAAATAACTTTTACTAAAGCTAATTCTCAGTATTATTACACATACAAACTGAAAAATGCTAGTCTTGTTGAAGTTAATCAGTTGAGGGATTTGGGTGTAATGATGGATAAAAAGCTTACATTTAATCTACATGTAAACGAAATTACCTCTCAAGCTTATAAAATATTGGGATTCATTTACAGAAATTCTCAGGAGTTTTCTATTGCTACTTTTAAATTATTGTAATGTTCATTAGTACGTTCTGGTCTTGAGTATTGCAGCATGATTTGGTCTCCTTTCTTCATGACCTACAGTAGTCAGTTAGAAAGAGTTCAGAATAAGTATTTGAGGTTATGTGGTTTTAAAATGGGCTTAGTAGGGGATAATTATAATAGTGTTAATATTCATGCACAATTGAATATGAATTCGCTACAGAATCGTAGGTCACAATATGAATTGCGTTTTTTACACAAATTGTTAAATGGTTATATACTGTGTCCTGAACTATTGGAGTTAATTAAGTTCAATACAAGCGTTGCTAGAACACCTTGTCCTGATTTGTTCTTTACCGATTTTCATCATACCAATTACGGTAAAAACGAAGTTATAACTAGACTTCTTCGTACTGCAAATAACTATCACGTGAGTTTAGAATTTTTTAATTCTTCATGTTCTTCTTTTAAAAGTATGGTTAGAAGAATACAATAATAGTTTTATTTTAATAATAGCTTTTAAGTAATATTATATTGGCTTTCATTTCTTGTAAAAGGGTTTTTTAACCCGTTAATAAATAAATAAATACGAAGAGAAATAACAGATTGTGTTACTCCGCTTGTATGTCCGTTCCATCCAGAGTAAATTAGTAGTTCCCCCATGTAGACAACGTCAGAATGTAACCGCATTCATAAGGTTCTTACTCGAGCCGCAGAAACCCTGACGTAAGCATGGTTCTGATTTAATTGCACACCCTTATGTAAACAAGGCCTGGTTCGAGCTGGATAAATAACATGCCACTTTTTGATCGCTAGGTGGAATTTATTAGTGACGAGAGTGTATGCCGTTCTTACGTTTAGATAGCTGGTTGGATAAAGGGGACCGCCAACACAACCCTTAATTTTTTTTTTTTGGCGATGAGACCTTTTCCAAAAATTGGCCAAATCTGGCTGCGTTTTGCAAAACTACATCAGAAAATACGAAGGTGTTCCATGTACAGCTAACAACAATTTTCCTGACAATGAGTTCAGCCATCAAAATCAAAATTTTTGTGTTATTGCTAGCATACATTTTACAGCAACAAAGGCTTTCAGGGAATATTTTAGAAAATATTTTTTGATTCCCGTCATAGCAATTTCCTTCACAATGATACTTGATTCATCAAAATAACGATTAGGCTCAATTTTATTTAAGCATCAACATACACTTGTGTTCTCTCTTTTATGTGTCAACATGTTTTTGTATTTGCTGTAATATTTATCTGAGCTGTTCTAATTAGAAATGTGATAATTTTTTACAACTATGTGAATTTTCCACTTCTTGGGACACTGCGTCCCATGTACTTTGAACTTTTTCTCTTTAAAAACGTGAAACTAGAGCATCAGGAAACCATTTTTCTAAGTTCCTTGAATTAACTTAACGCAAATGAACAAAAAATCAAAAAATTTATTGTTTTTATTTTCTTGTTCATTTGTGTTAAGTTAATTACCATTGAAGACGTGGTCTGATTTAGACCTTGAAACGTTTGGACTTTTGAAATATATAGACTTTTAAGTTATCTACATTGTAACTGAATTTCATCAAAATCGAATCATTTTTTGTGAAAGTTACAAATAATAAACTAAACAGTTGGTTTTAGCGTTTTCCTCAATAGTTTCAATGTTATGTTAATGATATAGATTTTTAAATTTTCTACTACTTTTACATTACCCTTTTTCGATAAAAACTTTATCAGGGCTAAAAAACATCAAGTAACATGTTTTCAATAAATTAATTAACATTTTTCACAAACAATTTTTCGGTACTGCTACTCAATATTTGCAAGTTTAGTAATGAATGAGATAGGGTCGGTTTTTGCTCATCATCGAGAAAATGGACAGAATGTATCGTATTAATTTCAATTCCAGAACTATATCACGATTCTAGGCAGGCCTCAGTGTAAGTGATAACTGAGGATAGTTACAGGGGGTGAAGGTGGTAATTTTTTTTGGTAATACTCATCATCGAGTAAACGTTCCAAAATTGGCTGCATACAAGATTGTGATGCATTTTAGCAAATTCCCAAGAGGAGTCCGCTTAGGGCGTTACTATCAAGCTGGCGGACAGGGGTAAACTTGTCAAAAATACGGATGAAGTTCGTCATTAAGTAACAGGAACGAAATTTGCACAATTTTTTTGCTTACACAAAATAAATCATAATCCAAAAGGACGTACAGCTAAATTACATAAATATAATTTTCATGACGTCATTAATGTGGTCTGTATGACGTCATACACAATTTTTTAACATGCGAAGCCACATTTTTTATTACTGATTTGGAAAGAGCGGAAAATTTCATGTCCGAATATGACTTTGACCATGACCTTGAACTTAACCTTCAATATCATTCCAAGATCAAAGTTTTTTGAAAAATCAACCTATTATAGCCAAATTAGGTGTACGGGAGGTTTTCGACGTCGCTGATTTCAAATCTGAAATCAGTTTTTATTTGAAAAAACTGTTCCGCCCTCTTGGATTGCTTAAATCTGATTTCAGATTCGTAATCAGATTTTGAAAATTGCCAATTTGAAAAAAATCAACCAACCTACTCGCAATTTGGTATAAGGGGATTTTCGACGTCGATGATTACGAATATGAAATCAGTTTTTGAAAGTTTTCAAAACAAGTAGTGGCCAAGTTCAACGTCAAATTTGTTTTGTAATTTGGAATACCCTCTTTGAATCAGTCATTTTTCGGTTCAGGATTACAAACATCGATTACTGTTAATTAGTTGTGCATCAATTGGTTGACTTTTTTCAAAAAATTGGTCCGCCTTCTTGGATTGTGCATTTTGAAAAACTGATTTCAGCTTCGAATTCAGGGATGTCGAAAACCCCGTACACCTAATTTAGCTATAATTGGTTGATTTTTCAAAAAAACTTTGATTTTGGAATCACCCGGAAGATCAGGTTCAAGGTCATGATCAAAGTTATATTCGTACATGAAATTTTCCGCTCTTTCCGAATCCTTAATAAAAAATGTGGCTTCGCATTTAAAAAAAATGTGTATGATGTCATACAGACCACATTAATGAGGTCATGAAAAATCTATTTATGAAAAATCTGTCCGCCACCTTGATGGTAACGCTCTAGGCAGACGCCTCTCGGGAATTTGCTTAAATATATCACAATCTTGTATGCAGCCAATTTTGGAACGTTTACTCGATGATGTGCATGACCAAAAAAAAATACCATTTTCACACCCTGTAACTATCATCGGTTATCACTTCCACTGGCGTCTGTCTAGAAACGTGATGTAGTTCAGGAATTGAACTTAATACGATACATTCTGTCCATTTTCAGGACGACGAGCAAAATCCCGCTCTATCTCTCCTACTATTACTTGACTTACCTTTCCTTTTTCCTTATGTACATGATATTGTTACAACAATTTCTGAGGACAGTAAATATATTATATTGGAAACATTTAATAGCTTCCATCCCAAAATCTACAATTTACTATTGAAACGGCAAAGGAAAATCAAATTCCCTTCTTGGATGTTTTGATTAAAAAAGAAGGTAGCAATTATTAAATCAATGAAACATAGAGCAGGAAACCTCGGCAGCCCCAAGTTTAATGCAAAAAATTTTGAATTTGTTAAACAGATAGATATGTATACCAAATAATTAGCCTACATCTTTAATTAACTAAGTTCTTTATTCCTCTAATACTAATAGAAGTCACCTGGAAGATCTAACTGAAATTCTTAAAATCCTGATGATTCCAGGTTTAAGTAATAAACTTATTCGCCTCATGGAATTCCAAAGTAATAAAAAAACTGTCACTTATGCAATGATTACATTGGGTAATTTATTCACACGTACTAAAGATAAAACCCCTATCGTTGATCAGTCTAATTTAGTATACCAACTTAATTGTGATAAAAATTATGTTGGGAAAACCAAACAAAAATTGTCCAAATGTATTTATCAACATAAATATGATTTCCGAAATTCAAACATGGCTATTGTATGTTGTTCGCAGTCTCAACACAATGAAAAAAATATTGGAAATGCTTTATATTAATAAAAACAAATACAAAACTGTTAATTTCAAAACAGACACAAATAATTTGAGTTTAATCTCCGAATTTATTTAATTCTTTCCTAGGTGTTTTTAAAAAATTGTATATTGTATCATAAATTATTAAATTAAAAATTACAAAATTAAAAATTAAAATGATATATTGTAGGATCGATGTCTCCGTTGTTGGCATTAACTCGAAACAGCTAGATTTCTAATACACAGTTTAAAGATAAATAATATCAGCCATAAATAATAGCTTAATGAGCTTAATGAATCAACAACAGATCGCCAATTTATTTATCTGTCGAATTTTCCAATAAACTAGAAATCGTGGTTGGGCCTGATCTTATTTTGACGTGTTCTTAACACAAGAAAACGAAATTATTGCATTTGATAAAGTTTAGTCGCTAAATATATTCAAGATTTCCTGTATGCGTTGCTTATGTGTCTTAAACTCCTGTGATGCTTTATTTTTTCATGAATAAATGCAAGATAATGTTCAGATATTTTTGTTGTTTTTTAGCACATTGTTACCTTGAATGTCTTAAGAAGTATGTCCTTGTCCAACCTAGCTCGTATCTTAATGAATTAATTATTTTATTATTCATGCCACATACTTATTTTTCATTATTTTGTTAAATCGTTTTTTGTTTGTATATTTTATCCAACTATTCAACATATAATTTTTATTATTTTACGTATTAATGGATTATACATAGTTTGTACATTTTTTTATATTATCTTATGTGATTTATATTACTTTATACACATGTTACTGAAGTTTTTTAGCCCTGATGAACCTTTTAACCCATTAAAGCGAAACGTTATCAAGCATTTAATACCCCTTTAATTTGATTGTCCTATTCCGACTATTCTCTTGTCTTATTGATATTAAGGTCACTAAGGACTTCTAAAAAAGTAAATATACGCATTTTACCCTTAAAAACATACAATTCTGAACCCCCTTTAAGTGGTCTGTTGCAGTCCAATGGATGTTCCCTATTTATGTACCATTGTGGCTTGATCAATAGCGTTAAGTTTAGGGTCCCCAAAATTAACTTAAGATTACTCTCAATCTAATCTCTTCTACATTATCTACTCAGTGTCTGCAATGATATGCTGTCCAATAACATAGTTCCTGACCTATTTAACATCAAATTTGGTGAGCTTAGGCGCATATTTTTGCTGCCTCAAGATCCAAACCCTTCATGATATTGGCATGTCTGTGACATTTTCAAATACTTGTGTACTGTTTAACCCCTATTTGGAGTTTGTAAAGAGAATAAATAAATAAATAAAAATTAGTCTCAAGTGTTTCCACCACTCCTATACTGCTAAGAATTTCTTGTTCTTAAAAATTACTCTATTAAGATTTTCTATATGTCAAAATATTTGCCCTTTTCTAACCGACTTTCAAAAAGGAGGAGGTTATCAATTCGTATGCAACTCTTTTTATGTATGTGGAGTGATTATTCAAAAACGTCTTGGGCAATTTTGATGATTTAAACAGCATTATATTAAGGAACATTACAGAAAGGTCCCATATAATTGTCTATAACATGAGATTTACGGTTTTCTAGAAAATCAGAAAAAAAAGTAAATAAGGAACTAGATTTCAGCGATATTCAATGAATCTCCACTGTTTTCTCTAAAACTTCTCACGCAATTTGAATATTATAAATTGTATTATATAAAGATATGTTCGAGATTGATTCCGTACATTTTTCTATAAGCAAAACATACTATTTTTTTAAACGGAAAAATATATGCAAAAAAACTGTAATAATCATGGTCAATGTCAAATTTTTATAATAAATATCTAGTTTAAATGTCATGATATGCCATGAAAGTATACATATAAGTACAGGGTGTTTCTAATTGTTTTCAATTTGATGCATTTGAAAGTGAGTTTCTGTTAGAGACGAAGTTATAGTCGCCTGAAATGGCAGAAAATATTCGGTTTGTATATCGAAACGAAAATGTGTTAGATATTAAGACGCGAGATGTAAGACCGACATCTAGGATTTTCGAGAGAATTAGCACACAGAGATTCCGAATCTGGAGCCGTTCTATGTAATTGCTGTTCTCCCTTAACTCCTAGGATATATATTATATATAATATATATTGTCTTGCGTACAAAGGAATGACACCTCGAAGAGAGTATGTATTAGGTATGTCGGCGAAGTCTTCTATATGGTATAGGGCTGTAGGTGTGTGCGTGCGTGCATGTGATATTAGGTGGTACATAAGCTGTTGTATACATAGTATGGTTGAAATATAAGCTGGAATTGAATTAAAAATACAGGGTGTTTCTAAAAATATTCTATTGGGTGGCACATAAGTAGTTGCATATACAAGGGGGTTGAAATAAGAGTGGAGTTATACAGAGCGGATATTTGCGTTATAGGACGGAAAATAATTACAGTTATACAAAAGGCTTTAAAAATTGTCAGAAGTTGTTGAATATATAGGATGGTTGAAATATAAGTTGGAGTAGAATTACAGTTATACAGGGCGGTTTAAAAAAGTTATATAGTTTGGAACATAAGTCGTTGCTTATGCAAGGTGTTTGAAGTAAGGGTAAAATTATTGTTATTTAGGGTGTATCAAAAATTTGTAAGTATAAGTAGTTAGGATATTTGAATTATAGAACGTAGGACGAACTATAATTATAAACATGGGTTAAAAAAATTTAGAAGCAGTGGCATATACCGGATGGTGAAATAAATGGTAGAGTAAAATTATAGTCATAAAGTGTGGCTCAAAGAGTTGAATTTTGTTATATAGGGTAGACCATGAGCCGTTGCATAAATGGAGTATTAGACTTATGGGGCGAAATAAAATCATTGGTATACAGGAATAATTTAAACAATAGGAAAATGGGAAAGAGTCAATAGTGTGGAGAGGATTTATACTTATACAGGGTGGTTTTAAAGACCGTTGTGAGTTTAATTATAGTTGTACATGGCGATTCAGAAAATGATAGACCAATAAAAAACTTAAAATACATTTGGAAAATATAGACAAAGAAAACAAATTAGAGAGGGAGAAATAGAAAGGAAGAAAAAGAGGTTTTTATTTTAAGCCAGCTGAAGTCGGTTCTTTTTTAAATATAAATTATTATTGAAGTCATACATCGACCTCTCGACCTGCCCGATCGTATAGCTTTAAAGCTCTTAAAATTGTATATACGGCAGCTCACTTGTACCAAAATCTTAATCTCAAATTATCTCTTTAGATACGCCAAAATTGCAATTATTACCCAATTAACTAAATGTCCTTAATGGTTTTATGATGGAATACTATTCAGATAAATAAACTGTCAACTTTATAAATCCTCCTTAGAACCGTTCCCGTTTCCATCATCTTGTTTCTCGTCCTTTAGAATGTAATTCGATTCGCATTTATTCGACAAAACAGCCTTCGACAGTCATTCGCAAAGCCCTTCGTCAAAGAGAACTCCCATCATCTCTTGAGCACACAAATTTCTATTCGAAACTCAATTATAAAGGTTATGAGAACGTAAGTCCGTACTTCCAAGTAGGGGAAATTCAATTGTGAGGATGATTTTTTATTGGGTAATATGCTATATCTACCTTTTAATAAAAAATAAACTAACCCGAAATTCATACTTAAGTCTTTTATGTAAAGCGTAACAAAAATTACCGCAGTATACGAGTGATGTGAATAAATAGGAATTCTTAAAATCGAACACTTGGTTTTTTCATTATGAATAAGTAGTATTTTAGTTCAATCGCGAATGTTCTTCATTCATCACATCTGCTTCCTTCCAATTCCTCTGCGGTCCTCGATTCTACCTCTATTATAGGCTGAAGGATTTTGTATAGTTGATGGTGGAAGCCAAACCTAATTTTTGTTCATAAAATTTATTGTTGTATGTACAATAATTTTGGCTCAGACACAATTCAGAGGCTGACTCCTTAGCCCATTACTGGCTGATATTTTCATGTCTCATTTAGACGAAATCATAATGTCGGCTGAGCTTAGCAAAAAACATGTTTTATTCTGGTTTAGGTACGTCGACGACATTTTAGCTTACTTCACAAGCCCAAAGAGACAAATTAATTCTTAATAGTATACATCCATACATCTTATTATTAAATTTACTCTGAAAATGGAAACTAACTCATCTATTCATTAGCTAGACCTAAACCTTACCAATAAACATAATAAAATCATGTTCAACATTCGCAGACACTACTATCCCAAATTCATCTTTTATTCCATACTCACACAAACTAGATGCATATACGAGGGTGAATCAAATATGAACCGGACTTTTCTGGTTCTCGCCCTGTAGGTAATTCGAGTGGCGTGACGTCTCGATATATGTCAGGTAGGGATGTTAAGAAGAGGGGAGGTTTGGCGAGGCGTAGTCGATGCGCTGTTTGTAGCATCATGTCAGAGCAAGAGGTGCATACGTCTGTTGCGCAACGTGTTGTTATCAAATTTTTGGCGCGGGAGGGCGTTAGACCGTCTGAAATTTTGCGTCGACTATCTGCACTGTTTGGCAATGAAACACTTTCAAGGATCCAAGTGTACGACTGGCACAAAAAGTTTTCAGATGGCCGAGAGACAGTGGAAAATGAGCCTCATGCACGCCGTCCCACGACAAGCATCAATGAGGCGAATATCTACGCAATTCGTGAGCTGATTGAAGGCCTACTGCTGATCGATTTTCTGCACGAACGCCGTACAATTAATTACTGTATTACTGCGAACTACTCCAACAAGTGAAACTTGCCTATCGGCAAAAGAGGCGGATATGTCTATCCGAAGTGTGATTCTGTTGCATGACAACGCTCGACCACATACAGCTGCATTGAACAAAAATGCATTGGGAAACCCTTGAACACTCGCCTTACAGTCCTGATTTGTCGCCATGTGACTACCACATGTTTGGGCCACTTAAAGAAGAACTGGGAGGCCACCACTTTGAGGACAACGAAGGTGTAGAAACGTTTCTGCGCAATTGGTTATCGACACGACCAGTTTCATTCTTTGAGAAAGGTATTAAAAAACTTCCGATTCGGTGGGAAAAATGTATACATAAGAGAGGAGACTATGTAGAAAAATAAAATGTATTAAAATTTGTATTGATCGTACCAATAAAATTTTTAAAACAAAAGTCCAGTTCATATTTGATTCACCCTCGTAAATCGATGGTACATAGGCTCTTACATTACCTCTTTCGAAAACCGAACTACATATCATGAAGAGCATAGCCATTAATAATGCTTATGACCGCAAGTTAATTAATAAACTTATGTCGCGAAAAGAAAGTCAAAGTGCTCTAAATTTAATCTATCAAAAAATCAAAATAAAACGACGTATATTGAAGGAAAACCAAACGTTTCAAAGTCTATTCTGACTTCGTTGTCAATGGCTTTATATTTATTGGCAACGAAGTCAGAATAGACTTTGAAACGTTTGGTTTTCCTTCAATATACGTCGTTTTATTTCGATTGTGGTGTTATTACCCAAAAAACATAAAAGTAATCAACAATATGCCACAAACAATGTTTAGAAGACAAAAAAGATTATAATGTTCAATTCAAATACATTAGTCTTACTTATTTTGGAACCACACACACCACAAGTGAGAAGATAGCGAAACTTTTGTGGAAGAATAATATTAAAGTTAGTTTTAGATCCCAAAACAAATTGCCAAACCATATTTTTAACGCCAAAGATAAAATAAGTGATAAGTTCTCGAAATCTGGAATATATAAACTAAGATGTTCATAGTGCAATAGCTTTTACATTGGTATGACCCGTAGAAAATTCAATATTCGATATCTTGAACACTTACGTTCCTTTAGATTAAATAAAACTGACTCAACATTTGCTAACCATTCTCTTACGACAGGGCATACCTTTCCTAAATTACAAGAAACAGAGATCATTCACTATAACAATTTTAATATCTAGCAAATAGTAAGTTAGTCTCCATAAAAAAATTGCAGTCTTGATATATAAACGAAATCATCACATGTTGCTTTTATCAGTAACTGTATACGAGGTTTGTCAAAAAGATGAATTTTTCATAACAGTAAAGAATCTACCTTTCCTTTTGAAAATATCGAAACTGGTTATGAATTAACGTTTTCAAAGAAAAAAAGGTGCCGACTTTAAGATGGGTAAAAGTCACATGTTAATTTGAGACCACATGAAGGTGAGTTCTCTGGGTCGCTATTATTTCCTGTCATTACATTATACAAGATGGTTAAATGTTATATGTAGCCAATTTTATATGCTTTTATAAATTCTTTGAAATATAGAGCGTTTTAGAATTATAATTATACCGGATGGTTAAAATACGTTAGAAACTAAATGTTTTGTTAGGTGGCTTATAAGCATTGCATATACAGAGGAGTTAGAATATAGAGTGGAGTCGAGAAAAATTGTAGTTATACAGATTGACTAGAAAAATTCTAGAAAACAAATTATATTGTGAAACCCACAAGCAGTTGATTAAATATGATAGTTGAAAGATAGGGTGGAGTAGTACATATGTTATACAAGTTTTAAAAAATGGTAAAGGAATGTTATACCTGTAGGGTAGCCCCTTAGCAGTTACAAATAAAGAATGGTTGGAGTATAGGGTAGAGTGAAATTGTAGTTTAACAGGGTGGTCACAAAAATGTTAAATTGGGTGGCTATTGGCAGATGCATATACAGGGTAGTGATGTATATTCTGGAGTATAACTATATCATACATCTTGATTTAAAAAATGTTAGAACAAAAGTGCTATATTTGAAGAGAAGAAGGGTAGTTAAAAATTTTTAGAGGAAGAATTTTTTTTTAAAACCGACTTCAATGTATAGTAACAATAATGACACAAAAAAGTAAAAAATAATTCAATCTGATATTTAAAAAGAAAGATATTATATGTTCTATAAGACTGCGTTTGAAGTTGGTGCCAAGTGTGAAAAATATGTGTGTAACATGGCGTATAAATAGCTTTATAAATTAATAACAGTTTAATTTATAAAGCTGTTTATATTCCTATGTAAAAGTTGTGCATTTCTTAGGCTTGACATCAACTTCAAACGCAGTCTTATAGGACATATAACATCTTTTGTTTTAAATATCAATTGATTTATTTTTTACTTTGTAGTGTCATTATTGTTACTATGCATTAAAGTGGGTTATTTTTTTAAACCTATTTATCAATTTCTATTTGTAAATTAAAACTCAACATAAGTAAAATACAATTTATTTTTTCAGGAGTGCAGATAGCCTACTTAGCGATAATAGGAACACAATTATTCATGATAGTTCTAAGTATAACACTTCTAATAGGCATATACAAGGTAAGTGTCAATTGAAATTATTACTTTCATAAAAAATGTACTAACAAATAAAACGTTCAATATATTTAAAGAAAACTTAACACGGTTACTAAAGCTTTTAACAAGAATAAAGTAGCATCAGTGCTTATCCACCACTACAATGCCTTAAGTGTCCTCCCCCATGGTATATAGAAAGACTTTATATTTTAATTTTTAATATATTAGTAGATTAGCACTTATTCTATAGAAAACAAATAGGCAACGCTAAGGGGATGTCCCAGAAATAAATACACTTTTAATTTTTTTATTCCAGAAACAATGATAAAGTAAAATCCCTACTTAGGCCCACCTATCTCATTAAAATATATATTTTATTGATTAAAATTTACTAGAAAAACAATCTCCGACGTTGTAACCATATTTCTTGGCAAGGTTCTTTTTAATTAAAAATTATTTAACTGGAATTTTTAAAGCTAAATTTACATTTTGCGTCAAAACATTCAACAATATTTATCAAATAAATAAATAATTGACAATATTAAAGATTATGGTCACAAGATGAATTCTCTACTCTACAGTCCAGAGTACGAATTAATTAATAATTATGCTACTACTTACATAGAGTAAAAGTTCAAGGAAATCATCGACAGAACACATTTTCCACTTGACGTAAAAAAGATCATCACTCCTCGTGAAAAATCTTCTAAAATTCCCAATATTCATAAGCCGGATATTTCCCATAGGCCCTTTGTAAGTTCGGTGCAATCTCAGACCCAAGAATTAGCCAGGTACTTAGCCAAAATCCTTTAACCTTTAGCCGAGCAAGCATCCTCGTACGTAAAGAACTCTTCTTCCTTCTTAGAATTACAGAAAATGATATCCTAGTTAGCTTCGATGTTGTATATTTTTTCACCAATGTCCCTATTTCAGAAACATTAAATATTCTAACTACAAAACACAATATCTCTGCTAACATCATCAAACTTGTACACACTGTTCTCTTAACAGCTATTTTCCATTTCAAGACACTCCATTTAAACAAGTCCGTGGGGCCCGTATGGGCTTACCTCTTTCTTCTCTACTTGCTAACGTTTTCATGGAACAAATCGAAACCCAGGCCCTAAACTCGTCTAATATGAAACCTTCCTGTTGACTTAGATATGTTGATGATACTTTTGCCATTTGGCCTCATAGCAGAGATTCATTAGACATCTTCCTACAACACCTCAATGGCATACTTTCTAACATTCAATTTATAATTGAAATTGAGTCCAAAGTACCGAAAAAGTATGAAAACTCTCTATCAGTTCGTAAAAAGGACTTCAGCTCTCGCGCATCAACATATCCAAACAGGAGACTCTTTCAACTTCGAGATTAGTAGGACTATCATATCCTTCAATTCCCTTAGGGCATCCGCAATTGCATTTCCAAGCTCTTAGGTTTATCGCCATTTAAGATTTGAATATTCTGGCCCCGCAGATAAATTCAGGTAATTTATCTGTAATGTGCTGAATCCGTGAAATAGTTTTCTTAAATTTAAATGGTACCACCCTCGATGCATGGTCTATTAAACGAATAAATAACCTTTAAAACAGGTCATAACGAGCAAATATATCGCGTAATATTCTTAAGAAAACAATTAAACAAATTAATAACGTTCTTAATTTTATTGTTACAAATAGCCTTGCTTTATCACATTACATTTAATACATTATATTATTTTTTAATAAACTACATTAACAAATTAAATGGCATTTAGAAAAAGATGAGTATAGGTTAATCTAAGTCAAGGTCTACTATAAGAAGAACATACATATGTATATGTAAACATAGAGAGAAAGTTGTGAACATTCGCAATGAAAAAATGTTCATAGGAGTTGCATTTATCGCATTTCACGGTTAACATAAATTCCATCCTAAAGCTTTTTTGACTTTCAAATTCTCTTCCTGACGACATTCATTTTGACATCTCAAAAGAATATAATTTTTAACCTACTTCCAAAAAGGAGAAGGTTATCAATTCGTAGTCCCGTTTTTTTTTTTATATATGCTCAGTGATTAATCAAAAACGGCTTGGGCAAATTTGATGATTTAAACGGCACTGTATTAAGAAATATTACACAAAAATACCATATAATTTTCTATAACGTGAGATTTGCGGTTTTCCAGAAAATCAGAAAAACAATAAATAAGGGACTACATTTCAGTGAATTTCAATAAATCTACACTGTTTTCTTTGAAACGGCTCAACCAATTTGAATATTTTAAATTGTATTCTACAAAGAGATGTTCCGGCTTGATTCCTTATAAGTATCTATAACGTTAAAACATACCGTTTTTCCAAAAATCGTAAAAATGTTTGCAAAAACACAGTAAACATCAATGTAAATATCACATTTTCATCATAAATATCTAGCTTAAATGTCAAGATATGCCATGAAAGTACATCCTACAGGGTGTTTGTAACGGCTTTCAATGCAGTCGAGTAAAATGGTACAATTTTATTAGTGTATCGAAAAGAAAATAATTTGGGAAAGCGATGTTTTCTATGTGGTATACGGTGGTAGGTATATGCGTGCATTAAAATTTAAGCAGCAAGCAATGTGCACAGTTGAAATATTGTCGAAGTAAAATTACAGTTAGACAGGTGGGTTCAAAACATCTAACAAATAAATTTGATATTGGGTGGTACATAAGCAGTTCCATATATGGATGGTTGAAATATAAGTTGAAATAGAATTAAAGTTATTCAGGGTGCTTCAAAAAATGTTGTATTGGATGACACATAAGTAGTTTCGGATACAAGGTGTCAGTCAAGTAAAAGAGGGAGGGTTCAAAAAATGTTAGAAGCAGTTGCAAATACAGGATGACTGAAATATAAGGTGGAGTGGAATTATATTTATACAGGGTGGAACATAAGTAGTTGCTTATACTTGGCATATTGGGCGAAATAAAATTATAGGTATACAGGGTGATATAAACAAAAGAAAAATAGAAACCGTCAATAGGGTGGAGAGGATTAATACAGGGCGGTTGCAACATCTTGTGGAGTTGAATTACAGTTGTATAAAGTGAAAATGATAGACAAATAATTTATATTGGGTGACCAATACACAGAAACATATACAGGATGGTTGCAATACAGGGTGAATTCGAGTTACACTTATAAAAAGTGGTTCAAACAATAAAAGAAAAAAGTTAAAAAATATGTGGATATATAGAAAAAAATACAAATTAGAGAAGGAGATATAAGAATACGCTAAAATAAAATAAGATAAAAAAATGTCAGAAAATAGTTATTGACTGCACACGGTTTCTAAACGGTTTTTATTTTAAGCCAGTTGAAGTCGGTTCTTTTTTAAATATAAATTATTTCTTTAATTTTTCATACTACATTTCTGCATTTTCTGCCTACCCTGTATATCAATCAAACTCAACTTCTCAACGCTAGTACTTTTGGACGAAAAATTGATAATAAAACAATTTACAGGTATAGTGAAGTCCATCCGTGGACACACGGTATGTAGGGTGTTCTATTTAGAGCAACGAAGTTGACTTCTACTAGTCTAGCAAAATGTAAAACATTATAAAACGAAAGTGCATGGTTAAAATTTGTAAATCCCATAATTGGTCGTTTCTAGAAACCATCAATTGCTTTCCTAGGTGGAAACACCATGTATATATGCTCAATATATGGTCGTTGATAGATACACTGGGGAATTGCCTAAATATTCTACGAACATTGACAAAGCTATTCTTAGAGAAATCTATTGTAGTTCAGACCACAACCAAGCGACATTGTCATTTAACAATTGCTTAACTCTGTCTGGAGAGAAGGAACAAAGGAAAGCTTCGCTTGACGTTGCAAACCACACCTTTGTAAATCGACTGAATCTGCCAAGCAATACATCTACGTTCCACCTATTTCCACTTAATTCATTTTCTAATTCAATAAATTATAACAAAGCTTTCATCACTCCAGCTATGATATTTCAGCGGTGCCATTGGCAACTAATTGTATAACTCAATCCCTTCATCAAACTCTATGTGCGGACTAATGAACCTTAAAATTTATAGACATAGAGACGTATCACGAGAATCGAATACGGTACGAACAGCTCTAATTCCGTTTGTGAATATTATATTGCTTAATATTGAATGAAGTGCAGCTCTAACAGTAATTATAACTCTATCAGCACAAGTGGATTAAAAAATTTTGAGAACAGAATTACAAATCCAGCAATTTGATTACGGGAGTTGTTTTAACGAGTTGGGTGAAAATAATGTTTATTGTAATTCAATTTTTCAGATTGGAATATATAATATGTTTAAATTTTAAACAAGCAAAAGTGAGTATATTTACACAAAGCTCCAAGACC
The DNA here is from genome assembly GCA_034190945.1 of Octodonta nipae. Classification (NCBI taxonomy): domain Eukaryota; kingdom Metazoa; phylum Arthropoda; class Insecta; order Coleoptera; family Chrysomelidae; genus Octodonta; species Octodonta nipae. Next base: position 66,598,734 of record CM067224.1, on the reverse strand, counting down.
GTAGATACAAATGCCAGTGACAAAGAAAAACTGCAAATATAAAGAATTAAATAATAAAATGACAATAATAATTCATTGATATCTGTAACGTTTAACTACAATGTGGACGTTCTTCTTTTGCTATGGCCTCTTTTTATGGCGATTTTCCTCCTTGTAGAGCATTCTGTTAATACCTTTGCATACTTTGGTGTGCAAACCTTATTATGCACAGGTATTAACAAAATTAATTATCATGGTTACTCATGATCTATATTTCACAAAAATGTAATAAGAAAGTTTCACAAAAACCATCTGTGTGATTAAGAACGTTACATGAGTTATGTACTTGCAAATCTTATACAACAGCAAACCTTGCTGAATGTTTTGTTCGGAATTATGAGAGAAACTTACCCGCCAAGTGTATCGCAACTATTTAGAGCTACTGCAAAGTTTATTTGGAGCTATTGCCAGCTCAATTTATGGAAAATGTTCCATTTGAAACAAAAAATGCAATATAATAGATTTATTTTAATTTGGTTGCTCATGTGTGTTTTTAACAACACATGGGGATCTTGTGCTGATCGAGGTATAATTTTGGTCTATATCTTTTATTTTAATTATAACGTGTCGGTCCTTTTTCAAATTGAAATTGTCATCAAATAAAAGGTCTAATTCTAAATTTAAATATAACTTAGCATCAATTTACCAACGGGCTCAGTAATGAATAAAGAAAGAGGTCCCATTGGAATTGTAAATGATGAAGAGGCAGCTGTGGCTACATTGGGCCATGTCCAACTTATACCAAGCACGCAGTCTGCCCAGCAAATCTCTGCAGCTTATGCAGCTCTGCATTAGCAAAACTAATGTTTTTAGAATTTTGCATAAGTACAAATTCCACTCGTACAAAATTAAATTACTTCATGAATTGAATAAGGATGATTGGCATCAAAGACAACAACTTTGCGAATTTATAACCCAGCGTATGATCGAAAACCCAAATTTCTTGTACAATGTTTGCTTTTCGGTGAGTGCCTATTTCACTTCGTGGGGAGGTTAACCGACATAACTGTAGATTTTAGAGCGATACAAATCCTCATTTATTTCGAGAAGCTCATATTCAAAATCCGGTAAAACTAAACATTTGGGCAGGGATTTTGGGAAATCATCTAATTAGACCTGGTAATTTAATCACAATATATTGGAAAATGAAATTAATGCATTGATAATAGAAAAATGAGAAAGTTGATCCTCTACTACATGAAGAGCAATTGCATTTCCAACAAGATGGAGCTCCTCCTCATTACGCCGCACCAGTTCGTCAATACCTCTATTAGGGATACCCTGGTCGCTGGATTGGAAGAAGAGGTCTTATAGAATGGATTGCCCGATATAAAATATTTAAGACTCAGCCCGAGAATTTGGACGAAGTACGCCACCGAATTATAGCTGAATGTCGTCAGATAACACCAACTATGCTGAACCATGTCCGAGACGGCTTTCAGTCAAGGTTGTACTATTGTATGGCAGTCAATGGAAGATACTTTGAACATTTGCTTTAGAGGCATTTTATTGTACTGCAAATTCGTTTTTTTTTAATACTGTTTTATTATTACATGTACAGAAATTGAATAAAAAATTTTCTTACGACGGTATAGTCCGTAAAAAGGGCTTTCAAATGATATACGAGAACACCTATTTTCCCTATCTCAAAATCTCAAGGTCATTGAATTGGGCTGTTTATGTTGAATGCGCGCAAGCGCTAACTCACCTCAAAAAATTTCCCCCTCGAAAAAAAAATCGACCTGTTTTTTTTATTGCAATAGTTTTGAAAATAACCAATATATTCAAGGCGGGTCGTTTGAGACAGAGGACACAACTAAGAACACCTCAGAAAACGTTGTGGTAGCCAATGGAAAGAACAATAAAGTACCGGATACAGGATATAGTTAGATGGGGTGACAATTTAAATAAACTGTGCCAAGTGACAAACTGCCCAAGGTCCTGTTGATAAACAATTCTCCAGGTACTGGATCAGCTAGTAATCCAAGTCCCAGAAGTTTTTAGGGAGACAGACTCAGACAGATGAAATAGACCATATAGCCTAAATTAAGAAGAAGAATAAGAAGAAGGATAATAGCTGGCTGGAACGAATTCGGCAATCAATGAGGGGAAGATTTATGCTTATATCGTACCTGGTATTCATTTTGGTCAGTTTTTTTAAATCTAAGAAGCGCTGCCTGTAATATTTGCTAATTTTGATTGCTGTTGCTTCAAGAAACACCCTATATAGTATAGCAAACAAGTCAAGATTTCTTACTGTCTCCGCAAGGTTTCTTTGTCTCCGTCAATCCAATAAATCTCCTGATTAATTGTATTAGTTCTAGAAAACTAACTAACTCGCACAATGTAAACTGAATTACGTCAGCGGTAAAGAAAATTACGTAACGCCAATGAGTTCCTGACGAATAGAAACAGGGAACACGAGAATCGTCGCCTATAATAACATTTTCGTAATTGACGTCATTTAAATAGGAATTTTATTACACTGATCTCGTTGCCAGAGTCGGTTTTCTGTTTGCATTACACCTAATGAAGAAGTTCATTTTCACAGACACCAAACAGCTCCAGAGACGCGGAGATGGTAATGAGGCGTTTCTGTTTCGTTATTTACTAGCGATTTGCCTCGGATACAATTATTACCGTGGTCTCCGTTGAGTAATATCAAGTTTGCAGCATTGCGTTGATATTGCAGGAAACAAAAGCCATATAAATGTAACCAGCATTACGAGCGGAAGAGAGGAAATATTGCAGTTTCGTTGTAAATTGTCTCAGTTGCATTACAAAGTGCCTGGCATTATTTCTAGGATTATAGCGTTTAAATGACTTGGCTCTTGTTGGAAAAAATAATTATTTTTGTTGTATATTCGCCAATTTAATTTCTCATTAATCTTGTTTTCCGACGACTATGAGTTGTGGTTTTGTAAACTGATGCATTCACTAGTTAGCTGGAAATAACTATCCCGTACAAACCGAAAATATCTGAAAACCTCAGATCTTATAATAATACCAATTTCAATATATGAGGACATCTGATCGGTGCTCCTTTACAGTGTGGAGAATTGGACACTACAAGCAAGTGCTGTAAACAAATTAGAACCTTTCGAAATGTGGATATACCATGGACGGCCCAAATAAGAAACGGATACTATAAATAATTTATATTTAAAAACGAACCGACTTCAGCTGAAATAAAAACCGTTTAGAAACCGTTTCTTATCTCTCTCTCTCTCTCATTTTCTTTCTCCCGCTCTAATTCTTATTATTTCTATAAATGTAACTAATTCACTCTATATTGCAACTCCACTATATATGATTCTGTGTACTGGTCACCCCTATATAACTTATTGGTCTGTCATTTTCTGAATCACCCTGTACAACTATAATTCAACTCAACACAATATTACAACGGTCCTGATATATTTAAAACCACCCTGTATAAGTATAAATCCTCTCCACACTATTGACTCTTTCTATTTTTCTATTGTTTAAATTATGTCTAGTATTCCATTTATTTAACTGCTCATGATCTACACTATATAACAAAATTCACCTTTTTGTAGAACATTTTATGACTATAATTTTACTCTACCATTTATTTGAACCACCCGGTATATGCCACTGCTTCTAAAAATTTTTCAATCCAAGTCTATAAGTATACCCCGTCCTACGTCCTATAATTCAAAAATCCTAACTGCTTATGCTTATATAACAAATTTTTGATATAGCCTGAATAACAATAATTTTACCCCACCCAAACTTCAAACACCTTGTCTAAACAACTACTTATGTTCCAAACGTATAACTTTTTTAAACCGCCCTGTATAACTGTAATTCTACTCCACCTTATATTTCAACCATCCTGTATATTCAACTGTTTCTGACAATTTTGAAAGCCTTTTGTATAACTGTAATTATTCTCCGTCCTAAATCCAAATATTCACCCAATGCAATATTAGAACAAAATTTAGAATACCCCTCTATAATTATTTCAACTTATATTTCAGCCATCCTATGTATACAACTGCTTACCTACCACCTAATATTACATGCACGCACGCACGCACTTACAACCGTACAGCAAATAGAAGAGTTCGCATAAATAATAAATTTTCGTTTCGATTAACTAGCGGAACATTTTCTGCCATTTTACGCGACTATAACTTCGTATCTAAAAGAAACTTACATCAAACTTTGACAAAAAAATTTGACATTTCCCATGATGTTTACAGTTTTTTGCATATATTTTCCTATGTTCAAAAAAGTTTTACTTTATAGAAAAATATACGGAATCAAGCTGGAACATATCTTTGTAGAATACAATTTATAATATTCAAATTCCTTGAGCGGTTTTAGAGAAAACAGTACAGATTCATTGAAATCTAGTCTCTTATTGAGTTGGTTTTCTGATTTTCTGGGAAACCGTTAATCTCATGTTATAGACAATTACATGGGACTTTTCTGTAATGTTCCTTAATATAATGCAGTTTAAATCATCAAAATTGCCCAAGCCGTTTTTGAATAATCCCTCGTCATGCATAAAAAAAAGTTGCAGATGAATTGATAACCTCCTCCTTTTTGGAAGTCGGTTAAAAAGGAAGGTTACATACCTAGGTCACATTATGCTTAACCATAGTACCAGCTTCTTCAGTTAATTATCGAAGGCAAAGTCGAGGGCAGAAAAGGATTGGGACGGAAGAAAATGTCCAGGCTGCGCAATGTAAGAGAATGGACAGGCATGTGTGACATACAGACGTTGATCCACACAGCCAGAGATAGGGAAGTATGTGGTTTTCTGGATAATTTTGTTGTGGCCTGGTTCAAATAGCAACGAATTGTTTCGTCTACAACAACAGCAGTCATCTTCAGCTGCCCGTTAGTACTTGATACTTCGTTGAACGCTCGAGATGAATGGGATTGTTGAGCAGAGGAGTACTGCAATTTATTCGAAACTCTGAAGGCATACTATGATCTCTTTGGCCAGTGGAGGCGGAGTTGGTGGAGTCTAAGTCTCAGGTGTCACGACTATGGGATACCCAATTTTTTAAGTTTTAGAATACCTTCTTTCCTATACAAAATGTGATGATGTTTATCAATTTTTATTGCTTCTGGCTGGAGACGAAAATAGTAGTGGGATATGATTGACAGAACTTTAATCATGAGTTGCTCATAGTAGTTGGCGTTGTTTGGTATCAGAAATTTGACGTTGTAACAATTGATAACATAATTGAAATGGAATAATAACTTTTTTTGTAGAGGAATTTTTGCGCTTTGAAATGTTTAGATGACACGTAAAATAATTGAGCTTATCACAAAAGTGTAATATAACAGCTGAGAAATTGTGATCTAGAAAAAAAAAAAGAAAAATTTCAGTGATAATTGATGACAACCCTTTTGTTGAACCAACTCACTTCATGCCAGTATTTTTTCCGTAGATTTTCCCCCCTTGTTCTGTCATTCGAAATTAAATTAAAGTACTTAATCTTTCTTAGCCCTCTAATGTTGTGCCTTTATGCGCGACACAAAAACCGACAAAACGCCATGGCATTAAATAATTCAAAGAGCCTGCAGCATAATGGGTCCTGTTACATTACTGCACGGCCGGGATTTGTTGGCTGTTGGCTGAACAGACTGTCATTAGGCTATTTGCCTTTGTCGCCGTATAACGTAAGTTATGCGATATCCTGCAAAAGCCTTTGGCTTTGGGCGTTATGTTAATGTAAAAGATTGTCGTTGGCAGGGTAACGAGTATCCATTACATGCCAGATTTTTCGTGTTAATACGTAACATATGGGAAACTGGGTGAAACCTTTCTTTAATGATTTATGTTAATATGAAATTTATTTATAACTGGCTTTTATTTCCCATTTCGTTTGCGGTGGCCAGTCATAAGTTTTATTGCAATACTCGAAAGAAAAAAAAAAGTAAAAAATCAAATATTAGTTGTTTGACTAGGTTTTTGTCCTGTAATTTCGAAGATAAAGGTCGACTTGAATTTTGACCAATTAAAACCAACGCTAATTGATCTAAATGTGTTTATTCCTAGCGGATTTAAAAAAGGGGGACGTTCTCAATTCGGTTGTATTTTTTCAGACTTTGTTACCTCAGTACTCAGGCAACTACGAACAAATTTCGATTTTTTTTTCATTTGATAGAAACCACGATCAGATTACCTAATTTTTTTGCATTTTTTTTTTTCAATAACATGGAATGGTCCGTTTTGCAAAAAATCGAAAAAATCTTGATAATTTATCATAACATATGGCGAACGCGGCATTATGAAATAAGTAGCTTTATTGGAAATGTAGGAAGGTTTTTTTTTATTTAGATTAAAGTGTCTCGACTACATTATGGTCATTGACACAGTTAAAGTCTTTATTGATATTAATAATACAATATTTGTTACTAGGGCTATGCTAAATATTTACAGTTATTATTTACATTACAGGTATTTACAGTTTTTATTTATATTTTGTGGTATAGGTTGGTGCTGCGAAGAAATTGTATTGCTTTGTTCATCTCTGTACTGTAGGCATTCTACTAGGATGTGTTCAACAGTGAGTGGGCTGCTTGGTCACAGTGCTGACATGTTGGTGGATTGTCCCTGGTCATCAGGAAGATGTGTGTAAGGTGCTTGTGACCAATTCTTAGCCTTCGAATTTTTATTTTGTCGGACCTTTCCATGTTGGGGAATTTCGCGGAGTTTACATGTGGTTGGATGTTACTCAGTTTGGTTGTTTGACCTGTTCCAGATTAGGAAGGTAATTAATTGAAAATAGATTGGAATTTCATCAAACAAACGCTTACAGTGGTGTAGAGAACGACAACATTGGAATGTGGAATGGCATCAACTCGTCCTCTCTGATTAATCTCAATTCTGCTTGGGTGGACATGATCGCCAAAGAAGTGTTAGACAACGTCGAGGAGAAGTACGTCAACCTCAATTTGATTTTAAGCACCATGTACACCGAACAGTAGACGTATGATATTGGGTGCTATTGTATCTTGAAGTAGGTTCCTTTAGTCTTTGTTCGAGGCAACATGACAGCGCAACTTTATGTTCAGGAAGAAGTGGCGCCGAATGTACTCCCTTACTTGAGAGAGTCATAGTTACGACCACAGGAACTCGGATCTTAGTGCCAGCTTTAACTTTGGTTGAAGCAGCAAGTCCGACATCTCAAATGACGGCCTTAGAGCCTGGTCACCGCTAGGTTTGGCTCAGTCGCCCGACGAGTCTATTCTCGAAGCTCAAGTTCATACACTACAGTGTTAGCCACTGTTACAGCGATCCACCCCATTAAAGCTTACGCAGTCGTATCAGACGCCTGGTATAGCGTACACCCCACCTCTTAGACGAATCAACTCTGTGCAGACGATGGCACCGATCTGGTAGCGGACCTGCACCTCACCGTGTCAGACACGGTTTCAAGAGTGCAGGTGTGGACTAACATAGGATTTGACTCGGATCCTAGACTAGTCATTCCCGCCAGGAATCAAACCCCCCGTCCGACACTCCAAACAGCCGTCGTCTATCTTCCCTACAGGGGTGAATGCTTTCGTACGGCCGAGTAACGAGAACCGCCATCCAACCCAGGGGTACAATATAGGTTTAGCCATTGTCCGTGCGAGGACAACCCAAAATGGAGAGCCACCGGCAACCTAACCCAGTGGGGACTTCCCTCTACCCGCACTACCCATTTTGGAATCTTACGAACATACCAGTTCTTTTAAGATAGTCCACGCCTATGTGTGACACGTTCGACTCCCTACAAGTCTACCTCATTTACTATTCTCGACGAGACTCACATCCACTTTCGAGGTGTAGATGCCTCTACTTGTCGGACCCTTTGGCCAAGTTTTAGAACTAATAGGCAAGAGGTCGGCAAAGGGTTCTCGTCTCAAATACTAGGTAGCGCCCCACACAGGACGATGACCCGACATCTGAAGCGACGATCCCACTGTTACCCGCTAGGTCGTCTTATCGCGACAATCACGCAGGAAAACAGGCCTGAAGACTACTTGTATTAAGCCTTAACAAGTCAACCTCGTTCCCTTTCGCTCAATCCCGAACGAAAGTGTGTCCGGCGAACTATTTGTGTAAAGTCACACTCGAGTACCGGGACTAACGGGTACCGCCTTGTCGCTAGACTTTGGTTGTAAGACATGAAATGTAGCTTGGAAAAGTATTCCTTAAGAAGAAACAGAGCACCTGGTTGAATCAATGCTAAGACGTATTTGGGGGTGTATATATAAAAGCGGTGGACATACACATTATTATTAAAAAAATTTAAATCCCTTGGTATTCTTTGTTCAAAGTTTAATCATTTACTCCTTTGTCAGTGAATATATATAGTGTGCACTTAAGTTGGAATCATCAGAAACACTTTTTATAAATGATATTTGGAAGAAAATGCATTCTACATAAAACAGTCTGGATTGTATAAAAAAATAAATATTTGTTAGATATTGAGACATTAGAGGTTTTTGATTCTTTTAATATACTTGTTTATTGTACATATTTTTCCCGTTTTTCACAATTTATGTGTAATTTACATATTTTATATGTCTGTCATTTTTGACACTTGAGAGTTTTTGAAATTTTTGGCAGTTTTTTATGTTTTTTTAAATTTCCATGTCATTTAGATTTCGATTTTTAGTATTTTAGATATTTGGCATTTCAGTACATCTTAGACATTTTTAAAATTATTTGTCACGTTTTTTTATATTTTGTGAATTTCACAATTTTAGCATTTTGGACAACATAGGATTTATGTCGTTTGGTATTTTTCAAAAACTTTCCCTCCTTATAAATTTGAATATATTCGAATATATATATATATATATATATATATATATATATATATATATATATATATATATATATATGCAAAGATTGAAATATATACCCACTAGCCGAATGGGAAGTTCTTCTCTCGTTGTTCTAACTAAATTCCTTATTAAGAAACCTTTCTAATCGTTGTTAATTTATCTTTTCTACTATAATTACGCAATTAGCTGCTTCAAGATGGCGCCCAATTATTCTCTAACTACTACCAGAAGTAAATCTCAAAGTGCACTTTAACTTGAGCTAAGTGCAAACATACAACTTTGAACTTATACATCAAAACATATTTAACTATTAGAGGAATGAGCTAAAAGCAATCAATCTCGATTCCATCCAAGTTATTACAAACAATGTTGATTAGGTTACGCTTTCATTGTTGTTTGCGATGATCTTTTGTGCTATATAGAACGAATTGACATGGCTTATGAAAATTTATAGTGCGGGATTTTCTGATATGGGAAATTCTGATGCTACATTTTTCGTGTTTTATCTCTACGGATATCCCCTTAAAACGCACGAGTAACAATGTTTGGTTAGAAGTTTTATTCTACGTGACGTTCTCGGCTTTAGAGTTTTGTTTGTATTACTCAAGTGTTTCTTTTGCCCTGCCTGGTGACAAGTTTACTTCGTCAGACAGTAAATGAAAGTCAAATCATACAGTACAACTGCAGTTTTCAAATATCAAACTGTGTTTATTGTAATTGCTAAAATGTTGCAAATTACAAAATATATTTTTATATATACTAACTTCAAAATTTAGTATATTGTTGCAAAAAATACGGCTCCTACGTTTCGATATTTAGAGATTTTCTGTAAAGACGAGTAATAAAACACAGAACTCCTTTAATTCTTAGAGCTACACATCTACGTTAGGGGCTCTCTAGAGTATCAGCTGCTCACATCCACTTGGGGTTTAATAAATGTACACCAATGTTCTCCGTTTGCATGACTAGAGCTATGTTATTAATTCTCTTGTTTTGACCATGGACGTACTCATTGTTTCCAGCTTGAAATCCGCAACATTGACCGCTTCTAAGTCAATTGGACAAAATTATACCTACTTTTCGAATAAATTTATACACATAAGTTTTATAGTATGGTGTGTAAAGCTAATCACAGCTTTTGTTGTTTTCTAGATTCTAGACTGTTCTCTTCTGTCGCCTATTTATCTCTGGAATGCTTATCAAGGCCACTTTTGAAATCATCGTCGTTTTCTTCTATCACATCTAAATTTACGAAATCGCCGTTCGATATCTCCTCTAGGTCTATTTTCAAATAGATAATTACGTCTCCTCGTAACTGTTATTAGTAGACCAGCATGATGCAAGATCCTCAAACTCCAAAAAACCCAGTACGATCCTCGATATCTGCCTCAAGAGCGTTATGCCAGATTCCAGATTTACTGAACGGTCTTTCTACATCGATTCGCCGGAGATGGTTCACAGTTGGAGCTTGTTGGCAGCTAGCTGGGTGTTTGCCTTAAAACCCTATATTCCACAATGGATTACAAGTGACAGTCTTTGATATACACTAAACTACTAAACTGCAGTTGTTACTGTTACTTACTGTCCTAAAGGCTGCTTGATGATTTGTAAACAACTGTCTCTAAATATCTTCTAAATGTTACTTGTGGCATATTGTTGATTATTCTTAGGTTTTCTTGGGAAATAACCCAACAATCGAAATAAAAAGCTGTATATTGAAAGAAAAACCAAACGTTTCAAAGTCGATTCTGACTTCGTTGTCAATGGCTTTAAAATATGGATTGAAAATGTAAATTACAAGTTGAAAGTTTGATTTATGACATGACATTTGAGTCAACTTAAATGTCATAAATCAAACTTCTTTCAATATGCAGCTGCTTATTATTTGGATTGTGTTATTCCCCAAGAAAACATAATAAAAATATGCTCTAGTTCAACAAATCTTTTTTCCATATGTTGCTCAGGGGTCATCATTTCGATAAAAAAATCTGCCAAACATGCCTACTATTTGGTCGGTGACTTCTGGGTCCACAAATTCACTAAACTTGCACATCCAAAAACCGGAGGAGAGCAGTCTTGCACTGCCATATTGGAAAAAGTTCTTAGTGATAAATCGTTCTTTGAATTCGAGAGAGAAAGGAGAAGAAAGAAGAGAGAAGAGAGAAGAGAGAAGAGAGAAGAGAGAAGAGAGAAGAGAGAAGAGAGAAGAGAGAAGAGAGAAGAGAGAAGAGAGAAGAGAGAAGAGAGAAGAGAGAAGAGAGAAGAGAGAAGAGAGAAGAGAGAAGAGAGAAGAGAGAAGAGAGAAGAGAGAAGAGAGAAGAGAGAAGAGAGAAGAGAGAAGAGAGAAGAGAGAAGAGAGAAGAGAGAAGAGAGAAGAGAGAAGAGAGAAGAGAGAAGAGAGAAGAGAGAAGAGAGAAGAGAGAAGAGAGAAGAGAGAAGAGAGAAGAGAGAAGAGAGAAGAGAGAAGAGAGAAGAGAGAAGAGAGAAGAGAGAAGAGAGAAGAGAGAAGAGAGAAGAGAGAAGAGAGAAGAGAGAAGAGAGAGAGAGAGAGACGAGAGACGAGAGACGAGAGAAGAGAGAAGAGAGAAGATAGAAGAGAGAAGAGAGAAGAGAAAAGAGAGAAGAGAGAAGAGAGAAGAGAGAAGAGAGAAGAGAGAAGAGAGAAGAGGGAAGAGAGACGAGAGAAGAGAGAAAAGAGAAGAGAGAAGAGAGAAGAGAGAAGAGAGAAGAGAGAAGAGAGAAGAGAGAAGAGAGAAGAGAGAAGAGAGAAGAGAGAAGAGAGAAGAGAGAAGAGAGAAGAGAGAAGAGAGAAGAGAGAAGAGAGAAGAGAGAAGAGAGAAGAGAGAAGAGAGAAGAGAGAAGAGAGAAGAGAGAAGAGAGAAGAGAGAAGAGAGAAGAGAGAAGAGAGAAGAGAGAAGAGAAATGAGAGCAGAGAGAAGAGAGGGAGAGATGGATAGAGTGACAGATACAGAGTTTTGCATGACTAAATGGTCTCACACAATATTGGGTATTTTTTGGCTACCTTGTACAATCACTAGAATGTGTGACATACTCCCACTAGTATATTGCTAGTTGTTATATTTACTGATATGCTGAAAAAAATGAAGAATACTCCCATATTTTTTGTATACTTTTATTGTCTTCGTAGTGTTCACTAAACTTCTTGAATTTATTACCATTCACATATTATAACGTACAATCGAAATATTTGCACTGTATTCGTTTATCCTCACTGTCATTTGCAGTAACAATGCTTTGATATCTGCTGAATGGTCTTCGAGTGGCAGCGGTCTTTATAAGCAGAACTTGATGGACAGCATTCATTGAGACAGGTGTTTTCGGCTGGAAAGTATTTAGACTCGCTTTGTGTGCTTGCCGATGTTGTTGTGATGTTTTCATTCGAACGGTGTTTTGTTACGATGAGTTATGTGTCAAATTCGTATAACTCTCGAATAAGATAACTAGACAATACAAGTAGGTTTCAAAAAGAGATGAGATATGAATTGCAGCATAAAACAGTCCGAGTATAATTATGAAAAAAAAAACTGTTGATTTTGAGATTTATAGACACTGTAATGGTTTAACAGGAAACAAATAACATAAAAAATGTAGAATTCGATGCTAATTTATAAACATAACATAAGCAATATTAAAAGGAAAAAGTAACTAGATGGAAATATGAAAAAGTCATTAGAGGCTGGACTATGGAAGCGAAGGCTTCTTACGAAATATACTTCCTGTCTCTCGTTATCTCACTATCTTTGATTTTGTTTCTTTGTGTCATTCTTAGTAATGGACATAAATATCAGGAGAATTATAATAATTGTCATTATTAAAAAAACTTTTCAATATTAATCCTAGTGTATAATTTAGTTCTTAATTTAATTATAACAAATTAATTATAAGATCATTATTTAAGTAGATATTTTTTAAATATTTAAACATCTCCAGTCTATTCTCCAAAATAGCTGTTGTAATATAGTTTAATCCAATACACTGGCACTGATGTAACAAGAGTGTGTGTTAGGGAAAAATATATATATTTTATATATTCATGGTTGAAAAAAAAGACAAATCCGGTTGCTTAACATTAATATTATTTTATATTTAGCAATTCACATCATACCTTTTTTCTACCCCAGCGCCATTCTAGTCTCTACATGAACTTGTTGTTTGATGCTTTCAGCTGGACACTTTTCAGTTTAATCCCCATATAAGTTTGAAGACGCGAGACGCAAGACCGACATCTAGGAGTTTCGAGAGAACCAGCACACAGAGGCTTCGAATCTGGAGCCGTTTCGTGTAATTGCTGTTCTCCCTTAACTCCTAGGACAGAATGTCACGATAAAATTTTCAGGTTACTTCACCAGTCAGAGATATTGAATACTCTCTTCGTAGTACGTATGTCAAGTCTCTAACTTAAAATACTGCAAGCAGAATATTGGAATGTTTATTTGAACAAAATAAAATATTTATGTTGTTATTGTATATTAATTGGAAGTTAAATTTGTTGTTTAACTAATGTATAATATAGTCCCTGTTTCATACACAGAGAACTGGGTTAAATGGATGTTTTAAGGCTAAAGAAGTATCGTGCCTGTCGGAAGTGTCGTGTCGGTCGAAACGAAGTCTTTATACAATTTTTGGATTTCACTACCGTACTGATTTATTTTCGATCGTGTAAGGGTTGGCCTCCTTTAAGAAACTTTTGCTTCAATAACAAAAATAGGATTACGAGGTATCCAAAGTTAGGGAGGCAAGAATAAGTAACAACAATATCAGGCTCATTTGAAGAAAATTGAATCTGTTCAGCATAAAGTCTTAATCAAAAGATCTTTAAACTTAGGTAACTCTAAACTTTATTAAAACTTGATAATTCTCAAATTTCCTTTTCCTTCTTAGAATATACTCATAATTATAATTACGTACTTTTTAACAACAGGTGCTATATAGAGCCAAGGACCTCATTTCTATGCAACAATAAATGGGTTAAGGATTAATGCCGAGCTTAACTTATAGAACGATTCCAACCTTGCCATGTTTAAGAGTTAAAGCTAAACTCCATAGAGTACGTTGTATTATTACTAATCTTTGTTTGTTTTGTACATATATCTTTCACCTATCTTAAACTAGTTTATACATTTATATACTTACCTGAAAATTCTTTAAATTAATAAAAAAACAACAGTTTTCAAAACCTCTTCTACATTCTTTTAAAAAGAGCTATTGTTTTATCAGAAAAAAATGAAAATGTTTTTCATTTAAAACTGTTGTGGAACGTCAAATGAAGCTACTAAACAGATCAACTAATCACTTTAACAATTCAATATCAATTTTTGACAATTAAAAGTAAATCTCAAGTCCACCGCAAACTGACTGGAAATATATTTCAACATCGCGATATTTATCAACAATCCTAACATCTGTATTCGTCATTTTTACATTGCTTGATTTGTTTACATTCTAAAGGCTGGTTTACAACGGTGCAGGTTTCGTGAAACATTTATTTACAGTGAATAAAGCTAGATTTTCACAAAAAGTCGATTAAATCGTTCAATTTGGTGCAGTTTTTGTGTTGAATATAATCACTTAGTTTACTTATTATGTAAGTACCTACATGTGTCAAACCAAAATACTTTAATTTAATAACTAATGTGGTTCTCAATAATTTAGTGATTAAAATAAATCATTTAAAGTTGCATTGTATCGAGTTATTTATAATTAATTGGTAAATAACTTTTTATTATTTTGTTGTTTTATTTACTGAAACAACTTTCATTTTCGACACAACAATTCTAATTACTCTATTATTGACTGAAACCCACTGGTGTTAATTTTTTCATAGCAGACGTTATTTCTTCAGGTATTAATGTATTTACGACATGACGTTACCGTGGTTAATTTAAAATGTATTTTAGCTTTTTTTTGTTATTAAGGCCTATACATCATAGTAGTTTTGTTATTTGATTTGGTGTAACTATTTCCCCCTAAAATATGTGCACTCAAACTATTTACACTCTGTGTACACAGATGTTACTTGAAAGTGTTCATATGACGCGAAATTTCCGTGAAGAAATAGAAAATTTAGAAGTGGTAATTTCTTCACTATAAAGCCATTTCATTATTTACAATTAATAATGAACATAATCAGTCCTTTTTATAGAAAACAGTGAAATTTGTAAGTTGGTCCAGTCAGTAGGATCACTCCTGCCACAATCCCAACGTTATAATCAGCTTTTGAATAAATTATTAATTTATCTACCCGGGATGTCTACAAGTACATGCCGAATCTGTTGTATATGTTAAATTCAGCAAAACATTTCTCCGGCAAAACATTCCCCTATCCTCACAAGATATTCGCACTTGAGCATTTCTGAGGAGAGGAGCGCCATAAGCGAGAATTTTTATTCGGGACACGTTCCACAAACATTTGCTGTATTGCAGGATTTGATTTTGTATCCTGAAGCGTTTATTTTATATTCAATCGTTTCGCCGCTGCCGTTGACTTTCATTCGCTCGTTTTACTTCAGAGGGTTGCTGCAAGTGTTATATATTATACGATACACACTCACACACGTTGGGGATATCTGACGTTCTGAAGTATGCTTTGGTCACATGGTGCCGCGAATTATTTATGGCTTCTGTTTGCGAGGGATGTGGAAATTGGTCATAAATATTATGTTTTGAAGTGTGAGAAATTATTTTTTTTCACGCTCGTTTCGTTTAGATTTGTTTATTCGATATCTGTATGAGAATTGAAGAAATATATTTTCCTTTGAAAATATGAGATAGCAAAGTTTCAGGCAATAAAAATTGTCAAACATACACAGTGATGTGTAAGGGTTTCCGGAAAATGATCCGCTTGTACACAGTAATCGAAGCAAAAATTTTTATGCGAACTTTGATAGTCGCTGATAAGTTTATCAATTAATCGTTTCTCTCAAATATTGACCTGAAGGTATATTAAAAGACCCAAAATAAAGTCACCAGTTAAGCCTGTAGATCTTGGTGTAAAAATGAATATATCTAAATTCCATTCTTATCCCTAAATAAAGTGTTTTAGGTATACCTACATTAGTTTTACCCTACAATCTTGCACAATAAATTAACTTCAACAGAAACATCTATTATTTAACTACTATAAAGCCGGGAATTTACATTTTCTGTGGGATTTGATGCAAAATATCCATTTTCACTATTTTTTAGATCGCTTTGGGAGAAGCAAGAAGGTTTGTTTAGCCCTAAATTAATTTGCGTACAAACTGGTAGACATTTTTTTTTTCAATTTTCACCAATTTGGGGCATTCTACAAGTGATTTCCCAATTTAAAAAATGGTCAGTCTGCAATGTCTGCCTCTATTTTTCCATCAAAGTACAAGTCGCAACAAGAAAATTGGTTTTAGATTAGGTTTAAGATCTACTTTATTTCTCTTTTTTTATACCTCTCCAGTAAGAGGGTTAGAGATGGGATTATTGCACTCGTGTGAGTGTCTACAAAGTTTGTGCCTATATATGATCAATGAATTTGTCTAAAATTAATCTCAACTAGGCACCCAATGGTTTCTTGAGGGCGCTTATGATGTGTTCAGTCCCAAACACTGGGCTACCATGTTACAACTAACGACATCCTATAAAACTCCATTACCCCGAGATTGCTATGAGCCATCTTTATAACCGGGCACCTCAGTGATCGTAGTCATCGTGATATTCGTCCTCAACGTCCTCAAATACCGGGAGGTAAGCAATTTCCGAAAATTTTATAACGATGCCCCTTAAAACTCCAGGCGATCCAATGATCTGAAAAAATTCCTTCGCTAAAATAAGTGGGCTCATTAACATAATTATTTACTGAGATATAAACTTTTTATCAATCACCACTTCGAGATGCATTTTTCTTATACATAGGTGCAAGTTTTGAAACCTCACTAGTTAGATGCGGTTACAATCTTTGTAAATCTCGACCCGTTCAAAAATTAAATAGTGAAGCCTTTCCTCGACTATCTCTCCGATAGTCCCGATCCGTGAAATCTTTACCTTGCTACAGAACCAATTGAACTAGCTGGTCGTTCTCCACCATCGGTAATTTACACACGTCTACCACTGTTCATGCCATCTGGTTCCTTAATCAATTTCTCTTTGTTTTGATTTGCAGATGCAGACACTGATTCATTTACATGTCTAGGTTTGATTCGTTTCAACTTTGGATGTTCTCCAGAATCAGAACTAGTCTTTTCTGAATTACGTTTACATGTACAAGGCTCATCACGATAGTTGAGAACTTATCTATTCCAGCAACCTCGTTGTTCTCAACTACAACGTCTAGATATTCTACAATTGTCTTTGTCTTGATTAAGATCTCTATCTCTTTTATCATAACATCTCTAATTTATTAATCTACATTGTTAATCACCTCTGAAATTCCTTATCAATATGAAAGCAAACCCAATGCTGCTTACTAACAGAAACGTGTGTTAAATGCTGGCTTCATCTTACTGCAGTTACACTGTTGTCGCCTTGTCTTAATATTGCAATTCGACGGCCTCACCAATTGACAGGATTTCGGATAACCTCATCACTCTGGATTAGACAATGGATACACTATTGTCGGCTATGATGTTGTTGCCTATACCAATGAACATATGAGAAAACTGCCAGTAACTTCTGAGAATCCACATCCGGATTATATTCTGAGACCTGCAGTTTCTGGGTGTCAAGCCTTGTTGCAGCCTAGCTGTTTCACTTAATGTGATTTATACGTCCATACCAAAAACGTTGAACTCTAGCGAGACTGGCCTTCTTGCCCTTTGTTGCCTCTTCAAGTACCTCACTCAGCTAGAACAAGGACTTGCTGAACATCACTTCCATCAGGTTGGTTGTTTCTTGGTAACTCTGATCTAATAACATTTCACTCACCCCGGTCTGGAAAAATTAAAAATAACTATACACATGGAGTGGAGCTGCCCTGCACTTCTGTATGTAATGGGTTTCTCCCTGATAGTTGTTAGATATATCAGATGTTGACCACACCTGTTAGGAATAAAACTAATGTGGCCGTTCATCATTTTCTCATCTATTATATCAACTTCTTCAAAGTATCATTTATACATGAACCAAGATATTCTCTTTTTTTGTAGAAACCAGCTCGATTTTAGATATCAGAAGTAGAAATAATAACACACACTTTACAAGAATTAATCTTCACTTGTATCTAATTCTGTTGTTTGCGATGTTAGGGGGTTTTCAATACGTTTTAATACTATGCAGCTTGAAACGAAACAATTAATTAATCACGAAACACGATTTTAAAAATCAGGATGATCATTGAAAAGCAATTATTTAACGTCCTCCCTTACTACGACCAAATATAATGGGTCCTGTTTATCAAATTTTGTAGAAAAAAAAATATTTACATACGAAGAATGCTCTCGGTAGTCATTTGAATATGTAATTTTTTAGTATTTTGCATAACAAGCGGAAAATATTTTTAATGAAATAAATTTTATATAATGGACTAATGAGGAAGTTGTGTCAAACAAATTCTTCATATAGATTAAACAATAATAATTCTATATGACAATTTTGAATACCTTAAAGATTAGGAAGGTTCAGTGTTATGATGGAATGTTCAAAATCGAATCAAGTATGGTTAAGCGAGATGATATCGAAAAAAAAAAAAATTCCTAAATATTTCTTACTAATATAAATAGACCAGGGCCGCAGAATCGAGGCCGCTCCTCCTATGTGGAAATTGAAACAAGAATATGAATTTATTATGCAATGATATGACCAGTATTAATAAACATTACTGGAACACCAGCTGAAACAAAAGCATTCAAATCAGAAATGAGGATAGGATTGCGAGATAAATAGAGAAAGAAAGTCATAAAAGAAATTATATTTTGAGGACTTTATAAAATGAATAAAGAAATGAAGAAGAGTGTATAAAAATTAACGAGCAACTTGAAAACGAATCCGGTAGAGCAGATGGCACTAACAATTAATGTTGATATGCAAATGGAGATGTTGAAATAGTGTTTGCACAAAATATATTCATTCTAATGCTGGTGTCTCACACGTCCGTCCTCCGCGAAGACGACCACCAACGTTGAAAATTATTCAATCTACCAGCGAAAAGAGCAAATTCACGGGCATTTCGGTATACAAATTTTAACGGTTAAGAGGTGTTATATCGCTTAAAAACTTCCAGTGAGTAAACTATTGGGTTTGCTATGTTTCTTTCGGCATTTGCATATTTTTATTTTATTACTTTTTATTACAGCATTAATTCTTTTTGCATGGTAGTTACTGAAATTTCCTACTAGACAACGACACGATAGGGCTGACGGATCAAAAAACACCTGAATCAATAATATTAATACCCAACGAGAGCAAAAAACGGTACAAATTGGTCGATAATATCTTTCTTCGGAAAAGGTTTCGGTAGTTCAGGGAATAGAATGAATATATCCATTCAGAAAAAAACACGTTTTGATGGAGGATCCGCAATCACAGTGGGTGGTCGTCTTTGCGGAGGACGGACGTGTCAAAACATGTGAGACACAAGCATTACAGACTTTTCAATGGGCATAAATATCTGGCAAATTAAAATAATTGTCACTAATTTGTTACGAATTGAGTGTTAATCATAATGTGTAATTAACCGACTTCCAAAAAGGAGGAGGTTATCAATTCGTCGCGTATTTTTTCGCTTTTTTTTTGTATGTATGATACCTGATTTCTTCTCTTGTGGTGCACCGTTTTGAATGAATATGGTCTTGTTTAATAGAGTATATATCCGAATTGGTGAAACTTCAAATTTTAGAAAAGAATTCTATTGGTAAAGTGATAAAATTTGTGAATGAACACATGCGTGCATGGAAATCGACCAATATCCCTAATATTTTAGTCGATTTTTCGATAACTCCTTATGGATGTGTATAGTTTTTTAACGTTTAATCTATTAAGGAAGATCCTTAGGTGATCTCACATACTATTCTGCGACGTGCAACTTGCAGTTTTGCAGAAAATCGCCGAAAATTCCAAAATTCTTATCAAAAATTTCATCGAAATGAAATAATAGTGCGGTAATTTTAGGCACTGAAAGTTTTAATTGCGAATTTGAAAATTTTCTATGTACATTTCAACCATATAGGTAGTAAAGCATAGTATTTTCGGCTCCTTAAATCAATGAGTACCAAGCTCGTTTTGTTTGTATACCAGGTAAATACCTATTTAAATGCAAATTTTTCCATTTTGCGAAGACGGTACTTTTTGTTGTCTCATTCTCCCGGCCTAATAGAAAATTCAGTGACAACACATGTCAAACTTTAAACTGGTACTTGGTGGCCTATAGACAGGGTGTTTAGTTATAGCAAACAAAATCACAAAGTAAAGTGGCAGAAGGAGTTGCATTTATATCAAATTGAAATATAGGACGGACTAGAATGATAGTGGTCCGTAGGCAGCCGTATATATGGTTGGAATATAGGCTGGACTGGACGTTTGGTGGTATAAAAATGTTAAAAAAAATGTGAAATTAAAATTATATAGGGTGATTAAAAAACTGTTACATGATGTGGACATAAGCAAATCATATACAGGATGGTTGAAATATATGCTGGAGTTGAATTATATTTATAAAGTGTGATTAAAAAAGTATTTCTTTTATAGCCTATAAGAAATTGCATAAAGTGTGGAGAGGAATTAATATTACACAGGGCGATAACACAAAATGTTAAAATTAAATAATTTATGGGGTAGGCCACAAGGAATTATATACTATGGTTGAAATATAGGACGGATTTGACTCCGTAAATATAGGATGGATTCTACTCTGTCCTATACTTTACAGAAGACAGCTAACAAATTTATGCTTGTCCGTGGGCAGTCGTATGTACAGGATGGTTGGTACATAGGTTGGAGTGGAATTATCTATAGTTATACAGGGTTGTCAAAAAAGTTGAAGAAAAGTTACATGGCGTAGTCCATAAGGCATAAGTATATTTTGGGCTTATTAAGTCAACGCGTACTGGTACATTTTGTTCGTAAAGATTTACCTGTCAATTTAAATGATAAATTATCATTGTGTAATGTTGAGGCTTTCGATGTTACCTGGTTCTGTCTATTAAGGTTATACATACAAAATAAAGAATGAAAACTACCTGAGTTCAAAAAAACTAAAAAGTTGAAAATAAAACATTTTAAAAAAAAATATAACCGACTTCTACCTATAACTAAAAAGCTAAAAATAATTATATCAAAATACAACTCTAGCAAATAAATAACACATTCAATGTTGTAAGGTACCTACCCAGGAAGTAACAAATGTAAACCTTAAAGGTGCTCATTCTGTACAAATTAATTACCTACCAATCTAGTATATTTTTGAAGTCGGTGCCAAGCAACAATCAAGTTTGATAAATTAGTAGATAAGTACGCAATGAAGCATTTTAGATTTGCTTGGCACAGACTTCAAAAATATACTAGATTGGTAGGTAATTAATTTGTACAGAATGAGCACCTTTTAATGTTTACATTTGTTACTTCCTGGGTAGGTACCTAACAACATTGAATGTGTTATATATTTGCTAGAGTTGTATTTTGTTATAATTATTTATAGCTTTTTAGTTATAGGTAAAAATATACTAGATTGGTAGGTAATTAATTTGTACAGAATGAGCACCTTTTAATGTTTACATTTTTTACTTTCGGGGTAGGGACCTAACAACATTGAATGTGTTATTTATTTGCCAGAACTGTATTTTGATATAATTATTTTTAGCTTTTTAGTTATAGGTAGAAGTCGGTTATATTTATTTTTAAATGTTTTATTTTCAACTTTTTAGTTTTTTTTAGCTCTTAATTTAAATATAACTGCAATATATAACGTGTAATTAAATTAAATAAAATATAAAATATGTTGAATTATAATTTAAACCTACTTCACCTATTTAATATTCTGTCAAGATATAAGGAGATCATTTTTATTATAACAGATTAAATGATAGGAACATTAATTTAGTATATATTTGTTAAATATTAATGCAACTCCTACCTATTCTTCAAAATAGTTGCTGTAATATAGTTGAATCAAATACATATTAAAACAGGTATCTGTTTTAGAACAAACAAGTTTAATGAAAAGTACTACCTAGGCGAGCAAGCGTCGCTCAGGATTTCTAAATTTCACCAAGTTAGCTTGAGAAAACATATTTTTAGGCTTTCGTATATTCAATATAGGAATCCCTTTATAATATCACTCCGGATTTCTCCCTCTCTCACATCACAGAAATTGTCTCCTAAACTACTGGACGGAAGAGGTTGAAATTTGGTATCAGTGTATAGTTTGGTGACACTATGAGGAGTACATGTAGTAAATGAAGAAATTTTGATTTTACGGGTACTTCTGGGGGGGGGGAACTAAAAGAATCGACCGCTCCCGCCTTATCTCGGAAACTATATGAAATAAAATTCACCCGAATTTTACCGGAAAAATAAGAAGAAACCTCTAATTTAATTTCGGGGGGGGGGGCAAATTACAGAATTAAATGAAAAATATTAAATTAAAATTGTTTCTAACACATCATGTAATATATCAAATGAAAGGGCTCATTATGGCAAAAACAAATATATTTTGTTCATATTTTTAAAATAAATTATTTTAAAGATATTAACAAAAAATAAAAATTTTACCTATTCCCCCTAACTTATCTCAGAAACTATAAGCAAGCCGCAAAAGTTTGAACAAAATTAGAAATGTAGGGCCTCACCTGAATTATACCGGAAAAATAAGGAAAAACGTCTAATATTAATTTTGGGGGGCAAATTACCAAATTACAGATGTAAATGAAAAATATAAAATTAAAATTAATTCTAACATCATCATGTAATATATCAAATGAAAGGGCTTATTATGGCGAAAACAAATATGTTTTTTTCATATTTTTAAAATAAATTATTATAAAAATATTAACAAAAATATAAAAATTTGTACACATTCCCCCTACCTTATCTCCGAAACTATATTTTTAAATATTTTGTTTAAAAGATATTTCCAAAAATATTGAACACCTACTTAATTCCCACTTTAGAAACTTGACTATCTAAAATTTTGAAAAATATGTTATACTTGTATTTTTAAATAATTTGTTTAATAGATTTAATAATTTGTTATTTAAAACTTTTTTTTATCTTCCAATCTACAGAGCCGAAAATTCAGACAGTAGATTATAAAAGGCTTCCCTGAAAGTTTATTAGCAAAATAAAACTCTAATGTTAATTTTAGGGGCCAAATTAGAAAATTAAATACATATGTATTTTTATAAAAATCAAGCGAATCAAAAGTCTATGTGTGGAAAATAAGAGTGTATATTTTTTATAAATTTAAAACGGTTCCTTTAAAAGATATTATTAGGGTAACTATATGAAAATGCACTCATTCCCTGCTTGTCTGAAACTGAAATATTAGAATCTTGAAGGAGCTACGGAACCCTTAGTATGTGAGTCCAACTCGCACTTGACAAAATTATTTTTGAGATAGTTACCTTTTAAAAATTTCTTCCACTTACCCAACAGAAAATAATTTAATTCCTGTAAAATATTTAATATAATTCTGTAATTTACAAAATACTCAAATACTTTCAAACAATACCAAAGCTAAAAATTTAGAATATCATAAATACCTACGTTTTCAAAATCACACTCAACCTACTTATAATAAAGGTTCTAAATTAATTTTTCTAAATTGCATAAAGGACTTTAAATAAACTTACTAAGGAAAAGTATTAGTGTTGTGTATTTAACTTAAGAGCAGAAATATTTGTTCCCAATGCTTTGAAATATGTTAATTTTTTAACATTCAGTCAATCATCTTTATATCGAATCATTTTTTAAATATATGAAACACCTCGTAAGTATTTTTAAAACCTCATTGATCTTCAAGTTTAGAATTACCTTTTCTATTATCAGCATAATCCCTCTAGAAGTTGAAACGTTCGAAATAAATAGAGGAAACAAGCATTTAATGGGAAAAAGGGACCGAGAAACTACCAACTTTACTAATACTCTACCGTTAAGCTTTTAACTTTGAGCACAAAGCTCCTAACAGCACAATAACAACTTCAGTTATTTGCTCTAATAACATTTAGAGAGTTTTCCTTAAAAGTTCTCTTTGTTCTCCGAATAAATCGTTTTCACGGTTCCATGCAAATAGTTCATTGATCGGGTCAGTGGAGGTGAAGCTCCGTTGGAAACGCACTTCTCCTTAGTGGAAAAGTTTGAATTCTGACTTGAACCGTAGATTGAATTGGATTCCTCTTGACAAGGCATGTGATTGAGTGATCTGATTTCTAATCGTGCACTGCTATTTGTGACTGTAAATAGGTGCAATGTAACGGGTCTCGAAAATGTAAAGAGACCCTACTAACAAAGATTTTGCTGTTTTATTGTGGTAAATGACTTTCTGTTAAGTTTGCTGAAACTGTAGTAATAACTTTATTTTTGGTGTTTGGGACAAAAGTTCTCACGGTCGCTGGGGATTCTCTTGTTTTTTAAGTTTGTAAATAATTGTACAGTTACTATGGGCAAGATTGGGTTAAGCAGTGTAACTCCGACTGTCGTTGTCTTATTATATTTTTGGATTTACTCTCGTGGTTACTTGCTCGTGGAAAACAAGTGCTCATTTCTCCATTTTGGCCTAGTTATGCTTTTCAGCTAATAATAATAAAATAATTATTAGTATTCACAAATCACAAACAAAATACTTGAACTGTCACTACTGTCAATTCACTTTTTCAACTTAAAGATTATCTACTCTCTTCGAGGTGTCGGTCTTACATCTCGCATTAACAAACTGAAAGACGATCGCCTGATCAACTGATTTAACTGCTTTTCACGATCTGTACTCATTGACAAAAAAATCGCAACACCCAGAAGGAGATGTTTAAATTTAATATTGTTTTGGTATAGTAAGCAGTAAATGATTAAAATTTGAATAAATAATTCGGTCAAGTGTGTGACAAGCAGGGAATGAGTGTATTTTCTTATATTTACCCTTACATCTTTTAAAGGAAGCATTTTAAATTTATAAAAAAATATACACTTTCATTTTCCAAACATAGACTTTTTATTTTATCTGTTTCTGGATTGGCTTGATTGAAGAATATGTATATTTAATTTTCTAATTTGGGCCCCAAAAATTAAGATTAGAGTTTTATTTTACTAATAAACTTTCAGGGAAGCTTTCTATATTCTACTGTCTGATTTTGAGGCTCTGTAGATTGCAAAATATAGGGCAAAATAGGTCAAGTTTTAATTATAAATTATTAAATCTGTTATTCCAATTATTTAAAAATACAAATAAAATATATTTTTCAAAATTTAAATAGTGTAGTTTCTAAAGTGGATAATTCCCATGTGTAATAATTTTGTTAATATCTTTTAAACAAATGATTTAAAACTATGAGATATTTGTAATTCACATAATTAGCCTTTTATCTGATATATTACATGATGCGTTTGAAAATTGAATTTTATTTTCCATTTAATTGTATAAATTGTCCCTAAAATTACTATGGGGGTTTTCAAATAATTTTTTTTTATAAATTTTAAGTGAGCCCCAGTACCCCTAATTATAGTATAGTTTCGGAAATAAAGCGAGAAATGAGATTTTTTTATATATTACCTTGTAAACAATTCATTTTAAAAATGTGAAAAATATATATTTGTATTACTCAAAATGAGCTCTTTCATTTGATGTATTGCATGATGCGTTAAAAAATATTTACTATACTATACTATAATTTGGCCCCCAATATTAATATTAGGAATTTCTTTGTATTTATCCTGTAAACAAAAAAAATGTATGTCTTACAGTTTGGGGAATTAAGGGGGGTATTTTTTTAAATTTTTTTTAAATATATTTTAAAATATTATTTTTAAAAAATAAAAATATATATTTGTATTCGTCATAATGAGCCCTGTGATTTGATATATTCCATGATTCCTTAGAAACAAGTTTTTTTTTTTTCATTTAATTCTGTTATTTGCCCCCCCCCCCCAATATCAATATTACAGGGTTTCTAATTATTTTTCAGTAACGTTCATGTGAGGGGCTACAACTCTATTTTTTACAATTTTTTGCGTCTTATAGTTTCGGAGATAAGGGGGAATGGGTATTTTTTAAATATTTTTGTTAATATATTTAAAATAATTTATTTTAAAAATATTTAAAAAATTAATTTGTATTTGTCATAATGAGCCCTTTGATTTGATCTACTACTTGATCCGTTAGAAACAATTTTAATTTTTTATTTTCCATTTAATTCTATACTTTGTCCCCCAAAACGAATATTAGGGGTTTCTCCTTATTTTTCCAGTAAATTTCAGGTGAGGCGCTATACCTCTATTTTTTTCAAAATTTTGCAGCTAATGGTTTCGGAGATAAGGGGTATTTTTTTATATTTTTATTAATATCTTTTAATTAATTTGTTTTAAAAATATGAAAAAATGTATTTATTTTCGTCATAATGAGCCTTTTTATTTGATATATAACATGATGCGTTTCAAACAATTTTAATTTTACATCTTCCATTTCATTCTATAATTTGCCCCCAAAAATTAAAAGTAGAGGTTACTCCGTATATTGTATATATGGAACCCTAAAAATACCAAGGATTTTACTATTTTTTTAAATTAAGAGTGTTACTAATGAGTTTGTCCACCGCGGTTATCTATAGACTCCCCAACGTCTTGGCATCAATTCAATAAGGAGGTATGTTTCGTCTTGTGGAATACTTTCCCAGGCTACCTGTATTTCATGTCTTAGAACCTCCAAAGTTCATGCGGACAGGGGTAAAATTCCGATATTTCTACCCATCATATCCCAAACATGTTCTTTGGGCTAAAGATCGGGGCATCTAGACTCTTCAAAAAAATTTAGACTTAGCAATATGAGCCGAGCATTATCTTGTTGAGATATGAGATCGATGAACCGATTAAGGTCAGGGAGTACATACGGCTCCACTACTTCCTGAAGATAACGTTGCGCTGTCTTGTTGCCTCAAACAAAGAATAAAGGTGACATATTTCCATGTGCAATAGCACTCCCTACCATAACGCCTACTGTTCGGTGCACATGTCGCTCAACGTTAAATTGAAGTAGACGTCTTTCTCTTCAACGTCGTCTAGCCCTTCTTCGAATCGAGATTCATTAGAGAAGACGACATGATGTCATTTCACACTCCAATGTCGTCGTTCGCTGCATCACTTTAGTCGTTGCCGTCGATGCTCAGCGGTCAGAGGTAGCACAAGATGGGGTCCAAAAGACCTTATAGGGCGGTAAATCGTTTGGACACCTACAAGATGGCCTTATTTTCATAACTACTCATCAGCCAATTTTCAAGCTGTCAAAAATCGGTCTCTAGAGGCCATAAGTCTTAATGTGCGTTTATGTTGGAGCTGCGATAGGTGATAAGAGCTGCGATACTAGCAAAGCGAAGAAAATCTCAAACCTGTTTACAACACATCTGTTTATATTGGAGCAGCGCGGCGAATAGTTCTTCAGTCTCGATCAACTATAAGAGCGGCAATAATTGGTAAACGTATTTTGTTTGCTTCAGTCGAGTATGGACGTTGATAATTTAATCAGTGAAATTTTTGTCAGAACACCATTGTGGAATCAAAAAGACAAAAATCACCACAATAGATTTGTTTTGGACAAATTGTAGGATAATGTGACTTTAAAATTAAATACGACAGGTAAGCAAATTGTTTATTTTCTACTATATCCTCAGTAGCGGCAGTTGGCTTTTGAAATTGTATAAAAATATTGGAAAGTTATTTCTACTCAACTTCAAGAATATAATATTTAGTAACTGCTAAAAGGCAATGTCAGTATTGAGAGAAATTCACTCTTCGCTATTATTGAAGCTTCAACAACACCCGACACAAGCACAGGGTCAACGCTATGCTTTTATCGTTGCTCTCGTCAACGCTCTTATCACTTATTACAGTTCCAACATAAACGCATCCTTAGACGTCAATCTTGAACTTCATTTGTGCCCCTCCGACGTCCGTTTCATACTCTTCTCCAATTTTGGGTATTATCAAACCAAGCTTGACAACGTGACATAACACTACTTGGATTTCTGTTCGTGCGGTTAACGATTTTTCCAAATGAAAAACCCGCCTCCCGTAAACCAATAATACCATCTCTTTCACAATGAAAGTTTGTTTTTTGGTAAATTTAAAAACATCAAAAAACGACTACAATATTAATTGATAAAAAAGTTTACAAGAAAAAACTTGCACCAACCTTTAATCTTTACCAAATTTCAATCACTTACTACTTACTATAGCATCTATGTTTTACCAAAACAATATTAAATTTAAACATTTCTGGGTGTTGTGATTTCTTTCTCAATGAGCATATTTATATTTTTATCTCCCTTCTGAAACTCACCTTTTTTCTCATTGGAGCATCTCAGACTAGTTGCTTGTCGAGCAAACTCTAGAAAATTTTTGTTTAGCCGCTTTTCTTTAGTTATATTCGAGATCTTTCAACTGTTTTTGAATAACGGTAGTGGCTTGGTATAATATCACTATTTTAATCACAGTTTGAACCCCTTACTCGGTGACGGCTTAAGGAATGTTGACCGTGTATATTGAATCCTGTTCCGGGGGATCGCGAAGCTTGCACTATTTCTTAGAAAATGGGGAAAAACTTTTTTAACCGACTTTCTTATACAGCAAGTTTTGGTGGACTCGCTGGTTTTAAAAATATTGAAATTTTTCTATTCGGAACATGGGATAAATTGAAAAGAAATTGGATTAGTTCCGGGGGATCACGAAGTCGTCACATATTTTTTTCAATAACATAGCTTGTACCGTGAGGCAACTTTATTTTCTATATCTCAAATTGTAATTAAACAAAGTTTATCAGAACTGAAAACTACGTCCTATTATATTATATCAATTAAAATTGTATAACGATTTATTATAAGATGAATGTCAGTATAATTAATACCTAAAGAATACTCAGATTGTCTACAATATAGTGGATCCACTTAAGTTAGAATCATATGCAAAATTATCTTAATACATATACATATTTAGAAAACAAGTTATTCTATTCAACAGTAAACGAGATTGGTCAAACTAATAAATGATGCTTAAAAGTAAGTTTTCGCGGCCAGAGTCATAGCTGATTCTGCTTTATTTATATACCTATACCGGTATATAAACAAAAAAAGGATGAGAAAAAACAAAACAAATGTTACTTACCTTGCGGCGACTCCATTCATTTAGTATTTTTCTCACAAACACACTTTGAAACTTCACTTTTATTAAACTTGTCACACTGACGCACAAATTGTAAATGACTAATAGGTACGAAGAAATACTTTTTCTGAAGTAGGAGCCAATTTGAACAGCGAAGTTGCGAAGTACAACTTATAAATGTACTTCCCAAAATAATTTCACTTTAGCTTGGCACCGACTTCATAAAAAGTATTCAATTGTTGTAGGAAAAAATTATTTCATGCTTTTTAGTTAAGTTATTTCTTTTTAAGTCGGTTTCTGTTAAAAAAATGTATTTATAAGTAAAAATTTCCCTAGCACAGAATCAGAATCAGAATTTTGGCAACAAACGTATTCAAGATATCGCTATGGAAGTACTTTTCTCATTACAATAATTTTTGAAGGAACAATTCCTTTATCTTTCTGGAAATTGCTTATGTCACATTCAAGGACCGGAAATGCTCCGTCCCTATCGTAGTCGTTCTCTGCAAACCTTTATCCACCCTATCGATAAAATAGAATCGTATCAATGTTGTCAAAAAAAAAGATAAAAGGCAACACGTTTTTCCTGCGTCCCAATCGAACGGTTGCTTAACGAACCAAAATCTTTGATATTTTATTGAGACAGCCACCTTTATTCAGAATAAACAAATTGTGCATTTGAAGTATTTACAATATGTTGCATGCTCTAAGGGATTTGTTGATTTTATACTTCTAGTGAACTTCCATTTTTGTTAAATCCAACGAAGGAGGATTTTCGAACAGACTTGAAGTACTCGCGGAGTTTGTTGCATAATAATATATAGTCTGAGTTTGAATATTTCAAGTAATCAGCTTGGATTTTATTTGATATTCGAATTGTGGATATTTAATTTGAGATATATAGTTTTATTTGTTTTACTCTTACAATAAATAACCTATTTTTCGAAATTAGTATCCTTGGTATCTAAGTAATACGTGCACTATAAAATCATTATACATATACAAGGTGTTCAAAGTATCTCAGAAAGTACTAGCAAGGTCTAGAGACAAAAATTGTTTTGAAAGACCAACCGTCAAACATTTATAAAAAGTATGAGGCATCAAATTTAATTAAGAAAGAATTGCTAATAGTCACTCAACCAAGACCAGAAATTAAGATAATTAAGAACATTAGACAAAATGTAAAGATGTAATTTTACAAATGCAGATAAAGGGAATACAGTAATAGCCCTTGATAAAGATAATTATATAGAAAAAACCTTAGAATTCCTTCTTCAAAATCACAAAATTACAAAACGTTGCCTTTGATCAGTTCTAGAAATCTGTAAAATTAACCGAGCGTTCCAGTTACAGAAACCATCACTCTAGTAGAAAATTTACTTTCTTCAAACTATATAGATTTTACTAAAAAACAAGAAATAATAAATTTACTATCCACATGTCTAGAACAAAACTATTATAAATTCATTAATAATATTTACATTTGAGACGAAGGCTTAATCATGGGTTATCCGCTTAGCCCATTACTAGCAGAATTTTTATAAATTTCTTAGAAGAAAAAATAAAAAAAACACCCTATATCTAGTCAATAACACTGGCACAGTAACGTATTTTAACTTATTTTGTAGGCACGCAAAGACAATTATCCAAATTTACTGATTTCATTAACAACCTCCATCCCCGCATTAAATTCACAATAGAAGATGATAAGAATAATTATATAAATTTCCAAGATTTAACTATCAGAAAAGTAAATAATATACATGTTTCCTCGATTCATTAGAAACCCTCACACACAGACACAATAATTCCAAATTCATCTTGCGACCCCATCCAACACAAATTAGCTTTTTTCCATAGTACGATTCATAGATTAACAACATAACAACTTAACGAAAATGACTTCGAAACAGAACTTAATATAATAAACAAATTGCAACCAATAATGGGTATGACACTAAAATCGTCGATTCTATCCTACGGAAAAAAACAATATCTCTAAGCAATCCAAATGATATATTCGAAAACTACAGACACAGATAAAACATACATACAAAGCCATTTTACATATCTAGTTTCCTCTAGCGCTAATATTTCGAAATTTTTAAATCAACAAAAGTAAGTAAGTAATCTTTATTTAGCTCTGAGCTAATTACAAGCATATATTTACAAATTCATACAAGTACAATTTAAGCTAATTTAAGGATATTATATATAATAGTTATACTTACAATAACCCATATCGAAGGTTATAACGGAAAACCTCTTGCTGTTGTGGAGGCATCCATCATAATACTGACTAGCTCAGCAAAGCACATCTCAAAATGGTGGGTGCGAATTTTTTTCTTTTCCAACTTTGGACACCTTAGAGAGGGCGCCAGACACACACAAACATATAGGCAGCAAAATAAGACCAATTTTACACTCACAATTATATTTACAATTTTATAACAGATAATTTATATTGACAATTTTAAAAGAGTGGCCAAGCCAAATACAGTTCTTTCAATTACAATAGGGCAGTTTGATCAGTATACCATCAGTAAGTAATGATTTTAGACTTATCTGGTGCAATGCTCTCTGGTTATGGCCGGACTGTCTGGTGTCTCAGCTGTATCGGGAGAGAGAGAGAGAGAGAGAGAGAGAGAGAGCCAGTTGGTTTAGAGGGTTCCGAAGCCTTCTAGGTAGCCGTGACTTTACTGGTTGGAGCTTCCCTGACGACTAGTAGCAGTAAATAGTCGCCCCTATGGTGGTAGGTGCTATTCCTCTAGCGTCCTTGGGTCCAGCTCATTTTTGTACATGCAGGAAAAAGATAAAACAGAGAATTAGTACGTGCTACCCCTTGATTGGACTTGCTGAACTCCCCCAAATTTCTAAATTCAGCCCCGGTTTGGAACTGGCATACGATAAGTCACTTGAATGTCTATGAAATATAACGATAGAGTCTCTATTTACATTGATACTTATGGTCCACTATTATTACAATAATGTTCTTTGATATTAAATCAATTTATTTGTGAGTTATAGATAAACCGAAAATACAATTACAGAAAACTTCCTTCTCTCTGCAAGAGAGGTACAATAAGGTATTACAATAATTATTACAACAATAAAGATTCAATTTCTCGAAATTTATACTAAAATAAGATAACAAATTGGATCCAAATATATGCTAATACAAAGATAAAGATAACAGATCTGATCATATGCTAATACAAAATTAAAGATAACAGATTTGATCAAAAGTCTACGATACCAGAACGATATTCCTTAGATAGCAAGGAAAATATTATAAATAAGACAAATTGCTTTTTTATTTACTTTAGTGAAAAGATAATGATTTCTAAGTACTATTAACTTCGGTTGATTTTATTTATTTCACCTGACTGAAGGTCATGGAAATTTTCATAAATCTTTCCAAATTTATAAACAATGTGGTGTGATAGTTACCACCTTTAAACGGTGTGAAGGAGTTTCAGCAAGTATCTTTTATGAGCAATTTAAATAAAAAAATATATTAACAATAATGCCCGCAAATAGATATACATATATTCACATATATAGCCAGGTAAATTGCAGCTAATAAAAAAAACAACTGAAAGAGAAGATATATATGACATAAGTAAAATATTGGAAGATTGTTCTTTGCTACTTCTAAAATCTAGCAAGAAAAACCCTAGTCAGCTAACTGTAAATCAAATACGTTCCTTAATTTAAAGAGAGGTTACGAAGTAAGTGATATAAAAACAATTCTACAGTGAATGTGTTTAAATTTAATAAAAAAATAAAAGCAATCTAGGTAAGACTTTAGATATAGAAAAATCACTTACTTCGCTTTCCTCCTCTGCTAAGTAGACTAGGTTGGCATCCAAATTTCCCAGATTAGCTTCCCCTTTTCCTTCAAATCTAGCAATGGTGGTCTCGGAAAGCAAACAAAATGGCTTCACTGTACGTGATTGCAACGGAAAATCAGGAATTCTCCCTTTCAGCTACAACCCTAGAAAATGATAAAACCACAGTTCCTGTTCCTAGTTTATAAGAGAGATGTAATTAAAGAGAAAAAGAAATATATATATACATATATATATAAAGGCAAAAAGCAGTAGCACCTAGCACGTGTTCCAATGGAATGGTTATGCTCTATAAAAAATTATAAAAAAAATTTGATTCCTTTTCACCACCTAAACAGGAAAAGAAAATAGATCATGTAGAGTAACAACTCCTTTTAAACAATCCAACGAAGCTATATGATGAACTCTGGTCGGGAAAACATCTTCACACAGCTTCCAAATTTCAAGCTACGATAAAAAAATAAGACATATGCATATATACATATATCTACGATAGATAAAAGATAAATCGATATTTCAATTGATCGGTATTTTCACCTTCAATTATACTATAAGAAACGGTACAGATAATTTAATCGCGAGAAAAGAATATATACTTGCTTTACTCACTTTCTTTGGTAATCGAAACGGTACGATAAGATAAAAAATGGCTTCCTGAAAATGCCAAAATAATCGATCTGGTCTCGTCGATTGACAAAAGGGAAGAGAGGGAGTCAAAAACGTGAATTTTCGCCGGTACCCAGCAAATAAGTACCGCGCAGGTTTCTTAATGCGGTAGACGATACACAGAGTCGAAATGAGAATTAATTCAAAGATAAATTGATTGATTGATATTACTGATTTAGTTCATTGTACGAGTTACATTATGAAAATTAATCATTTGGCGATATAAGGGATGACGAAACATACTTTTGGAATTAAATAATCAGCCGTGCAAAGCGAATAAAATCCAAATTGAGGAATATTTAATTTAATAACAGCTAAAAGCGAGATACTAATGTTTTACGTACCTGAGATGATATTCTGAACTCAACAGGGTTGGCGTACAAAATTTTAAATGTAACCAAAATGTAGAAAAATTATTAACATTTGCCCGAAGTGACGATTTAATCGTTACAAGGTAGGTATTTACATTTTTATTAAAAGTATACCTGTTTTTACTGTCTTTAATTTCTTGTGGTAGTGCATTGTAGAGCCGAAGCCCATCTGAAAACAGAGATTTCATTAAAAAAGACTTATTTGTAAACTCCACCTTATAATACCGATTAGTACGTAGCAGTATACTGTGAAGCTCAAATCTAGTAATTAGCAGATCAGTTAGATATTGAGGCAATTTTTTATTGATTAATTTGTGAATAACAATATTTGCTTTTTCAACGTTCTTTTGAACAGGGAGCCAATTTAACTGTCTGAGCATAAATTGAATTGAAACACGCCCACCACACCCAAGTAATATAGGCATGCATTTGTTTTGTAATATTTGCAGACGAGGCAAATTTTATTTAGAACAGCAAAGTAGTAACGATGTGCAGTAATTAAAATGAGGCAAAATTATTGAATTGTATATTAAGCTTCTTGACCAATGAGGTAAGTCTCTTGCTATTCTGCCACAAATTCCAATTTTTTTGCCCAATTTTTTACATAAGTAGTCTGCATGTAGGTTAAAAGTCAGAAGAGGGTCAATAATGATACCCAAATATTTAATCGAATTTACTCTTTCGACTTTTTCGATTTTGTGCGATATATGATGAGCATGTATTTTTAGAACCAATTACCATATATTTGGTTTTGTCTGAATTAAATTTTAGTTTGCTAGCACATAACCATTCATACAAAAGGTGCTGTTCATTATTTAATACCGTTGTTGCGTATGAGCGTATCGTCAGCAAACAAATTTACAAAAGAATTTTTTAAAACATTACATATATCATTAACATATACAATGAATAACAATGGTCCCAACACACTTCCTGGAGGAACACCGAGCAATTTTTCACTTTAGTGGAGGAAACATTGTCAATTTTTGTAATGTGATGACGGTTTGTTAAATAGTTCTCAAGTAGTGCTAAAGCCGACGACGTTATGCCGTAATACCTCAATTTCACAATTAATTGCTGTCGATTTATTGTTTCAAAGCCCCGCTTCAGATCAACAAACACACTTAACACCACTTTATTTTTATTTATTTCCCTCCGCCATTTTGAACACACAAACTGTATCGAAGTTTCACAGGAATGATGCTGCCGAAAGCCAGACTGACTCTTATATAACAGCCAATTTTTTTCAAAGAACTCCTGGAGTTGATTTTTTAACACTATTTCAATCAGTTTATCAACTATTGGTAAGAGATTGATGGGTCTGCACTCTTCTGGCTTTGACAGGACACTTTTGGTAGTGGCACTATAACACTAGTTTTCAGATTTTCTGGTATAAAACCCTTTCTTATTACTGTGTTAATTATATTCAAAAGAAGATATCCAATAACACAAAATAAATCTTTAAGTAATTTAACATTTATGAAAGTATCGCTAGTACATTTATTTTTTAGATTAAAAACAATTTTTCTTAGTTGATTTAAAGTAATTTCTCGAAAACTTGTCATTTGATCTATATCCATATTTTGCTTGGGCATAAAACCAGGGTATTGCTTATGTTCTATACTGTTTTCTATATTTTTTATGCTATCATGATAGAAGTTATTATACTATAGTACCATTATATCCCGCAAAACTTATTTTTTCTGGATCAAGGTTTTGAGTTTTTTGCCCTAATAATTCCTTTATGGTCATCCACATTTTTTTACTATCATTTCTTGCATTATCAATCCTGTCCTGGTAATAAATCTTTTTCTGTTCTCGAATTGTTGTTTTATTTCTTTTAATTTTGAAATCTACCCAGTCATTAACCAAGTTCGTATATTTCAATTTTTGATAAGCTTGTTTACGCAGTATCTGACAATTTTTTACTTGTTGGTTTATCCAGGGTGTTCTTGAAATTGTAGTTTTTGTCTTAGGGCAAAAAACATCGAGAGACTTCTTTACATTATTATAAAAATTGTTATAGAGAGATCTGTTGATGTTGTCTCCCAATATTTCTCGTATAGGTCTTCTATAACTGCATTTATGGTTTCCGTATTAATTTTTCTTTTATATATAACTTGATCCCTCCTCTCATTCTCGTATCCATATAATTCAATGCCAATTATATCATGATCCGATAATAGGAAAATCTCTTGATAATTCATTTAAATTAAAATTATTTGTAACTACCCAGTCTATTAGAGAGGATGAATTTTTTGTGACTCTTGTAGGTGATGTGATTATTTGCTTAAAACCATTATCAGTTATTGCATCTTT
Organism: Octodonta nipae; assembly: GCA_034190945.1. NCBI lineage: Eukaryota > Metazoa > Arthropoda > Insecta > Coleoptera > Chrysomelidae > Octodonta > Octodonta nipae. The sequence continues at coordinate 66,562,385 of CM067224.1, read as the reverse complement.
AAATTTTTTTATCAAGCCAACATCAAACCTATACTCAATATTAAAATCTCCAAACAGAAGAGTTGTATTTGTATTTACAATGGGTTTTTTCAATAAATCATCAAAAACTTTCAAAAACTCTTTCACATTGCCTGGGGTGACCTGTAAATAGATACAACTATCAACTCCCTACCATTATTTTTAAATTTAACTGCCAATAACCAATATTGTAAGGCCATTGCCTTTTTTTCAAAAACTGTAGACTTTAAGTTTTCTTTTAAATACACTATGCATCCTCCTGTATGTCTACTGTTTGATTCGACGATGATGTGATTAAAACCATCAATTTTTATTTCGTTTTCACTTATAAGAGAGGTAACATGACTTTCGGTTACACTAGCAAACAGAGGTTCTTTTTCATACATAAGCTGTCTTAGTTCATCTATGTGCGAGGTTAACCCTTGGATATTCATACTTAAAACGGTACATTTATTCACTGTGAAATCATTTATTGAATATGTCTGTGGTTGCTATGTGTATTTTGTCTTTGATTTTACTTCATAGGAAACACATTTTTTGTCAAATACCGAGTGATTGAAATTAATATCAGGTATTTTCAAGATATCATGAGCGTACTTACAGTTTGTACATTCTTTCATTGTTGCTTGACATTCACTACGTTTATGCTGGCCATTACACTCAGGACAAACGACACTGTTTACAGTACACTGTTCAGCTTTGTGTTAAACCGCCAACACTTGAAGCACCGTAACACATTAAAATATTCATACACTGGAAGACAATCCCATCCTATAAAAATTTTCCCTTTACTTATTAAGTATTTGAAAATCTCAACTGAAGTTTCCAATACAACGCTATAATGCGGTTTATTTTTAGGAATATATTTTCTAAAAACCTTTATATTATCATCTTGCATTGTATCCAGACAGTTTTGCTTTTTAAAATTTTTTAAAAACAAATTTTCGTCTGCAATATCATTTTCTTTAACCCTCGTAATCAGAATGTTCGGTTTTATCATTTTTGGAGTTTCTACTAGATATTTTGTAGACAGTTTATTTATGGCAGCATTTTGGAGTTTTTGCATCGATTCCTTATCTTCGCATTCAATTAGTATTCTTCCCTGACTAACTGGTTTTATTTTTGCTACTGAAATATCTGCTGGTTTAATTTTTTGCCACACTTCACTTTTTGTTTCTTTACTTGTTTGTTGATTTTTAGGTTTTATAATCAAGGCTGATTCACCTTTCGACATTGATGAAGCATATGTTTCTTTTTTCTCACTGTTCTTATTTACTTTAACGGCTTCTAACATTTGTTTTGTTTGTTCTAATAGGTTTTTGGTTTTTTCCTGTATGCTTTGAAAATGGGTCATTATAATAATTCTTTCATCAACTCGAACGACACAGTCGTCGCAAAACCAATATATATTTGGGCAGTCATTAATGTTTTTTACCACTTCATCCTTTAATGAAACACATTGCGTATGATATTTATTGTTGCATACTTTACATGTTATTTGCTTTGAATTAACGATAAAATTGTCAGAGCAGAGAGCACATGTACTCGCCATGACGATCACACACAGACTCATCAACATCAAAGTCAGCTATAGAACCAATAACTCTTTAGGTAAATTAATTAAGAACAATAAGAGTAAAACAAATAACTCAAAACATCAGGAGTTCATAAATTATCATGGAAAGATTGCCATAAAACGTATATAGGTCAAACAAGTATATCCTTTCAGGTAAAGTTAAATGAACATGGTAATGCCTTTATAGTAAATAAACAAAATTCCAAATACGCAAAACATTTTCTTGAATACAATCATACTTTTGACCACGATTTCAAAATCCTACATACAGAAAATAAAGGTATAAAATTAAATTTAATAGAGAGACTTGAAATTAATCGTTTAAAAAATTCATTACTCAATGACCAAATAGATCTTAATAATTCGCCAATACTAAATTTCTTTACATGATCAGACTTTTAATCAGATATAAAAATTTACGAAATAAAATTCAACATTAAAAACCACAAAAATTCAACCTGGGAAAACCCATTATCTTATAACATTTCCTGCTTATTACATTATAGCTATATCTTCGTAATATTAACAGAACTAGTATATTAAAGAAACATTTGTAAACTTTTATTTAGTTTATAATTGTTGTACTTCTTAAGGTACTACCATTGTATGAATTAGCTCCATCATCGGAGGCGAAACAATTGCCACAATTTCTAAATAAAGTGTAAGTTTGTAATCACTTGTATTACTCAATTCATCATAAGATAAAAGTTCAGTATACTCGTATAATGCTGACCTTGGACTTGATCTTGAAGTTGACTTTCAGGATCACTTGGAGGTAACATTTTTAATGGCAGCTCAAAATTTTTAACCCGAACATGACCTTGGCATGTCTAAAATCGGACTGTAATTATCAGAAAAGGTCAAGTCAGTGTCATGTACAGGTTCGCTTAATACGACAAAACAGGCGGTACATTGGTCAAATGACTACCATAAGAGTTAGGAAATCTGTGGGCAAGTTGGCGGTCACTTTGATCCTGACCTTTTAGGTCAGTTGAAAGTCATGAGTCCATAATTTTACATTACTTTGAACTTGTCTAAAATTTTACCTGTGATGGCCAGCGAAGGTCAACTCAAAGATCTTGCCTTCACTGGGGTCAAAAGCATCTGTTTTGTTTTAAAAATCAACTTTATATTCAACAAACTTTGAAGGTCCTGGTAGAGGTCATGGATAAAATATCTGAATACGAAATTTGCCGCTGTTTTACTTTGCGGCGTAAAAAAGGGATGTTGTAGTAAACGCTATCAATTTAACCATTAAATGGTCTTAAACACCATGAGCAGGTTCATGGTCATTGTCCAGTTCGAAAGTAAATTGCTTAGCATTTTCTATTTCCTTGGTCCAAAATAACATGACCTACAAATGACTTTATGAAGTTTATGGTCATTGCCCTATTCGAAAGTAAATTGCTTAGCATTTTCTATTTCCGTAGTCCAAAATAATATAACCTACAAATGACTTTATAAAGTTTATGGCCAGTGTCAAATCTAAGGTTACCGCCAAGTGACCCGGAATATTTTCGTAAATTCTTGTCTATACACAATTTTACTTGACTTTCTCTGACTATCAGAGTCAGATTTTAGAAATGGTTAACGCCATGCTTCTTCTTCTTCTCCAATTCAGGTGTTAGTCTTTTGCCTGTTACGGCAGCCATCGTTTCCTTGGTCTACCAATACTTCTGTTTCCTCTACTTTTGTAGTTTAACACTTTCATAGGGATTCTATTATCTTGCATTCTGTTTACCTGGTCTTTCTATTTTTAACCGACTTCCAAAAAGGAGGAGGTTATCAATTCGTCGCGTATTTTTTCGCTTTTTTTTTGTATGTATGTTACCTGATTTCTTCTCCTGTGGTGCACCGTTTTGAACGAATATGGTCTTGTTTAATAGAGTATATATCCGGATTGGTGAAACTTCAAATTTTGGAAAAGAATTCTATTGGTAAAGTGATAAAATTTGTGAATGAACACATGTGTGCATGGAAATCCAATATCCCTAATATTTTAGTCGATTTTTCGATAACTCCTTATGGATGTATATAGTTTTTTAACGTTTAATCTATTAACGAAGATCCTTAGGTGATCTCGTATACTTTTCTGTGACGTGCAACTTGCAGTTTTGCAAAAAATCGCCGAAAATTCCAAAATTCTTATCAAAAATTTCATCGAAATCACATAACGGACATTTCCTTATAAATATTTTAATTTCAAGGTAATAGTGCGGTAATTTTAGGCACTGGAAGTTTTAATTACGATTTTGAAAATTTGCTATGTACATCTCAAACATATAGGTAATAAAGCATAGTATTTTCGGCTCCTTAAATCAATGAGTACCAAGCTCGCTTTGTTTGTATACCAGGTAAATACCTATTTAAATGCAAATTTTTCCATTTTGCGAAAACGGTACTTTTGGTTGTCACATTCTCCCTGCCTAATAGAAAATTCAGTGACAACACATGTCAAACTTTAAACTGGTACTTGGTATAGACAGGGTGTTTAGTTATAGCAAACAAAATCACAAAGTAAAGTTGTAGAAGGAGTTGCATTTATATGAAGATTGAAATATAGGACGGACTAGAATGATAGTGGTCCGTAGGCAGCCGTATATACAGGATGGTTGGAATATAGGGTGGACTGGACGTAAAAAACGTATAAAAATGTTGAAAAAAATGTGAAATTAAAATTATATAGGGTGATTAAAAAACTGTTATATGATGTGGACATAAGCAAATCATATACAGGATGGTTGAAATATATGCTGGAGTTGAATTATATTTATACAGTGTGATTAAAAAATTATTTATTTTAAAGCCCATAAGAAGTTGCATAAAGTGTGGAGAGGATTTAATGTTACACAGGGCGATAACATAATATGTTAAAAAGGAAATAATTTATGGGGTAGCCCACAAGGAGTTATATACTATGGTTGAAATATAGGACGGATTTGACTCCGTAAATATAGTTTACAGAAGGCAGCTAACAAATTTATGCTTGTCCGTGGGCAGTCGTATGTACAGGCTGGTTGGTATATAGGTTGGAGTGGAATTATCTAGTTATACACGGTTGTCAAAAAAAGTTGAAAAAAGGTTACATGGCGTAGTACATAAGGCATAAATATATTTTTGGGCTTATTAAGTCAACGCGTACTATTACATTTTGATCGTAAAGATTTACCTGTCAATTTAAATGATAAAGTATCATTGTGTAATGTTGAGGCTTTCGATGTTACCTGGTTCTGTCTATTAAGGTTATACATACAAAATAACAAATAAAGAATGAAAACTACCTGAGTTGAAAATAAAACATTTTTAATAAATATATAACCGACTTCTACCTATAACTAAAAAGATAAAAATAATTATAACAAAATACAACTCTAGCAAATAAATAACACACTCAATGTTGTCAGTTACCTACCCAGGAAGTAAAAAATGTAAACATTAAAAGGTGCTCATTCTGTACAAATTAATTACCTACCAATCTAGTATATTTTTGAAGTCGGTGCCAAGCAACAATCAAGTTTGATGAATTAGTAGATAAGTACTCAATGAAGGATTTTAGATTTGCTTGGCACCGACTTCAAAAATATACTAGATTGATAGGTAATTAAATTGTACAGAATGAGCACTTTTTAAGGTTTACATTTTTTACTTCCTGGGAGGTACCTTACAACATTGAATGTGTTATTTATTTGCTAGAGTTGTATTTTGTTATAATTATTTTTAGCTTTTTAGTTATAGGTAGAAGTCGGTTATATATATTTTTTAAATGTTTTATCTGCAACTCATTTGTTTATGCTGATGTTTAGTTCACTTATTATACAATCATTTCTTATTCTGTCCATACGTGTGCAACCTTTAACCCTTCTCAATAACTTCATTTCTTGACTTTGTAATCTTTTCATATTTCTTTGTCCAAGTCTCTTTGCTATAAGTCAGGATTTGCCATCGTCTTATACAACTTTATTTGTGATTCTTTCCTGGTTTTATGTTTAAGTGTTATAGATATTGTGCCGCACATAAATGAATATTGATTAAGTTTTTCTTCAATATCATTATCTCGATTATGTGATATATCGCAACCTAGACATTTAAAATGCGATACTATTTCTAATATTTCCTTATTAACCATTATATTAAATCTGACAGGGTATTTGCCCGAAAATGTCACTACTTTGGTATTGATATTTTCATGTTATACTTTGTACAAATTTGTTGCAGTTTGTGTATTCCAATTTGCAGGTCTTCATTAGATTCTGTCATTAATACTAGCTCAAATGCATAAGAAATCGAGTTAAAACGGTATATTGGTCTAATTTAAATCATTTCTTGAATTCGCGTTTCCATTCTGTTTTTATGATCTCGTCTATACAGGCTGAGCCAAAAGCATGGAACCTTTTAAATAAATAATTTTTCAAATGAAAATGACCTCGTTCATGACCTTGACCGCTACTAAGGTCAAATGCTTTTTGTTGAAAAATCAATAGATTTTCACCAAAAGCGATATAGGGGGTTTTTGATGTCGCTGATTACGAATCTGAGGTCAGATTTACAAAACTCAAAATGGCGGATCCAACATGGCGGATGCAAATTTGATACTTTAATGGATTTTCACCAAAATCGGATGACCTTGTCGGTCGCCGAAAAGGTAATTTCCGTAAGTAAATTTATTCGTTATTTCCTAATCCGATTTGGAAGAAAAAATGTATGTAGACTTTGAAATGCGTCCACCATATTGGATCCGCCATTTTGAATTTTGTCTATCTGACCTCAGATTCGTAATCAGCGACCTCAGAAACCCCCCTATATCGATTTTGGTGAAAATCTATTGATTTTTGTATCGGTCAAGGTCATGAAAGGGTCATGGTCAAGTCATTATAGGCGTAAAATTTTTCAAACATTCCGAAACCGGAATTAAAAATGGGGGTTCTTATTTGCAAAAGGCATTTGACCTCGATATGACCATCAAGGTCATGGTCACCGTTAGCCGGCGGTTACACTAGTTACGAATTCGTATGAAATTTATTCGTACGTATTCGTAAGAAATTTGTTCGTAACAATAGGTACATTAGAGGCGCAAAGTAGTGCAGCTTTGTGCATATTGATCTTAATTTGTGTTGAAGTGCTAAATCTTACTCGTTGGAAACGCTTTTAATAAAATTTGTTTTACTGAAAAAAGAAAAGCGCTTTTGGGTACTTGATAATTTTTTATCTACAACTGGTAACGGGGAATTGAAATCATATGAAGAACTTTGGAATAATTTTTGAATGTATTAGAACAATAATCTACGTTCAATTACATATTAAAAGCTGTAGAAAGTAAATTTCATAAATACTATTATATTTTTCATCCTATAAATACCACCTTACTTCGACAAGTGTAATTAATTTTTCAACATCCACGCTCAATTCTTCAGTTTGAATTCGTACGAAAACTGACCAAAAAACAAAATATTTTGTTCGCATCAGAACAGTGGTAGGAATTCGTGAGACCCCGTACGAATAAGGCGTATATACTGTAACCGCCTGTACTTACGAATACGTGTTTGATCACTTTTGATGAATTCGTACGAGTTCGTCTGAATTCGTACGAACAAATTTTCGTACGAATTCGCATCCACTGTAACCGCAGCCTTAGGTAGCCAGGGGAAAATGCTAAAACTTTTGTATTTATCATTTAAAAAATATATTCCTGAAGAGTTTTTCAAAGGTTTCCTTACTTTTGGCTCATCCTGTATAATAAAGTTAAGGAAATACTGCGTCCTTGTATGACACCTTTGTTTGTTATTATTTCTGCTGTTTCTCTTCAGTTTATATCGATTACTACTTTGCTATTGTGGTACAGGTTTCTTACTGAGTTTATTCGTTGTTTTGGAATTCCCCATTTTTTGATATGCCTTAATTTTCCTCTTTTAAGGTTTAGGCTCTATAATATGAAACTGATATGTGTCTCTTTAATAAATTCTCTATGTATTTCAATACTTTTTTTTTCTGAAACCTATTTCTTCGTCTTCGTTTATTTGTTCTGCGATGAGTTTTAATCTATTGTTTAAAATTTTGGCATGAATTTTGTAAGAGTCAGATTATCACTCTATAGTTATTAGTATTTTTTTATCGTCCTTTTTAAATATTGATAGTACATTTACTGATTCTGAATTGCTATCATCTCTTCCTGTTTCTTTTCTTTTTTTTGTAGTTTAAAAAAAAACCTTGTCTTTCTATTCTTTCTTCTTTTACATTCTCCTCCTGCCATAGTTTCGTGTAGTGCTTTACCCAGATATCTTCTTCTATATTATTTATATGGATTCTATCAGTTTCTTGTTTATTCAGTGCGTCCATTATCTTATATGCTACGAATATTTGTTGTCTAGTATTGTTAATAAAGCGTTCCCATGTTTGCTCGTGTGCTTTTTAGTGTTCCGTATATACAATAGACGGATACCCTTATAATATCACTCAGGATTTCTGCCTCTGTCACATCACAGCAATTTTCTCCTAAACTACTGCTACGGAAGAGGTTGAAATTTGGTATCAATGTATAGTTTAGTGACCCGATCAGGAGTACATATCGTAAAAGAAAAAAAATTGATTTTAGGGGTACTTCTGGGGGAAAAACTAAAAAAATCGACCGTCCCCCCTCCCTGATCTCCGAAACTACTCAGCCTAAAATTTTGAAAAAATAGAGCGTTGCCCGAACTTTACAGGAAAATTAAGGAGAAACCATTAATATTAATTTTGGAGGGCAAATTATAGAATTAAATAAAAATTTAAAAATAAAAAATTTTCAAACGCATCAGGTAATATATCAAATGAAAGGTTTCATTCTGAAGAACACAAATATATTTTTTTCATATTAAAAAAAAATATATTTAAAAAGATATTAACGAAAATATACCAAAATTTATCCATTCCCCCCCCCCCTATCCCCGAAACTATAAAACGTAAAGTTTTGAAAAAAAATAGATTTATAGGTTCTGACCTGAAGTCTACTGGAAAAATAAGGAGAAACCTCTACTTTAAATTTTGGGGGGCCAACTTACAGAATTAAATGGAAAATATAAAATTAAAATTGTTTCTAACCCATCATGTTATATGTATATCAAATGAGATGGCTCATTATGACGAAAACAAATATATTTTTTTCAAATTTTTAAAATAAATTAATTAAAAGATATTAACAAAAATATTTAAAAAATTACCCATCCCCCCCTTATCAACGAAACCATAAGCTAAACAATTTTGAAAATAAATGGAGGTATAGTCCCTCACCTGAACTTTACTGGAAAATTAAGGAGAAACCCCTAATATTTATCTTGGAGGGGGGCAAATTATAGAATTAAATGGAAAATTAAAATTAAAATTGTTTCTAATTCTAACCCATCATGTTATATATCAAATGAAAGGGCTCATTATGACGAAAACAAATATATTTTTTTCATATTTATAAAATATAAAAAAATTTACCCATTCCCCCCCTTATCTCCGAAACCATAAGCTGAAAAATTTTGAAAAACTGGAAGTATAGCTCCTCACCTGAACTTTAAAAATAAGAAGAAACCCCTAATATTCATTTTGGGGGGCAAATTATAGAATTAAATGGAAAATAAAAAATTATAATTGTTTCTAACGGGTCATGTAATATATCAAATCCCAGGGCTCATTATGACGAATAGGTACAAATATATTTTTTTAAATTTTTTTAAAATGAATATTTTAAAATATTAAAAAATATTTAAAAAAATTACCCATTCTCCCCGTTATTCCCCAAACTCTAAGACCTTATTTTTTTTGTTTATAGGAAAAATATGAAAAAAAAATCCCTAATTCTGTTATTTGGCTTCCAAATAATAGAATTAAACGGAAAATAAATTACTAGAAAACCCCCATAGTAATTTTAGGGACAAATTATACAATTAAATGGAAAATAAAGATTCAATTTTCAAACGCATCAGATATCATAAAAAGACTAATTATGTGAATTACAAATATAACATATTTTTAAATCATTTGTATAAAAGATATTAAAAATATTAAACATCGACTTAATTCCCACTTTAGAAACTACACTATTTAAAATTTGAAAAATATATTTTATTTATATTTTCAAATAATTTGAATAACAGATTTAATAATTTATAATTTAAACTTTGACCTATTTTGCCGTTTTTCTTCCAATCTACAGAGCCTCAAAACTCAGAAAGTAGATTATAAAAGGCATTTCTGAAAGTTTATTAGTAAAATAAAACTCTAATGTTACTTTTTGGGGGCCAAATTTGAAAATTAAATACATATGTATTGTGACAAAAATCAAGCGAATCCTAAAACAGATAAAATAAAAAGTCTATGTGTGGAAAATCAAAGTGTATATTTTTTATAAATTTAAAACGCTTCCTTTAAAATATATAAGGGTAAGTATAAGAAAATGCAATCATTCCCTGCTTGTCTGAAACTGGAATATTCGAATCTTGAAGGTGATACGGAACTCTAAGTATGCGAGTCCAACTCGCACTTGACCACATTATTTAGTTAGTGTTTTTACATAGTTTCTTTCGTGTGTATATCCTTTCCGATTTTTTTCTGTAGGATTAGTTAAACACTTTTTATAAGTTGGTTGCTTTTCGTCTACTGTCTGCCAAGCTTATCTGTCCATATTCGCCTTTTCTTCTTGCTTATCTTTCTTTTTTAACTTATGTGTCTGAGGCTACCTGTTCTATTGCTTTTTATATGTTGTGAATATATTGTATTTGGACTGTTTCTACACTTGCAATTATCGTAGAGCTTTAAAGAAACTGAATTTACAACTCAAACACTGTATTTTAAATCCTGAAAGAAAGTACTATTATTAACAAGGAAATGTCAAAAATTTTAGAGAGTCCCAACGACGATAGCAAATTAGATCTGAAAATACCTCCACTTAAACCTGACGTCGGAAGTTCTGCTCCTGACTCAGTGTATTCAAGGAGTGCTAAACTCAAGAAAACATAATGTCGTCTTAACAGGGGTGGATCCAGACATTTGCTTCCGGGAGTAGGCGATTTCATGATTCAGGGGGAGGGACGATCCTGTACTAAATTAAATTATGTAATTTTAAACCAAGATTCCATGCGCCATTTCATAAAAATAGCCTTTCTGAGGTTTAAACCCATCGAAGTCACCTTCTTCTAGCCTCTTGGAGTTAAGATTACCTCTTTTTAATCTTAATTTTACTAACTTCGAGGCTTTCGGTGGAAGGGGCGATTGTCTCCCCCCCCTTTGGATCCACCTATGCGTCTTCAAAAGCTAACAACAGACGCGCAATTAGAGTAATTAGAATAGAAATATGAAAGAAAGGCTACACAATGAAATAAACATTAGAATATAGCTGATAACAGATAAATCTTACCTCACAACAGTTGGCAATTTTCTTGTACCATTTGTTGTAAACTTATCTAATTTCTCAGCCCGATAAATTTCCCCGGAAAAAAAGAATTTTTTTTTAGACCTACGTTGCTGTAAATCACGAACCAAGTTAAAAAGATCGACTACAACAGCAAAACAACCCACAATTTCCAAACTGCTCTGTGCTCAAAGACCCGACTTCAAAACGTTGAAGTAAGAAAAGTATTTTGCGATTCGTATCATAAAAAAAATTCAAGCCTGAATAAAAAGTCAGGCCGTTCACTCAGACATCACATCTCGCCGTTGTCGAGATCCAGAGGAAAATCTGATTGTGCTTTTGTGCCACCGTAATCGAGTCTCGGGGCGAATAATGGGATTTAAAGGGGAAAGACTGCACGGATTAGATCGCCCGGCGGCTCCGAAAGACTCGCTGATTGTTGAAATGCCAAGGAGATGTAACGATAATGTTCTAATGACCTCCAACATCAGAGAGATTTCCTGCTAAGAATGAACTTTTAATCTGCAAGGAAAGTTTTAGATCTCAGTTTTTAGATTTCAGAATTTCAGCATATTTATATTTTAATAGGATATTGAAAATGTTGGTTCATCGAATCAAATGGAACAATATGTCATATAAATTTAGTAAAGATATGGAAATTTTTTCAAAAATCTACCAGTTTCACTCTTACCTCCATGACTAATGACGTGAAATGTTAACGAAAATGGGATCATAAGGTCTGACATGAACAATACAAAATCTAATTTCTTCAAGGCCATCATTGTAATCTGTCATATCTACCAGTACCACTCTTATCTCCAAAACGAATGACATGACATGTTGACGAAAATAGGTTTATTTAAAAATAAAACGAAAAAAAAAGGTTAATTTTATGCGTAGCAATTTTGAAAATTGAATGAACAATTCAAAATCTAATTTCTTCTAGCTCGTCATTTTAAAATAATTAGTTGTCGCCTAGTGGTCGAAATTCGACCCTATTTCATCAAATTGTGAACATTGATGTGAATTGAGGTTCGTTTGTCAAAAGTATATGTCAAGAAATAAAGTTGACAAGAGACCGGAGAAGTAGCAGTCATGACCCCCTCTAAATTGTTCATTTCATATTTACAAATCTACTGAAATAAAAATAATTTGGTCAAGTGCGAGTTGGACTCACATACTAAGGGTTCCAGACGACCTTCAAGATTCAGACAGTTTCAGACAAGCAGAGAATGAGTGCATTTTTTTATATTTACCCTAATATATTTTAAAGGAAGCGTTTTAAATTAATATAAAATATACACTTTTATTTTCCACACATAGACTTTTTATTTTATCTGCTACATGATTCGTTTGATTTTTATAAAAATTTGTATTTAATTTTCTAATTTGGACCCCAAGATTAATATTAGAGTTTTATTTTACTAATAAACTTTCAGGGAAGCCTTTTATAATCTACTGTCTGAATTTTAGGCTCTGTAGATTGGAAAATAAAGGGGAAAATAGGTCAAGTTTTAAATAATAATTTATTAAATCTTTTAGACAAATTATTTAAAAATGCACATAAAATAGTTTTTTCAAAATTTCAGATAGTGAAGTTTCTAGAGTGGAAATTAAGCCGATGTTTAATATTTTTGTTGATATCTTTTATAAAAAATGTTTTAAACATGTGATATATTTGTAATTCACATAATGAGCCTTTTATTTAATATATTACATGATGCGTTTAAAAATTTAATTTTTATTATCCATTTAATTCTATAATTTGTCCCCATAGTTAACATTGGGATTTTCTACTAATTTTTCTTATAAATTTCATGTGAGCCCCAGTACCCCTGATTATTTTCAAAGTTTTAGGTAGAATGGTTTCCGAAATAAAGCGGAAAATGAGATTTTTTTATATATTTTTCTTAATATCTTGTAAACAATTAATTTTAAAAATATCATTTGCTGTATTGCACGATGCGTAAAAAAATATTTTTAATTCTATAATTTGGCCCCCAAAATTAATATTACGGATTTCTTCGATTTTTTTTCTAGTAAAAAAATCAGTGCTAGGTCTTCTAGTTTGGGGAATAAAGGGGGGAATGGGTAATTTGATTTTATATTTTTGTTATTATACTTTAAATCATTTATTTTAAAAACATAAAAAATATATTTATATTCGTCATACTGAGCCCTTTGATTTGATATATTTATATTATGCGTTAGAAATAATTTTAATTTTTTTTCCATTTAATGATTGCCACCTAAATTAATATTAAGGTTTTCTCCTTATTTTTCCCGTGAAGTTCAGGTGAGGCCCAATATCTCCCATTTTTTGCAAAATTTTACGGCTTATAGTTTCGGAGATAAGGTAGGGGGAATGGGTAAACATTTTCATATTTTTGTTAATATCTTTAAAATAATTTATTTTAAAAATATGAATTAAACATATTTGTATTTGTCGTAACGAGCCCTTTGATTTGATATACTACGTTATGAGTTAGAAACAATTTTAATTTTATATTTTCCATTTCATTCTGTAATTTGCCCCCCAAAATTAAAAGTAGAGGTTTCCCCTTATTTTTCCAGTAAACTTCAGGTCAGAACCTATACCTCTAATTTTTTTCAAAACTTTACGTTTGATAGTTTCGGAGATAAGGGGGGGGAGGAATGGGTAAATTTTTGGAATATTTTCGTTAATATCTTTTTAAATAATTTTTTTTAAATATGAAGAAAATATATTTGTGTTCCTCAGAATGAGACCTTTCATTTGATATATTACATGAAGCGTTTGATTTTTTTTTTATTTTTAAATTTTTATTTAATTCTATAATTTGCCCCCCAAAATTAATATTAATGATTTCTCCTTATTTTTCCTGTAAAGTTCGGGTAACGTTTTATATTTCCTATTTTTTTCAAAATTTTAGGCTCAATAGCTTCGGAGATCATTGGGGGAACGGTCGATTTATTTAGTTTTCCCCCCCAGAAGTAACCCTAAAATCAAATTTTTTTCTTTTTGGATATGTACTCCTGATCGGGTTACCAAACTATACATTGATACCAAATTTCAACCTCTTCCGTCCAGTAGTTTAGGAGAAAATTGCTGTGATGTGACAGAGGCAGAAATCCTGAGTGATATTATAAGGGTATCCGTATATTGTATATACGGAACCCTAAAAATAGATGACCAACAACCTTATAAAAACTAATATATTTGCTGTTGTCCGCTGCATTGACTATTTTACTACTGAACAATAAAGAACGCTCGATGTTGAACTATCAAAGATGGTCTTCACATGATGGTCAAGTTATCGGAGAAATAATGAAAAAATTGTAAAAAAGCGATATCAACTCTTAAAACTATTTCAAATATTGTATCTAGTTGGTTGAGTTTCTATGGCTGCTTTTTCAGTTTTTAGGGTTCCGTATATATTTATTTTGGGGGGCAAATTATAGAATTAAATGGAAAATATAAAATTAAAATTGTTTCTAACCCATCATGTTATATATCAAATGAAAGGGCTCATTATGACGAAAACAAATATATTTTTTTCATATTTTTTAAATAAATTAATTAAAAGATATTAACAAAAACAATAAAAATTTTACCTATCCCCCCCCTATCTCCGAAACCATAAGCTGGAAAATTTTGAGAAAACAATGGAGGTATAGCCCCTCACCTGAAATATTCATTTTGGGGGGCAAATTATAGAATTAAATAAATGGAAAATAAAAATTATAATTGTCTCGAACGGGTCATGTAATATATCAAATCACAGGGCTCATTATGAAGAATACAAATATATTTTTTTAATATTTTTAAAATGAATATTTTAAAATTTATTAAAAAATATTTTAAAAAATTACCCATTCTCCCCGTTATTGCCTAAACTATAAGACCTCAATTTTTTTGTTTATAGGTAAAATATGAAAAAAATCCCTAATTCTGTTATTTGGCCCCCAAATAATTGAATTAAACGGAAAATAAATTATTAGAAAACCCCCATAGTAATTTTAGGGACAAATTATACAATTAAATGGAAAATAAACATTCAATTTTCAAACGCATCATGTAATATATCAGATAAAAGGCTCATTATGTGAATTACAAATATATCATATTTTTAAATCATTTGTTTAAAAGATATTAACAAAAATATTAAACATCGACATAATCCCATATTAGAAACTACATTATGTAAATTTTGAAAAATATATTTTCTTTGTATTTTTTAATAATTTGAATAACAGATTTAATAATTTATAATTTAAAACTTGACCTATTTTGCCCTTTATCTTCCATTCTACCGAGCCTCAAAACTCAGACAGTAGATTATAAAAGACTTCTTTGAAAGTTTATTAATAAAATAAAACTCTAATGTTAATTTTTTGGGGCCAAATTAGAAAATTAAATACATATGTATTCTGATAAATTTCAAGCGAATCCTGAAGCAGATAAAATGAAAACTCTATGTGTGGAAAATCAAAGTGTATATTTTTTATAAATTTAAAACGCCTCATTTTAAAGATATAAAGGTAAATATAAGAAAATGCACTCATTCCCTGCTTGTCTGAAACTGGAATATTAGAATCTTGAAGGTGGTACAGAACACTAAATATGCGAGTCCAACTCGCACTTGACCAAATTATTTAAACTGTTAAGACTTTTAAATTTTAATAAGTTCTTTACAGTTACTTTTATAGGATGCACTACAATTTTGTTGGACCCTTAATGAAATGTTATTAGGGAAATAGGGCATGAAAGTAGGTTGTAACCTAAAACATTTTTAGTTAACCTTTATTCTTCAGTGAAATTAAGAATTAAGAAAATGCTAGTTGAAACTTGTCTTGTGATGCGATACACATGTTTTCTATAGGATTTTTTTTGTTGAATTCGGATTCGGAATGCATATTTCTTTATTGGCCTTTCGTCTTCAGAAAAACTCAGCAGAGTCTTCAGGAAAATTACAACTCTCAGCTTGTTAGTTGAAGCTTTCCTTAGTATTTGTCACGCTAAACTTTGAAACGAAATCTTGTTTTACTCTACTTACCTTCCGTCGTCAGAAAAATGCGGAAGAATCTCCAGAAACATGAAGACGTCGTGCTTTTTAACTGTATCTGAAACTCCATTGAAAGTAGTTTAAAGTATTTGATGTTGAAGTATTTTTGCGTACTGAACATGAATCCTGAATGTGAGTTTATCCATTTTTCTTCAGTCTTCAGTAAAGCACAAAAGAGTACTCGCAAAAAATTTCCTGAAGATTATTCTGAATTTTATTGAAGACGAAAGATAGGTCGGTACTGAAATTACATTCCTAGTCCGAGTTCAACAGAGAGAATACTATGAAAATACTGCAACACACGAAAAAATTCAACTCGCAAGCACAGTCTTCGTTATTCTGAAGATTCTTCTGAATTTTGCTGAAGACGGAAGGTCAGTATAGAAAAATACATTCCGAATCCGAGTTCAACAGGAAAATGCTCAAAGTCTTCATTTTTCTGAAGATTCTTCTGTATTTCGCTGAAGAATGAAGGTTGACTAAAAACCCTTACACGGACCCAGGCAAAAACTTTCGGAAACTTTGTATTGTCCATAACGAACGTTACCTACCTGTCAGTTCTATTATTAGGGAAAATTTTCATTTTTCAGAAGATTCTTCAGCGTTTGCTGAACATTGAAGAGTGATGGAGCAATTCTGAGTCCGGATTCCTGTTGAGCGGTCGAAAATACATCGGAAATGTCGCATGTACATTTCAGACAACTTTTTTTGTGTGTAGTGGTCTAATTATTCTCAACTCAACCAAATGTGTAATGTGATCATAAATTTACCAGCATTTATCAATTTTTCCAATTCTGAGTTGTAAATCTTTTACTTTTAAGTCTGTTGAATTTATGAAAACATGTCCTTCTCAACGTTTGACCGAAAATTATTCATAATTATGAAAAAATCGCTATTAGAAAATGTGATCTAATCAAACAATATTTTATTTTTTGTCAGTATTAACGATTTCAAATTTCATATGCTTAAAGAAATTGTGCAACTTCTATATGAAGGATTTGTGGTAAAAACTCATTAGGAATTCAACAAACGGCTAAAATAATTGACTCAACTTTAAGGAACACTTTGTATATAGTAATCCTCGTTATAGTCATATACTCTACTCTTCGATTTCTATTACGAGCCGATAGTTTAACGAATATACGGCAGTTTTACTCGTAATTTCCAGGAAATCGATAATAACCAAATGCAAATTAAACAAACAGAGCAAATCACTAATTATTTCCCTCTCATTTACTAAACCAAGATAAATTCTGAGCTGAGCCGCGGGTGCACGCTGGCGCCCGTATAAATTAACAATTATTATAGAAGCCAGACCAATCCCTTTTATAATATTCATGAACGAGAAATCGAATAACCCGGGAGGGCGTTCTTTAATAATTTATGAATCCCACAAAAGTGTCGTTGCTCCGTTTACACTTTTTTGCTTTTTGCTTTGTGAGAGACTATCAGGCCCGCCAAATTGCTTTCAGTGTTGTTAACGAAAGTAACTGTCAATAATTATAATCGTTAGTGAGGCGATATTAATAACTAAACGTGAGTAATCCTTTCTTTCCCGAATTAAATTTTTGATTTAAAACAATATATTTTTAAATAAATTTTGCTTCATACAATATAAAATAATTTAGAAAACATGTAAAAATATATTTCTTCTCTGAGGTTATCTATATCTGCACCTGCAAAACCTGGTTTCGCTGGATCTGATATGTGAATTCAACCTGACACGATAAAGCAATTGAGGAGATACTGGCTGAGATATTTAATCCAACCAATGATCATTTTCCCGGGTAATTTGTCCAAGCATCACCGATTTTCCTAAAAATTTGGATTTGAGTACTACTTACCCTCTGCTTCACAGTTGTGCTGTGCCAGGAGTTGCTTTTTTCCAGGGGGGGGATGATACCCGTTCTTGGAGGTGAAAAATATATGAAATAAAGTCCGGAAATTAATAAATTAACTAATTTTAAGCAACTTTTGTTTCATATAGTTTTCTTCAGAAAGTCAATTCTTTTCGAGTTAATCGCAAGTGAAATTATCGATTTTTCAACCAATAAAAACATGTTTTCATATGGTTTATGGTAAATAGATAAAAAATGTAGCTTATAAAAAAAAATGTTGTTTTTTTATAATGGTTTATCGTGAAATAACTAAAAGACAATGCAATTTTTCGGGAAAAGTTTAAAATCACTCTTTTAAAGTGCTTAAAAAATCCTTTAATACGTTTTTTATAAAAGTCTGTAGCATTAAAATTAAGTGAGTTGTTTTTTTTTTGTTTTTTTTTGCAAAAAAATGTACCCCCTAAAAACCCCCCCAGTTGAATTAATCGCTACCACCTCACAAATCACTTGACTTACTTATTTCAAATAGGCTCGGAAAGTTTGACCGGTTCAAAGTAAGTAATTTTGAAAAGTCTAGCCTCAAGAGAATTTTCAAAGTTACTTAAAAACTGAGAGATAAGCAAACTTTTGTAAAGTACAAATTTGTAGATTTTGTTTTTTTTTTCAATTTATGTTTTTTTGCAGGATCAAAATTACGTTAGGTATGACCGTTTAAAGTTTGTAAATAGTACTATTAGGTAACCCTTTCAGCTCAAGCCCTTTCAAAAACAAGGGTTAAGTACATTTTCAATTTACATCAGGTTTTAGATTATAAAAAAAACCTACAAATTGGTGATTTGTGAAGTGGTAGCAATTAATTTCAACTGGGCTGGTATTTAGGGGATAATTTGTACATTGTTTTTGTCAAAACACAAAAAAAAAACAATTCTATTTATGTCATGACTCGCTTAATTTTCATGTTAGAGACTTTTATAAACAATCAAATTAAAGGATTTCTTAAACACTTTAAAAGAATATTTATAAACATTTCCCGAAAAATGCATTGTTTTTCAGTTATTTTACGATAAACCTTTCAATTTTTGTTTTGACAAATAAAAACAAATTTTCAATAAGCTGTAACTACGTTTGTTCTACAAAACCTATAAATCCAAGATTTTTTTTGTTTTTTTATAAGCTATATTTTTGATCGAAATGAGTTTTTCGTGCATATTTTTAAAGATATTTACGAAAAACAGTGTGAAAGATGTGTTTTTTGTTGAAAAATTAATACTTTCTCTTGCGATTAACTCAAAAAGAATTGACATTCAGAAAAAACTTTATGGAACAAAGGTTGCTTACAATTAGTTATTTTATTCAATATCGGATTTTTTCATATAATATTTTTCAACCCCGAGAAGGGGTAGCATCCTATCCCCCTTCGGGGAAAAGGCAAACCATAGCATAGGTTCAACTTTGAAGTAGAGGGTAAGCAGAAATTTAATCCAAATTTTTCTGAAAATCGGTGCTGTTTGGACAAATTACCCAGTATTACCGTTTTTTGCCTTCATTGACTGAAGAACACTGGTTCATCACAGAGGAGATCATCTCGTCAAAGGAAAAGGTTTAGGATACGTCCCAGCTATAGGGACGTATCCTAAACACCATATCCTATAACTTATATTTAAAAAAGAACCGAGTTCAACTGGCTTGTAATAAAATACGTTTAGAAACCGTGTGCAACCAATAACTATTTTCTGACATGTATTCTTTTTTTATCTAATTTAAGGTACAATTCTATCGATTATTTTAGCGTATTCTTATCTCTCCCTTTCTCTAATTTGCATTTTTTTCTAAATAATCCACATATTTTTTAACTGTTTTATTTGATTTATTATTTGGACCACTCTAGTTCACCTACACGATGTTGCAACCGCCCTGTATAAGTATTAATCATCTCTACCCTATTGACTGTTTCTATTTTTCTATTGTTTAAATCATCCTGTATACCTATAATTTTAGTTAGCGCCATATGTCAAGTATAAGCAACTACTTATGTTCTAGACAATATAATATTTTTTTAACCAGTCTATATAACAATAATTCCACTCCGCCTTATATTTAAATCATCCTGTATGTGCAACTGCTTTTAACATTTTTTTTAACCCTCCACTCTATAACTCGAATATCCTTACTTATTTAGCATTTTTTAAAGTTCTTTGATCCCCTCTGCATAACTATAGTTTTACTTTACTCTTATTTCAACCACCTTGTATACGCAGCTACTTATGTGCCACCCAATACAACATTTTTTTGAACCACCCTCCATAATTTTAATTATATTTCACCTTATATTTCAACTATCCTAAATACTGCTTATGTACCACCCAATATCACATTTATTTGTAAGATTTTTTGAACCCACCTGTCTAACTGCTTGAATTTCGATGCAAGCACACACACACCTACCACAGTACACCGTACCGAAAAGAAAAGATCCCTTACCTAACAGTTTTTCTTTTTCATAGACTAAAGGAATATTTTGTGCCATTTCACTTGACTGCAAGCCCTATAAAATGAATACCGTTACAAACACCCTGTACGATATACTGGAAGTCGGTTAAAAAAAGCTACCCATGGTACAAATAGACTACGGTACCAGTGGTCTACATAAGAGGATAAAAAGTATTTAAATCATGCTGACAAATTTGCTAATACCTTGCATAAACTAAAACCATAAGGATCATTCGAAAATTACAGCAGAATTGTAAAATGTACATTCAGTTTGATACTATCTGATAAATAAACCAATATATACATATAAATTTGGTTTGGTCTTTCTTTCAAAACTTTTAAGCTGTTCCTTGTACCCAACATATTGACACCAACTGCCTATTTCCTTACGCTGACATGAAACAGGTTATTTGCAATATAAATGTGGGGGTAATTTTCCGTTTCATTAGTTGGTTACTCGACTCAATGACATATGCTATTTTTCAACAAAGCTCTTTGTGTATACCGTAAATCTTTTTTCAAGGCTCCACTTTAAATTTATCATCTGCTTTTCTTAATTTATGTTTTCAATTTTAACGCCTACATAAATTTCTTTTACATCTCTTGAATAATATCTGCTGTCGACACTGCGCTTATGAAAATATTTTATTTTCATATCCAGAACAATTTCCACCTCCCAGACGACATTGTTGGTGCAAATAAGTGGCAGAGACAAATGTACGGTGCAAAATTAGTTTCGGGTTACGTCTAAATGAACGTTTTATTTCGTAAATATGTTTTTCGCTGAGCTCAAAGAACAATTTTATTCCAGAATTGATTAAAAAAGTGAATCGACTTCCAGAAAAACTAATATGTTGGTAAAATCAAAGTAAGTCGGCTAGATGATACCTCGTAGATTGTTCCAGTTGGTTGTCAAGCAGTGGAGCACTGGTATTTGTTCCTGTCTGTTGGAGCATGGCGTGTCCTGAATGGCCAAGGGCAATAGAGCCTCAAAGAGCAGAATGCCAAAGTCTACTGAGTTTCAGTTCTTCTATGCTATTTAAATTGTTTTGATATTTATAAATTTATACGGTTTTTCCGCTGGGGGAGAGAACTGGGAGTGACATGGGGTGACGTACATTCTTGTGGTGAAACTGTAAACTGGTGGTTTTCATTCAACTGTTTTTCCAGCAGATAAGTACATTTCTAATGCTCCCTGTCCCAATTCCCGTATTCTTTATTTTATTAAAAATGAAAGCAGAAATATGCTTTCATTTTCCAACGTTCTTCTATCATAGCGTTGGTTTTTGTTGCCCATCTTCATTATTGAGTATTTGTGGTACCAAAGATAAGTTTCCTTTCAGATTTTTGGTTTCTTCGATGTCTGTTTTAGTTGAGTGAAATTTAAGACTAAACTGCATTAACTTGATTCACTATTGCTTCCCTGTCCCTTATCTAATAAAGCTCCTCTAGTAGGGGTGTGGAACTTCACTCCGTTTTTAAGTATTCTTTTGTTTTTCACCCTGTTTACTTAGTAAGTAATAAGTGATTTGTTACAAGCATTAGTACAGTAAACTTACTAAACTAAACTACTTTTGTACAGCCTTCAATTCTGTTACAAACGCTGTAGATCAATGTAGGTTCTTTTTCTGCTGTGCCGTCGTTGCTATTGGAGTTTTGATACTTAGTATGGGGCCCTTACAAGGTGCCAAAGCCAGTTGTCGAAATTCGACCAAAATTATTAACAATTTGAAGATAATATAGGTACCTATATGAATTTGCATATTTCCATTTATTTTCTATTATTCACTTTTTCGTGTACTTATACAAAATAGTTCAGTGCCATCATAATTAAGTAAAAAAATATTTCCCAAAGGATTCTAATTTCAGTTTTGTTGATTTACACTTCTAGTTAATGAACATGTACGACGCTAAGGCATATTCAATAAACAAAATCAAATAATTTTCTTTTCCTGATTAAAAAAGAGTACACAAATTTACATGCCATCATACTATTATTGAATAAATTAACAACTCAAATACACTTCGAGAATTCAAAACGTCAATAAAAATCAAGGATTTATAAAAAAAATTGATTTAAATTATTAGAAAATAAATGAAATAATTTTGTTCTCTGGAAAGTTTAAGTTAGTTCAGGTATAATGCAATAGGTGAGGCAATAAATGTTAGTGATAGAAAATGTTCGCCGTTTGATCCAATTTTATTTATTAATAACACTGAAGGCCATCAATTAGCAATTAAAAAACTCAATACAAACAGAAGGAAATGGTATCGAATTCTTTTGCATTTGCGTATTTATATATAGATTTTCAATAAAATACACATATTTAAAATGTTAATATGTTCATTTTAGGCAAAACTCATTGACCTTGTATTAAGAGGCAGGATTTTGCAGGGATGGTATATCAAATAATAAATTAATATTTTTAAACTTTAGTTTTTCCAAAATGCTTTACTGTTATTTAGATATTTACAATTACGATTTCAATTTCTAAGAAGAAAATGCAAGAAACCAACTCATAAGTAACTATCAACATGCAGTATAAATATCTACTATACAAAATTACTTACGGTACTTAAATATTAGTACACCTTAAACTACACTATGTATAATCTCAATAATTTCAATTTAATACACAAAGTTAGCGATGACTATTCCTGTATTATATCAATAATATAAAGAACTACAATGCAGCTGCTGTTAAATAATACTTTTAGGTTCTCAATTTAAGAAAGTGTATTCAAATTGAAATTTTTCAAATAATACAGCGATAATTTTCACTTTTTCACATTGAATTGAAAAGGTACATTAACCTAACGGCTTACAATGTTATGATATGTCAAACTGAAATCAAAATAATCAAACTCGTTAAAACGAAGATGGCCGAGAACAGTAGAATTACCCATTGCCATGATGTCAGATCTAAAAATTTATCTTAAATCTCACTATAATCTTAATTAAATCGTATGAAACTATTAGACTTTAAAATAGAAACAATATAAATTAAAAGCATAATGTTAAAATAATAATATATTATCGGAAACACATTGATCAGTTGCCACCCAATACACAATACTAATTTTAGTTGGCAAACAATATTTAGAAAGAAATGAAAGTTTGAAAGTTGCGAGTGCCACATAAACAGTTATTATTATATAATATAAATTTTTATGCATGAGATCTGAATAGTGTGGATTAACTTTCGAAACTGATCAAAGTTTATTAATTTTAATTTAGTTCGTTTTTCGAGTCAATCCATTACGTTTTCTCTCCAAGTAATCTGGCGGCACTGTTTGGCATTGACGTAAATTATGAATTTTTTATTTTATTTTATTTAATAAATGAAGCAATATTATAAAATAATGTAAGCATTCTGCACTGAAGATCGGCAATTGCTACTAAAGAAAACAAAAATAAAGAAAATCGGTTGAGGGCAGAGGAAAAAATGGTATCTAACCGGTTTGTCTTTGCCTATTTATATATAGATACTTATACTCATTTAAAAACTTTCCCAAATACAAGTAACCCACTGTCATCGGCTCCAAAGAAAATTAAGTTTTTACTAGTAAACTAAGTCATAACTATTAATACACAAAAAAAACACAAGTTCAGTGACCCAGCGTTAGGGTTGACACCATAACACAAGTATTAAGTTACTGAAGATGGTTTTTAGGCTGCGGTTACAGTGGATGCGAATTCATACGAACTCGTACGAATTCATCAAAAGTGATCAAATACGTATTCGTAAGTACAGGCGGTTACAGTATATACGCCTTATTCGTACGGCGTCTCACGAATTCGTTCGACTGTTCTGATGCGAACAAAATATTTTGTTTTTTTGGTCAGTTTTCATACGATTTCAAAGAGATTGAGCGTGGATGTTGAAAAATTAATTACACTTGTCGAAGTAAGGTGGTATTTATAGGATGAAAAATATAACAGTATTTATGAAGTTTACTTTCTACAGCTTTTAATATGTAATTGAACGTAGATTATTGTTCTAATACATTCAAAAATTATTCCAAAGTTCTTCATATGATTTCAATTCCCCGTTTCCAGTTGTAGATGAAAAATTATCAAGTACCCAAAAGCGTTTTTCTTTTTTCAGTAAAACAAATTTTATTAAAAGCGTTTCCAACAAGTAAGATTTACCACTTCAACACAAGTTCAAGTTCAAGTTTATTGACCAGAATAATAATTATTAATTACAGAGTATACATATCTTTTTTATACATACACAGTAATTCCTACAAAGATAATCAAGTTATCTGCATGTAGGCTAGCCACTTATCCTAGGGTCCTTAAAACTAATTTAAAACTATTTTTTTGTTATGATTGTAGTTGTAAGTACAGTTCTATTAACAGTGCTACTATGAATAGAAAACGTATGCTTATTATTATAAATATTACATAGTAAATTTATGTCTTGCTCCTAGTTTTTTGTATTTTTATTTTATTTTACATAATTGTTTGTATCCATTTTTGACCTTGTTTTTTCTAGAATTACTATTTTTTAGAATTTTCAGTTCGGGTGGAAGAAAGTTGAATATGCGAATAGCATTAATGTAGCTTATCTTATTGCTAACCGACCGAAGTCTAATTGGAATTTGAATATTTTTATTTCTAGTTATGCTGCTTGAGTTTGTATATGTTTTAGTTAGTTCTTGATAATGATATAAAATACATTCAGCAGCAAATGACTGTTTCATATTAAGTGTATTTTCATGAATCGCAGATCGGTTTTTATTAACAATTTTTAATAATCTATCCTGTAATCGCAATGCTCTGAAAGAATGCAGAGTAGATTATACGAAGTACCTCAGAATTCATAAATTTTGATAGTTTGTGAAAGATATAGAATAGATATTTTGTTTTGTTTATTATATAGGCAATATGAATCTTCCACCTAAGTCTGTAGTCAATTATTTCACCTAAATACTTGCAGAACTCAACTCTTTTTATTTTCTGACTGTCTATATAAATGTTTATATCTTTTGGTATGCTATTGGAGTAGTTTCCGAACGTCATGAACACTGTTTTTTCAATATTTAAGGTCAATTAATTGAAAATAAGCCACTGATTTATCTCCATCAGAAACATATTCATTTTAGCTTCGACTTCAAACCAGTTTTTTCCTGTAGATATAACTGCAGTATCGTCAGCAAATGATAATATTACATCTGTCGGGAAAGATTTCAGTAGGTCCTTTACATATAGTAAGAAGAGTAAAGGACCCAAGACAGTCCCTTGGGAACTCCAGTTTTAATTTCCCCGAATTCGCTTGTGACATTATTAACTTTTACTCGCTGGAGCCTATTGTCAAGATAGCTAACTAGAAGCTCGTAAGCTTTACCTCGGATTCCATAGTTATACAGTTTATCAAGTAATATCTTGTGGTCGATTGAGTCAAAGGCCTTAGCTATATATCAAGAAAAGTTATAGCAATTGGGTTACTTTTGTCCATTTTACTATAAATCATGTTTGTTAAGTGGTGAAGTGCATCTTTAGTTCCTTTCTTTTCTGAGAATCCGTATTGCCTCTCTGATAAGATCTTGTGTTTGTTGAGGAACTTGCTAATTCTAACATATATGATTTTCTCAAAGATCTTTGCGATATTTGATATCAGTGATATTGGTCTGTAGTTTGATGTGATGTGTCTCCTGATTTGAAAATAGGAACGACTTCCGCCTGTTTAAGTGACTCTGGCCAGATAGAATTAATAATGCATTGGTTTAGTACATATGCTAATGGTTTGGTAATAAACTCCAATAATACTGTAATTGTCCGTGTATTTATATTATCCACACCTCCTTTAGTATCTTTCAGTTTCTTAATTATGTTTGTTATCTCAATATGATCTGTTGGACCGAAAAATATTGAATTTGTATTGAAGGGGGGCAATTTGTTGATTATATGCTGGGGCTGACTAATTATTTGGTTTAACAGAGACCCTATATTGCAAAAATACGTATTCATATTATTCGCAATATCTATGGACCCAGTTATTTTTTGTTGATTTTCGTTACAATTAAACAAATTAAAATCTAAATGCAGAAAGCTGCACTACTTTGCGCCTCTAATGTAACCACCCTGTTCGTACGTATTGTTACGAACAAATTTCTTACGAATACGTACGAATACATTTCGTACGAATTCGCAACCAGTGTAACCGCCGGTTTAAGCGATCCAAACGCGGAGTCAGTTAAAGATGGAAGAAGAGAAATCTGAAATTATCTATTTCTATCTATTTCTTCAAATTCCTCATATACCACACAACGCTACTTACATTTGTAACAATTCTAAATGAAAAACTATGCCTGTACCTATGGATGTATGTAACATTTTTTTGAATAAATTGAATTGAATGGAATCTTAACTACGGAAGGCATAACGATATCTCCTACTTCATACATAAAACCTCTATTTCTGAATGGGTTATCAGTCTAGTCTATTAATCACTCCAAATATCGCATTTGATACAAAAAATAACATTCTGGGCTTTATTTTTGCACTAACAATCTACCTTTACCGAGACGTACCTCATATTTCACCGGCTCCTAAAAAGGGCGTTCTTATTTCAAAAGGTTGAAGAAAATGTATGGAATGCTTTGACTTTTCACACGTACGGGATTCAAGAGATACTGTGTAACGTCTGGATGACAAATGGTCGGTCATTTATGAACTAGTAGAATTTTCGCCATGTGTGGTTGATTTCGTACATTAATCCTTTTCGCTAACAAAAGCTGCTGCGCCCGCATTGTAACAAGGGCCTTTCTTTTGATTTGTAAACATAATTACCAAACTAATCCATCATTGTCCACTGAGCGTTCAAGATAGCATAATGGCTAACAATTTCCAGGACATTAATCTAAGGATGGCAGATATAATAGCTTGGTTTCCGGTGGTTTTATTGCTTGTGTTTTACGATTCTAATACAATTTTCTTTATGCACAACTACAAAAGTGGCTGCCTGGATAATAATTTTCTATTATAACAGCTAGATTTTCTGAATACTTGCGTCAATCAGGAAGCTGTTGTAGTAATTCCGTCAAGGTTCAGTATTTATTAATTAGTTGGAGGAAATTTTAGGTTTGCTTTAAAGTCGAAAAAACACTAAACGCCGAACTATATTTTATAGTCCAACTCATATACGAAAATACGTAACAGTATTACTAGCAGAAGGAAATAAACACCAGCCTATTATAGTGATAAAAGATAAGTACAACATTTTTTAAACCTATACTATACTATACTTGTGATACGATATTTCTATGTTTTTTTTATTTTCTAATAGAGTTTTAAAAAACCTAAAAATGAGCTACTACAAACTTAAATTCCTTCAACTTTTGATAATTTGAATAAGAAACGGTGGTTTATTTTCATTTATATAATTGTTTAATTTTGTTTGCATAACTTCATAATAAAAGTTGGCACTGCAGTTTTTACATAATATAAAATTACTAATAGGAGACTCATTTCTTAAAAGCCATATATTACCTCAGCGGCGACCTATCATGATTGAGACAGCTGCTTCGGGAAATACATCAATCGCTGTATAAAAATTATTATTAGAATCCTATTTTCACAATGCCTGCTCATAGATAGACCTACCAACATTCATTGGTTGACCAATTTACAATTTTTCTATTTGAAAGTGGGGTTTTTAAATATCGTTTGTCATACTCTCTTCGAAGTGTCATTCCTTTGTACGCAAGACAATATATATATATAATATATATGGTTTCTGGTTAGGGTACCTTCATCAGTTACGCTTCCCACAATTGAATGTCCTCTCGAACACTACTTTATGTATTTGATACATTTCGTTAAATTTGAAGACGAGAGATGTAAGATCGACATCTAGGATTTTCGAGAGAATTAGCACACAGAGGTTTCGAATCTGGAGCCGTTCCGTGTAAAGAATGTCATGATAAAATTTTCAGGTTAATTCACCTTTCAGAGATATTGAATACTCTCTTGAATACTCTCTTCGAGGTGTACGCAAGACAATATATATATATATATATATATAATATATTGTTTCTGGTTAGGGAAACTTCATCAGTTGCGCTTCCTACAATTGAACGTCCTCTCGAACACTTAATACACCTAATAAGGTGGCGCCTGCGGTTGATAAGAGTCGACCTTGTGGTTGCGTGGGTGGCCTTTTGGTTGCGTTGGCCTTGTGGTTTGGTGGTTGTGGTTGCGTGGGTGGTGTGGCGAGATTAGTGGTGTGATTAGTGGTCGTGGGTGTTTGGAAATCTCCCTTCGGCTTGAAGGTGGGGAGCCGTCGGGTGGAGAGCTGATGGCTGACGTCATCGGTATTGTGTGTTGTAGATCATTCGTTGGTATTATTGCTTGGCACCATCTTGTGACGTTTGAGGTAATAATGGGTGACGTCATCGGTATTGTGTGTTGCCGTTGGTATTGTTGTTTGGCTCCATCTTGTACGTATGCGGTACTAAGAAAAAAAGTCGCTGCCGGGTTTAGAGCCCGGCATTGTTGATTCAATGGCAAGAATTTAGCCTTGTGGGCTAATGAGACATATTGAAAAGATTGTCTAGAGGTTGTTGGGTATTTGATTTTTAGTGATAATTGAATTGATGAATACTGTATTCGAGTAACTATAAGCGAAAACAGAAGGCTACGAGAATTATGCGAACCGACCTGAAGAAAGCAGATGTGACTCTGCCGAAACGTCGTCATTTTACCATCGATCCCGGCAGGGATCAGTTATCAACTACGCGGATGAATTCCCGGGAACCACCTAATATATATATATATATATATATATATATATATATATATATATACATATATATATTATACATACTTTTATTCACCTACTTTGTATGAAAGGTGCTACGGAACCCTTAGTATGCATGTCCAACTCTCACTTGACCAAATTACGGACCTACGGAGCAAAGGTAATGAAGACTGAAAAAAACAAAACAACTCATAATGCAAAACTTTTAAACTTCCAAAAGAGGGTATGCAAAAAAACCCAACCAATCTGTACAGTTGGTTGTCATCGCCCAAAAAATGTACTACTCTATTACATGGAGAATAAAACGAATGGCATATAAATGAAAAGATTAACTAAACGACGACCGTCCCTTTCGTGATCTTCCGTTAATGATGCCCTTTTGGGGCGTATTGGTATTCATGCTATGCTCCTCCAATCATCAACAACAAACACACAAAGTTCGTTCGACATCAGGGATAACGACCAACAAATTCGGTGCTATGCGAACATTTAAATTCCACTTGAGGAGATCCCGAGGGATCAATTCGACGCTGCCCAGAGAGTCGGCTAACCAAACCGACAACTAGAAACAAATTCGGTTGACAGTGGGGCTACGTGAGGCGAATAGTTTTGGATTTTCTTGATTAACCACGTTCCTTTGCTTTGTCCGGTTTCCACGAAAATCCATCCCGCCCATCAGTCGGGAATAGTTAATTCTTCTTCTTAACTTTCTTTAATTAGTTTGTTCGGAGGAAAATTAAAACGTACTTTCGAACACGAGACGATCATACGGAAGAAGGTAGGATGGAGGAAATTTTCGGAGCGTCGGTGAATGAGGTTAAGAGTTGAATCCGATTTGGAAAGTGAGGGGTGAAATATTTTATGAGGCTATAGAAGTGCCGTTGTTCTTTATCCAATAGGAGCTGCGAATTAATGGAAATCTGATGTTTTTAAAAGTTGTTAAATATTGGAACAGGCAAGTGCAAGATGGACAAACACATAAACCAAAATATTTTTTTTCTAATTTTCTAAGATTAGCAGGGAATGCGTGGATTTTCTTATTTTTTCATAATATCTTTTAAAGTATGTGTTTTAAATTTATGAAAATGTGGACTTTTATTTCTCACAACGAGGCATTTCATTTGAAGTGCTTCATGATGCGCTTGATTTTGTTACATATTAATTTACTTTTCTAATTTGACTTCCAATATTGAGATTATGACGCTTTATTTTAACAATAAAATTTCAGGGAAGCCATATTTTATCTTTTTTCTAATACACCAGTTTATAGAGCAAAAAACTCATTTTCGGACATATAATTCAACAGCAATTCGCATATACCATCTCGTCAGTAACAGTTTATAGATAACTAGCCGCTACCCGCGTTTCACCCGCCTACAGAATGTCCACAAATCCCGAATATATTTCACCCAACCTGCAGGAACTTATGGGTCACACTATATAACTGTTTTATTCAACATATTTTTGAATAACTGTAAGTCTATTTCATCCTATATTGCAACCGTCTGTTTATATGTCACCCAATATAACTTTTTGAACACCTGACTATAACTCTTATCTACCCTATATTTCAGTTATACAACTGATCATGGTCTACGCTGTATACATTAAACTTTTATTTAAACAGTCACCCAAACTGCAACTGCAATTTTAATCAACATTTTTTTAAACTGCCTTGTATAACTAACTCTCCTTCCAACTATATTAAAACCATCCTGTATACACCGCTGCCAATTTGTCAAACTATTTCACACTTTTTCCTCATATGTTTTCAACAACTTTATAACGTATAATTTCTCTCCACACTTCATTTAAACCATCCTTCATTTGCAATTTTTTCTAACCTTGTTTGAATCACACTGTATAACTATAACTTTACCTCGCCCCATATTTCAGGTACTCCTATATGCAACTGCTGCATAACAAAATTTTTCTAGAATTTTTTACCCACCCTGTATAATTATAACTCTATACCACCCTATATTTCAATAACCATTTATATGCAACCACTTATTTGCCACAAAATATAACATTTTTGTACCACCCTGTTTCCTTAGAACCCATATATTTCAACCATCCGGTAAATGGAACAGACTGTAGATCATAACAATTCTTTATAATATTTTTTAAACCCACCTGTATAGCTGTAATTATACTCCGCTATATATTTCAGCCATCCTATATATGCAAATACTTTTGGATATAAAACAAGTTTTTAACCACACCATAAACTATATTCGATTCCATCTTATATTTCAACAACCCTCTATAAACAATTGCTTCTAACATTTCTTCAACCCATTTCATAACAATAATATCTTCTGAACATAATTCAAAGATCCTAACTGCTTACATAAGACATTTTTTTATCCAAACTTTACAAAGTTCTACCCTTTTTCAACCACTTGGTATATGCAACTATTTATGGCACCCTCAGTATAACTTTTTTGGACAACCCTGTATAAATAATTCCATTCTCCTTTATTTCAAATACATTGTATATATGCAGCTGCTTATAGAACACCCAATATAACTATTTTTTAGATTTTTTAAATCCATGTAATTCTACTCCGCACTAAGTTTCCTATATAGAGAACACCCTGTATAATTACATTTACGCTTGTTATATCAGTTGATTTTTTTTTTAATCCAAACATATTACATTGGCACATTCAGAATTTTGAATAAAAGCTAAGCTGATGCCAGTATCTAATATTTTGTACGTGCAGTGGAACCAATTGAGTAATTCCTTTAACAAACATAGTAGCAGTTTTTTCGCTATATCTACCACTTCTATCAATTTAGGGAGATAAACTGTCTACCAGATTTTAAGTCAAACTATAGGTTATGCAATAAAAAATGATTCATTAAAATCAGTTCAGTAATTCTTACGTGATGAGGTAACAAACAAACAACCAAGCAAACAAACAAACAAACAGATAACTACAGTTTTATAGTAGTATATAGATTATTGCTGAGATTTTAACAGCAAACTCGTAGAAGTAAACGATTTAATAATAAATACGAATTTCTTTTGTTTTTTTGCTTATATAATGAAAATTAATGGAGGAACCGTAATGCCGTCTACAGGAGAGTTGTAGAGAATAAGAAATCCTTCTTAATGAGTGTTTATACATCCTCATTGGATCATTTTTTACCGAGTTAACTCAGAAAAACTGGTCAAAAGTGTATTTTTAAAAAAAATTTATAACTCTCTGGAAGCTAATACTCGAATATTAGTAATCGTCAAAATAATAGTTTATGATATTAAGTTTATATTAGCCCACGATGGATACTATTGAATAAGTACTTTTTGAACAATTCGAATTTAAATAATTTAGAGAGCTATTTTGCACATCCCACCGTATTAACCACAATAGTCTGGCCGGGATATACTAAAGATATTTTGAAAGTTCGTAAATTTCACTTCACTTTCACTATCTTGGTTTTCCCTATAATGTCGAGAAGTTGGTTTAAAATAATAGTAAACATTACATTAAGTATACGAATATGCCAGCGGTCCATTGACAATAGATTTCAAGTCACATGAACGGATCTAGAATTTTCTTAAGGTGGGGGCACGAGATGAAAATTATGGTAAATTGTATTATTATATGTTTTTACTGAGCAGTTAATTACGTTTTTATTTACATAACTATTGTCTTCCCATATTGATCTATTTGTTCCCTGTATACAGTTTCCTGATATTAATTAAATGAGTTTTTCCACTAACTGGATCCGCCACTGTCAAAACATCGGAAGGTCCATAGTGTGAGCCTAATTTCAAAAGCAGAATTAATACATTTTACGGCACTGTCACAAAAATCCAAGATAACGAACTGAAGTGCATTTTATAAGCTTTCAAAATATATTTTGCATATCGCTATCTGACTATGGTGGTTAATAATGCAAAATATTTCTATAAATTAATTCTGCAAGGTCTACTTAACATACAATATCGATCTTTTGCGTTGTTAATTATAAGCTATCGCTAGGAGGCAGATTAAGGTTCCAGCTGTTATTAGTTACAAGTTATGAATTTTTTAAAATCACTAGGTTTTTTCAGCTTTTCTTTATGAAAAATGCTGCGATCAAAATTTATCAACATTCATTTTGAAGATTTTCTGATTCTCTACAATTTTTGTATTAACGACGTTATGAACAGATAATTTAAGGCTCAAATAATTTACTTCTACGAGTTTGCTGTTAAAATTATGTCAGTTATGACATAAATTACTATATTCGTGATGGATTATGCTGTTTGCTGTTGAATTTTATGCCACCTAAAAATCTCTATTGACTGGTGTATAACTATTAGGCACAAATTTGAGATGGTGCACTTGAAAAAAATTATGTATATTGATTTTCATTTAAATTTGTTATTTATTCCCTAAAATTAATATCAGGATTGTCGCCTTATTTTTCCTGTAAAGTTTTAGTGTGGCCTAAATAGTTTCAGTGATAAGCAGGCGGAGGGGGAATATGTCGATTTTTGAATATTTTACTTAATATCTGTTAAATACATTACTGTAAAGATATGTAAAAAATATATTTGTATTCCCGTTTATAATGTGTTTGAAAAAAATATTATTTTTTACTGAATTTTATAATTTGTCTCTCAAAATTAATACTAGAATTATCGCTCTATTTAACAGAAAGATGGATAGGTCAAATTTTATATATGTTTGTTGATATCTTTTAAACAAATTAATTTTATATTGTGAGAAAAATATTTTATATTTTTTTCAAATATATAGGTATTTTCGGATTTTTGTATACTTTTGTTAAAAGCTTTTAAACGAATTAATTTAAAACTATGAAAAGTTATACTTGTATTTTCATAATGATTCCTTTCTTTTAATATGGATGAAAAAAATAATTTATTATTTATTTGTCACTTAATTCTATATTTCGGTCCCCCAAAATTGACACCTGTTTTTCTGTAAAGCTCAAGTGACGCCCATATTTTTTCAAAATTTTAGGGTTAATTTTTTTAAGGTAAAGGAGAAGAATGTGTAAATACTTTTATATTTTTTGTTAAAATTTTTAAACGAATAATTTTGAAGATTTATTTGAAATATTTATATTATTGTTGATAGGCATGTCAATTAGGCTTGTTTTTCTAGAGACGTTATCCACTAAAACTAAATCTGGTCTATTGTGAGACCGATCGGTCAGTGTTGTGCGGTCCCAGTACAGCTTGTAGTTGTTATTTTCTAAACCATTGTGGTTTGTATATATAGTATGGTATTCTTACCGACTGTGATAGTTCAAGTTTCAGTGCAGTATTTTTGCCACAGCATCGTGACTCTCTTTGTATTCAGTTGCAGCGAGTGCTTGACAACCTCCTGTCATCTGCTGGATAGTTTCAGATGCCTGGCAACCATATCTGCCGTTGTTGATAAAAAAGTTTTTAACGATGTACTTTAGATAGTTCTAAGTTGGAATTACTTGATCTTGGATGGCCAATATAAAGCCTTCCGTTTCAGGAAACATATGACCAGAGCTCGACGTTAACTGTCCATATAATCTTGGTTGACGTCATTTATATGTATTCCTGAAGGGGCTTCTCTTTCTATTTGAGCAGTTTCTGATCAGTTGAGTGGTGGTGTAGTAGGAGTTTGCTCATATCGGCCAATCCTGTCCCTCCTTCATATAGTGGCATAGTTGTATGGAGATTTTAAACTTTTGTTAGTAGAACTCCAACTTTCCGTTGTAATTGTTCAATGTCAGTCTTGCACCAACTAACTAAACAATTTTTACTCTTAAGTTTGGTTTTCAACAGTCGCATTACCCTTCTATAGAACTCTGTTGTTAGGTTCCTCTTCATGGTTTCATGGATGCAATTGAGGTGCCATCTCCCATTTCTTAGCACCCCTGCTGTATTTTGCCTTTAACTGTATTAATAATTCGGCATTTGTCTAACATAACTGCATGTGGATGTAACTAAAGTACCCTTCTACTAGTTTAAGCATATCATGCAACTGTTGTTTCATAGCTGCCATCAATTTTGTCGTCCATGTATAACAAATGGTTTATCTTTAATGCTAGGACGTTGTTGTGTTTAAGACTGAACCCAAAGTTAGTCGAGTTCATATTGTGTGTGAAAGATAATTAATATATATTCTTATACAAACAATTTTACAATTCTTTCCAATATTTACTCCACTTTCCTATTTTTATACAATAAAATGCACCTACAGAATTTATGTTTATTTTATTTTATTTATTTTACCAAAGATTACAGTATAATACAAATGTAAGTAATGTAATTCCTAAAGAGGGACACACAGGTACCTGTACTTAGGAACTGGTATAGTAAAAATCTGTATTAAATCTAAACAGTAAAATTACATTCAAAACTAACATTAACATTAAGACAAACTTGCAGCCTATTAGAATAAAATGGAGTTCTTTAGATTATTATGTTTCTATGTCATATTATGATAATTCGTTATTATAATAATTTGTTATAAATTTATGTATTAATCACCTACTCTACTTTATATTTTCTCCACCTTTTGATTTTATTTTTTATTACATATTTATTATTATTTAGCACTTTGAGTTCGTTTGGTAATTAATTAAATCTCAGAGTAGCTTCATATCTACTGTTCTTCTCACTAATTTTTTTATAGATTTTTGGTAACATAATACTCTTATTTCTTGTAATGCTTGTTGAATTAGAAAATTTTTGTTTTAAAGTAGGATAATGGTACACTAGAGCATCAAATGCAAATTGTTGTTTCATGTTTAGTGGAGGTTTATCAGTTAAGTGAATTTGTTTACTAATTATTTTTAGGATTCTATTCTGTAAATTCTGTAGTTGTCAAAGAGTATTATTGTTCGCTCCACCCCAGGCAAGAATGCCATATGAGGCGACACTGTGAAAGAACGCATAGTATAATAATAGTAATGTTTTAGTATCCATGATATTTAACAGTTTCTTAAAAATAAACTTTGATACCTAGTTTTTTATGACATACTCAATATGCTTGGTCCATTTCATATTATAATCAATAATTACACCAAGAAATTTAACATTATCTACTCTATTTACGGGTTTGTCATTTACTTTAATATCACAGCAGTCAGGTACACTGTCGCTGTTGTTACCAAAAGTAATATACACCGTTTTATCAATGTTAAGAAATAATATATTTTCTAGAAGCCACGATAAGATATGCTTAAGTAATATATTCTTTTTAGACACTGCCTCTGGCCACGTCTTTGCTGTAGATATAGTGGCAGTATCATCGGCATAAGACACGATGGTTCCATCTTCCATACTGTGTAGGAGATCATTCACAAATACCAAAAACATTTAGGTGCCCAGAATTTTAACCCTTTGTTGTCTGTTATCAAGGTAGTTTTGTATTAGTTTATGTGCATTGCGTCGTATGCCATATCTATACAGTTTATCAAAGAGTAGCGAATGGTCTAACGTGTCAAATGCTTTTTTTGCTAAATCTAAAAAGGTTACTATAGTTGGATTGTTTTTATCTAAACTATTATATATTATGTTTGTCATATAACTGAGGGCGTTTTTGGTACCCATAATTTTAAGAAATCCATATTGATGTTTCAATATGATTTTATGTAGGTAACTGAAAAAAATCTAAAAATCTTGTGGTGATAATTTTTTCAAAAATTTTACCTAAGTTAGAGATATTAGGCGATAATTCTTGAGGACATGGATATCACCAGATTTGTGTATTGGCACTATTTCACCATCTTTTGGTATTTTTGGCCATGTTGCTTGTTCAATACTTAATATGTAAGACAAAGGTTGAGCGATATGATTAACCAATGTTTTGAGTGTCCTAGTTCATATCAATAAATACGATTCATAAAAACACTACAATTTTTATAATTAATTAAAACATATATTAAAGTTTGCAAAAATTAATTATTCATTATCATTTGAATGTGAAAGTGAGAAAGAATTTCACTTGAATCTTGTGCCTACCAATGTTGGCAGGCCAATTTACAACAATAACTGAAATTTACAACACTTTTAATAAATAAATCCTGTTGTTGCATATTCAATGAATTTTATACATTTTTTTGTACATTGTGTTAATTGCGCTAATGTACAAAATTAGCAGTGGCAGTGGCAGCCGATTAAGGGCAGTGGATAAATAAATAAAATTAGAAACCGTTTTTGACATCACTTAAAAATGTACATCTTTTTAATTAATATCCATGTCTAAAATCCTATTTGCATGACGCTTATACATATTAAACGTTGCTCTTTTCAACCGGTCAGAACTGTTGCCTACTCTCAGATTAATTTAATGCCTTCACTGCTGATTCCACGACTTAATTCGATGTTTGCTCTCAATTTTCCACTCAACCGTCTTATCAGCAAACGGACTTTAACATCCTAATCGGAAGGAAATCATGATAAAAGTCAACAAACCCACAGAGAGACTAAATCCTATTACATTTCTGACGTTCGGAATCAGACCTTTTGAAGTGGAACACTCAACTAAGGAGTCAAAGTAAGAATTTACAGAAGTTTGGTGCTTTCCCTATTTTGTGAAAAACTTTTACCGGAACATTTAATCTTACTTTGGCGAATAGTTGGCGAGCAAAGAGCTTATCTGACAAGTTTTGCCGAGGCGGCGAAAGCTGTGTGTCGACAAAGGCGACCGTGTCGTAATAAACAATGGAGAACGCGATACCAAAGCACGCGCTAATGTGGAACCTCCAGTGTATGGGTACAGGAGCTCATGAGGAGTTTTTTGTTCCTTTGCTCAACAATAAGTTAATGGATTGTGTTGTTAAACGTTTCGGATTGCTACTCTGTTTTCGGTGAGTTTGTGCAAAACGCCAACCTTGGCAGGAGTAGAAGTAAATTCGTTTGGAATTCCTTTGTAATGAAATAAATTTGAATGAAGAAAATTGGAAGTTTGTTTTATTTTAGGTGTCGCATTGAGTTTAGTTGAATGCCAGTTTCGTTAAATTTGAAGACGCGAGATGTAAGACTGACATCTAGGATTTTCGAGGGAATGACACCTTGAAGAGAGTATTTGAATTCCAGTGTTGTTTACGTCGTCAGCTTTTAATAGCAGTAAAAGTATTTCAAATGAAACTGGGAGGAAAGCTGAGCGTAATATTTTTTTTGGCTTTAAAAAATAATTTTGGAACAAATAAAAGAGCAGCAGACATTGTAGACTGAACGATGGAAGCGAATGCTTCTCACGAAGTATATTCCCGTCTCGTTGTCTCTCAGTCTCTGTTGTTCTTTCTTTGTGTCATTCTTAGTAATTGAATGAAAATGCTTTGGAACCTTTAGGGTAGCACCAATGCAAATAAACACAGTTTTACACGCTAAGCACAAACTTTTTTTTTACACGCTCAACTGTAAGTTGTTATCTTCATGGAGTAAACCAAACTCGCATTTGACATTTTCAAAAATGAAACTAGTGTCAGAATTTGTACTGGGTGGGCAATTTTAATCTATGTACCCCAATTGCTTCGTTCCTAAGCAAGGTATATAAAAAAGTCCATACAAAACTTGTTCATGGCGAAGGGGGTCACCTCCTGGTGCAATTAATTTTGACCTCGAGCTTCATTTTCAAGGCCATTTGAAGGTCAGAGTGTTTTATTAATGGAAACCCCTTTTTCGACATCGTTTTTTCAGGAAGAACGGGACATTTTACGTCTGAAGTGATATTAATACAATATTTGTGTCCTTCAAAAGGTTAAAAACTTTAAAAAGCTGAAACGGTTATGTTTTCATATTATTTAAACTAAGTAACAACGACACAGGAACCTGAGTGATAATTATCGTATCCCAGTAATAGAGAAAGATTATTTTGAAATAAATTTTCTTGGTTTCTGGATAAATCTTTAAGACGTTTTTACGATACGTGATAATAATTGGTCATTTGCGCTAATAAGATATTTGTCATGGCATAAAAGAAGAAAATAATCTCTGTACACTTGTGCTATCGAAAATATTAGTAAAATGTAAAAAACTAGAGTTTAACATGTTTCTTAAATCAAGGTTACTTACTTGATTTCTTTACTGTTATTGCCTTCACAATTTAACTTTCACTGCTCTAGTTTCTCTAATTTATTTGCCTTAAAAATGGCTGACACCCCCCTCCAATGAGATTTACGGTATAATAATGGTCTTTGTGGTGTTTAATTATTGTGCTCTAACGATAAATTTCCAGCTTTTTAGGCCGAGTGTCATAAACGAGAATTTCCCCGAAAAATCCATTTTGTCCTTCAAATGACCCTGAAAAAGATTATCAAGGCTACTCTTTTCAAGGACTTCTGCCTACTGGATGCGATATGTATCACTCAGGTGCGTTTGTCATTGTTATCTAGTCAAAAAAAGGTGAAAATGAGCTGTTTCTAGTTTTCAAAAAATTGTATGTATATCACTCCCGACGTAAAATTTCCCGCTCTTCCCGAATTCGGTGTCAAAAACATGAAATTCAAGGTCAAAATTACTTGTACCAAAAGGTGACGACTCCCTTCGCCTTGAACAGGTTTTGTATGAACTCATGTTTCATACTATGCTTAGAAACGAAATAATTCGGGTGCATATAAATTAAAATGGCTCACCCATTACTCTCGTGAAAATGATGTTAGTATCTAATTACACTGTTTAGTACCCAATTTGTTACTACAGTTTTGCAATTACTTTAACGGGGTAAACGGACAGCTAAATTTGCTGAATGTAATTTTAAGACACATTTTTAGAGTATAAATAAATTAAAAAATAAATACGCAAATCTTAATCATTTATCTTAAAACACATTTCTGAAAAATTTCAGCGATAAAAAGTTTCATACAAAGATCAGTTCATCGCCCCCGCCATCTTCCTCCTTAAAATGTGAAATTTCTAAATTCCTTCATTAGCTGATATCTACTATTTTCCAAATTCAAAAATACCATTTCTTTATATCATCTTTAAAACCCCATTTCACCTCCATTTACGAATAGTTTTAATAAAAAATGGTGCCTTTAATTATTTATTATAAAGAATAATTTTGCAATGTTTCAATCAACGAAATACAAGGTTTCATAGGCTGCCACCCTCCTTGGACTTTAAAAACCTGCCTTGACCTATTGAAACTTCCCCCTCCCTCCCTGGACCAAAAAAATTCTGATTTACCCCTCTCTATAAATTTTTTTTTACGATTTGCCCCAGTCTATGAGAATTTTTTCCTGATTTTGGCCCTGTCAAAATCAAAAGCTGGGTACGCCCTTGTGTCTGTACCAAAACCGTAACAAACTCAGTTTCGTATTTATATTATTTGTTAGTATTTCACTATAAATATTTCAGTTTTCCTCATATTCAAATCGCTCTACAAGAAGATTGACTACCAGTTTTGTTATACAAAGTAATATGAAAAAACTTCATAAAGTACATTTTATTTAGTATTTGGAATTATTTTTCCATCTAACATTTCATTTTATATTCAATTAAAAATTCAAAGCCACGCCTATGATGTCAACTTTCTCACTACATTTGTATAATAACAATAATTTCCAAGAATATATATGTGTCAAACATTTCGTCTAGACAACACCTGATCATAATAGAAACCAAAGTTCATTCTCAATTTTGGAAATAAAATTACATTTCAGACGACCAGGACAACTACATCATTGACGTGCGGTTAACAATTATAATTAATATAAATAATCGTATTATTTCATAATATGTATGTGCCTTAACTAAATTATTATTTTTGCGTTCAAAAAGTTACAGCTGGGGATAGTAAGTCGGTAGAATCTAGGAAAATTGAGAATAATCTAAAAAAAAAAGATAAATTGGAATTGTTTTACAAATATAAAAACATAAACAAATGCACATAGTCTTCGTCAATAAATACTGAAAGGACAGTATTCTTGAATGCCAAATAAAGATAAAGAATCCCTAAAGTACGATGGTTAAGAAAATGTTTCAAAGTTAACAGCGAGAAGAATACAAAAGTTATTAGAATTTAATTTACGAATTAATTAAGAAAAAAGTATAGTGATTAATATTGTTGTCGGAGAATATTAGGAGTAAGTCTTATGATTTTATTGTTTCCAAAAGAAATATAAAGCATTATATTTTTATACACAAATACTCAATTTTGTATGCTACGCCCATGGTAGAGATTAACACACCTGTATTTTTACCCGAGAATTTGCAGACAGTTTTATGACTCTTTTAATGGTTTTGACCTATATAGTAAAACGAGTGTATGCGTAGTAAATTCTTCTAGGAAAACAATTCATTCATTATTATTTAAAGAAATTGTATGGTAGTTGGATGAGAAGGCATAACATCAGTGACGTACTCAAAAATTATTCAACACTAAGAATAAATAATTTGGTCAAGTGCGAGTTGGACTCGCATACTAAGGGTTCCGTACCACCTTAAAGATTATAATAGGTATTCCAGTTTCACACAAGCAGGAAATGAGTGCATTTTGTTATATATGCCCTAATATCTATTAAAGGAAGCGTTTTAAATTTTTTAAAAATATACACTTTCATTTTCCACACA
Source organism: Octodonta nipae (assembly GCA_034190945.1). Taxonomy (NCBI): domain Eukaryota; kingdom Metazoa; phylum Arthropoda; class Insecta; order Coleoptera; family Chrysomelidae; genus Octodonta; species Octodonta nipae. The sequence continues at coordinate 66,520,757 of CM067224.1, read as the reverse complement.
TAGACTTTTTATTTCAACTGCTTCAGGATTCAGTTGATTTTTATAAGAATACATATGTATTTAATTTTCTTATTTGGCCCCCAAAAATTGACATTAGAGTTTTATTTTACTAACAAACTTTCAGGAAAGCCTTTTATAATCTACTGTCTGAATTTTGAGGCTCTGTAGATTGGAACATATAGGGCAAAATAGGTCGTTTTAAATTATAAATTATTAAATATATTATTCAAATTATTTAAAAATACAAATAAAATATATATTTCAAAATTTAAATAGTTTCTGAAGTGGGAATTAAGACGTTGTTTAATATTTTTGTTAATATCTTTTAAACAAATGATGTAAAAATATGATATATTTGTAATTCACATAATGAACCTTTTAAAAATTGAAGTTTTATTTTCCACTTAATTGTATAATTTGTCCCTAAAATAACTCTGGGGGTTTTCTAATAATTTTTTCTTATAAATTTCAAGTGAGCACCAGTACCCCTAATTATTTTCAAAATTTTAGGTAGTATGGTTTCGGAAATAAAGTGAGAAATGAGAATTTTTTTATATTATTATTAATATCTTTTAATTTATTTTAAAAATATGGAAAAAATATATTTGTTTTCGTCATAATGAGCCTTTCCATTTGATGTAACATATATATAACATGATTGGTTAGAAACAATTTTAATTTTATATTTTCCATTTAATTCTGTAATTTGCCCCCCAAAATTAAAAGTAGAGGTTTCTCCTCATTTTTCCAGTAAACTTCAGGTCAGACCCAATTCCTCTATTTTTTTCAAAACTTTACGTTTTATAGTTTCGGGGATAAGGGGTAAATTATGGTATATTTTCGTTAATTTCTTTTTGATTAATTTTTTTCTAAATACGAAAAAAATATATTTTTGTTCCTCAGAATGGGACCTTCCATTTGATATATTACCTGATGCGTTTGAAAAAAAATTATTTTTAAATTTTTGCCCCACAAAATTAATATTAATTAACCCTAAAAATGAAATTGTAAGTAATAACCGACTGTAGATTCTCTCAAGCTTAATAAATTCCAAAAATATTCCACTTCAAAGTAAAAAATCTATGAAAATAATTGTTGTTTTTTCACAAATATAGTCGAACTGTTTACCCTATTGAGACACATCAAATGATTGTTTTGCAAATCATTAAATTCACAATCAAAGTATTTTGCGTTATTATTAATAAATATTACAAGATTGTTTTTTAAGGTTTTAAAATCTATTTTAAGTTCTAAAAGTGTTTCTGATGATTTATTACATGTTATAATAGCTACTTACAAGTAAATTATCACCTATTACTTCAAATAACAGTGAAAGGAGATGTTTTATCAAATTCGTTAAAATAATTTTATTAGGTAAATATTACAACTATTTAATAATTTATTACAGTGGCAAACTTATTTCCTTTTTGTTTTGAATGCTAGTCATACATAATATAAAATATATACAATGAACTAGCAAGAAGATATGAAGCTGTTCTTCGTCATTGGTTAAACAGCCATCATCTGCCTGCTCACCTTCTGGAGCGTCGTTGACTACCTTTCATTTCTTGAAGTACTCTAATTTTTTCTCATTATTTAACCATAGTAGTAGATCTTCTTAAAACATAATACCACGCCAATAAAATTCTTCAATAGCTAAAAAGAGTGCCAATTTTCAATAACTATAGTATCGTCTTGACTATTTATCGTTTTAATTATTTTCATTCTAATCTCTAATGACATTTTATCATTAAGTAAAGGAAGATTGGTTAATCCTTCTTTAGAAAACCATAAATAATCAGCTAGTGAGATAGGATTGCACTTATTACATAGACTCAATGTTAGTTTTAATTTTTAATTATTAGTTTAGTGATGCTAAAAAAACAGAAGTAGGAGTAAACAATGCTTTAATACTTAGAGAACAAAATAGTTGATTCTGATTTTTCCGGATTTGAACCGCGTCATTTTTTTCGAATTAATTTATTTATATAGCTAAACCGGAATATAAACAAAGTTACCGACGTTTCGCCCACACTTATAAGGAGCTTTTTCAAGGATGAGAAAAACAAAACAAATGTTACTTACCTTGCGGCGACGCCATTCATTTAGTCTTGTTCTCACAAACACACTTTGAAACTTCACTTAATTAAACTTAAATTAAACGAAAATTCCAGGTAAAAGAAGGTTAGGAGACACTTAATGAGATTATTTTACATTGTTTTATGGTTGATGGTAATTTGATAATTTTGTATCATGTTCCTGGAATTTTATAAGTAGGTAATGTAAGCGATTTATTTTGTTGATGACATTTCTGTTGAAATATTGGTGCAGGGTTGCCAGATGGGCGAAAGTTCAAGAACTTTGTCTCGGTTGAAATTCTTGGGATTTTTGGCGATTTCAACGGCCTTAATTTTCTGGGGAAATAATACAGAGATTTGGCAACGACACAGCAGGTGTCGAAGAAGATTTCGTGGCCCGTTTCGTAATGATGTTCAGCTACAGCAGAGTTTGAAATCAGGCCCGTTTTCAAACAACGTCCGTGCTCACATAGACAAGTATTTTTATAGATCGACCTGTTTCACCGATGCATACTGCCCCACACGAGCATGGAATGGAATAAACAACCTTGGATGAAAGAGGATTTTCTTTTTCTTTTGGACAGGGTAACATTAGTGAGATTTTAGATAGTGGTTTGTAGACTGTTTTCACCTCGGTCTTATGGAGAAGCTTCCCAATCCTATCCTTGACCTTGCTGATATATGACAAAAATGTTACTGATTTACTAGGTAACAACTCTTTCTTAGGAAAGGGATTTTGGCGACGAGAAATGAAATTGCGAATCTCTCGTTTACTGTAGCCGTTGTTTAGTAGGTTACCCTCTACCCAAGCTAATTCCCTTCTCAAACTTTTGGGTTCGGAAACTGATATAGCTCGATGCACCAGGGAGTTCACGACTAACCGTTTCTGAGATAGATGATGATGGGACCGGGCGTGAAGATATCTGTAGGTGTGTCTTGCTTTTCTGTATACACAGTGGCCCAGGCGACCGTTTGACAACTGTGAAACCAACACATCTAGGAAGGGCAGGGATCCATTGGACTTAATTTCCATCGTGAATTTTATGTTTGAATGTTGGGTGTTAAGGTGGTTAAAGAACAATTGGAGAGCCTCTTGTCCATGTGGCCAGATAACAAAAGAGTCACTGCTTCAAAGGCTTCCATAAAGATATTTGCCACTATTTATTTTGAAAAAGAAAAGTGGAAGTTTTCCATCAACATGAGTAAATCCAAGGTTTGTACGTCTTCCAACAGCAATTCTGTAATAATCGATAGGGAGTCTGAGATAGGAACTTTGGTAAACAGTGATGTCACATCAAAACTATCTAAAATGTCATTGGGTTCAATTGATATCCCTGACAGAAGAGTTAGGAAATGGGATGAGTTTAAAACATATGAGGGCGATTTTCCAGTGAATGTTTTAAGAATGTCCGCTAAATAAACAAAATAATTAAAAAAATATTCGCCTTAACTCTTATAAATATATTCTTATGGTACTATACAGTCGACCTAATATATATATATATATATATATATATATATATATATATATATATATATATATGTAATTGACTGTTCTCGGGAATCTCGTGTGATTCTCTTGTTTGTCTTAGGAAAGACACTTCTTCGACTTCACTCACTAAGCGTAGTACAAATTTATACTGACAACATCAGTAATCCCGAAGAAGATGAGTGAGATCTCATTGAAACGTCGAAAAAGTGTCTTTTCTAAGACAAACAAAAGAAACACCCGAGATTCCCGAGAACAGTCAATTACATTTCATACTCGTGAGAACATCAGAAGTAACCATATATATATATATATATATATATATATATATATATATATATATATATATTTGTTTCGCGGGCACTTAATGTTTCAGGTGGTTTCCGGGAATTCATCCGCGTAATTGATAACTGATCCCTGCCGGGATCGATCCCGATAGTAAAATGACGACGTTTCGGCAGAGTCACATCTGCCCTCTTCAGATGTCCGAAATTCTATGGGTTGCCAAAAGTACACAAAGAGGGTGCACCTTTGAGGCCAATAGTAAGCTCAATTGGATCCCCAACACAACACCTAGCCAAATACCTAGCCCAACAACTTCAACCGTTTGCAGACGGGGCAGACTCATATGTAAAAAATTCGACACATTTCATCGAAATTCTTAAAAAAACGGTCTTACAACCAGAGTGTCTTCTTGTAAGTTTTGACGTAGTGTCCCTTTTCACCAACATCCCTATCGACGAAGCCTTGGATATCATAATAGAAAAATACAAACCACCTCAACACCTTGTAGACTTAACAAAGCGAAAATTTTTTAGAAAAAAGCCTCGAAAACAACACTAAACGATTGACAACGACTCCAGACTCGGAGTTGAAACGTCTCCATACACAGATAAGTATTACACAATATACAATACATTACTTATATACAGGAATACTGGTTGATCATTTTATAGACATCTCTTTCTCTCAGAAAAACTGTGAGGAAGAATCTCTGTACAGACAACCAGTAATCCGGGCAATTTTACGAAATTGCCTTACTACACTTTGTTCTACATATACAATTTTTTAAATACTTATCTGTTACAGGAAAAAATTTGGAGGAGAGAAAACCCATGAATAGACAAAATAATTAACAAGGCAATGTCTGATGATCACCTATTTTGTTTACGAGAACCAACGATACAAACAAGTGGAAGGAGCTCCAATGGGATCGCCACTCTCACCAGTTATAGCGAACCTTTTTATGGAGAACTTTGAGGAGTTGGCACTAAGAACAACAACTCTTAAACCCAGTTTGTGGTTGCGATATGTGGATGATACATTTGTGATTTGGCTTCATGGGAGGGAACACCTCAATACTTTTTTAGATCACGTTAATGGCATCCATCACAAAATAAAATTTACCATGGAGGTTGAAGCCAACAATCAACTGCCATTCCTTGATGTTCTCATAAATAGGAAGCAAGATGTAACCCTTGCCCATACAGTATATAGGAAAGCAACTCACACCAACAGATACCTTCATGCTAATTCTCATCACCACCCAGCCCGACTACAAGCCGTCGTCAAGACTTTAGGAACCAGATCACAAAGGCTAGCTGACCATGATTACATCAAACAGGAAATGGACAGTTTAAAAACAGCTCTGAGACAAAACAGACCGAAATATACAAAGAGCCCTAAAGTCAAAACCGAGACAAACAGACGAGGACATGAGACACCAATAACCAAGGCTTATTTACCGTATGTCAAGGGGACCATGGGCAGTATTGCAAGAATTCTACGGAGACACAATATCGATACTATTTTCAATACAGACAGAAAAATAAGCACGGTGTTGAGCACTCCGAAGACGAGGATTCCTTTCGAACAACAGGGAGTGTACGAGATTACATGTGCAGACTGTCATAAAACCTATGTGGGGCAAACTAATAGAAGAATTCAAGCTAGACGTGATGAACACCAGAACGCTGTAAGAAAGCAGGAAAAAACAACATCCATTGCGGAACACGCCACCACGATGTCACACCGAATAGACTTTGAGAACACCAGAGTACTGGCAAATATAGAACACCCGAAATCAAGACTCGTAAGAGAGGCAATTGAAATAGCGAAGAGACCTCACAGTCTAAACGCACGCAATGAAATTCAGAACTTATCGAATTGTTGGAAAATCCTATTAAACACCGTACCGGCCCGTACCCGTCCAATAACAACTCAACCGGAAATAACAAATCAGCAGGATGGAGCCGTGCCCACTGGGCGCCAAGGGCCAATCACACGCAGCCGTTCACGGTGTCAACCGATAGGCGCCGAGCCGCGACTATATAACAGCACGCTCGGTTCAGAAAATCTAAGTATTCGAGTAACTAGAAGCGAAAGCAGAATGCTACGAGAATTATGCAAACCGACCTGAAGAGGGCAGATGTGACTTTGCCAAAACGTCGTCATTTTACTATCGATCCCGGCAGGGATCAGTTATCAACTACGCGGATAAATTCCCGGAAACCACCTGAAACATATGTGTGTATATATATATATATATATATATATATGTATCTTTAATAAATATATCGATTCTGACAGTTTCGTGTTAAGATGCCGTGTCTAGGGATTTATATTTCTAAACAATCCATAACGTAAATGATACCTCACCATTCATCATGTGTTTTTGGCATCGTTTTTTCCATCCTTTTTATTTCTAACAAAGCGGAAAAAGCATTATTTGCTAAAAAACACGTAGTCAGGGTTTCAGTCGGTCGGAAACTTCTAGTCGACCAAATAAACCGTCTTTATTATCTCCCCAATACACTTTCATCTCTCTTATATGAATGCCGTCACTCTCCCTTTCTCTCCTGAGCGTATTCTACTTCAGATATGAGCCGGAGGATTGATGATCCTCGTTTACAAGTTGCAAGCGGTCACTTGGGCGGAAAAATCTCTTGGGATTTGTTTGGAGCTTCTCAATGATGTTTAATTTTTTTAAAGACGTTACAAAAAGGATATGAGTTTGGCGAAAAATTCTTACACACAACATTTGTTTAATTATTATTATTATTGGGAATAACACCACACTATTTGAAAATGCTGTCTGTATATTTCCAAAAGATTTGTGGGTCTATAGGTTAGACCCCCCATGTAGAGTTGCCAACCATACTTTATAATAACTTACCCTACTTTATGTTTGGTAGGTATACTTTATAGTTTTGCATATTAATAAAGTATCTTTCGGTATAGTTAATTGGACATTGAAAAATTACAACGAAAAGTTCGAGTTTTACTAACAAAAGCTCAAGATCACCATCCAAAGAGCTCTGTTGAACGTACAACTTTGCCACGTTATGAAGGAGAAAGAGGATTGGCAGATGTAAGCAAACTGTTAGATCAACAAATTTCTATTTTGCGTAGTCATTTCCAGAAACTCGAAGAATTTTCTGATCTACACAGAGTCATGTGCCAGGTTGATGGCTCAACACCACTGCGTCTGACACAACAACACGTCCAATTACACCACCAGACCACTGATCAGAAACTGTTGAAATGGAAAGAGAAGCCCCTTCATGGAAGACATATAAATGACGTCAACCAAGATTATGTCGACAGTGCAGCGTCGAACTCCTGGTTGAGCTCTAGTCATATGTTTCCTGAAACGGAAGGCTTTATATTGGAAATCCAAGATCAAGTAATCCCAACTAAGAATTATCTAAAGTACATCGTTAAAGACCCTTCTATTAACAACGACAGATGCAGGTACGGTTGCCAAACATGAGTCTATCCAGCATGTCACAGGAGGTTGTCAATCTGAAATGGCGAGTAGAGAGAAATACGGCGTCAATAAATTTAATTAAAATCTAATTGTTCATTTATTTAAATTTAAGTTTGGATTGTCAAACAAGCCTTGAAACATTTAAAAATAGCAAAAAATTGTTAGCATGTGCTAAAAGCACACGAAAATAGGTCATAAGAACATACATTTTGAAAAATCCTTTTTTTCCAAATACTTTATTTTTTCCTATTCAATCCATTTTATACTCTTTTGTCTACAAAAGCTGGCAACCCTACCCTCATGTCAATGGTAAAAAAGAAACTAGATAAAAATAGTAACACAGTTGTGATTTAGGTGACGAATAACGTAACTTAAGGTGGAAACACATTATAGTCATATCACGTGAGTTCATATGCTAATACGGCACGCTCGAAATATCTTCAATACAATTTACGCATGCTTTTAAATCAGCTAGAAGTACACTACGGTCACGTCACGCCACCTCATGTAGGTCACGGCAAGTTACACATGACAACGTGAGTTCGTTTCTGCAAATTTACATTTTTGGCACGCGTGATATAGAGAAGCTAGTGTCGCCTCTTTCAGGATTTTTTTGTATTTATGTGTCAGACCGAGATATTTGAAAATAAAATTATTTGATTTAATTTTACTAAAAGGTAAATACGTTTTTATTAATGATTTCCTTTATAATATTTACAAATTTAATACATAAATATTAATGTATACATTACTATAACGGCTATTAATAACACAATTAAGTGATAATGGCTGTAAACAAAGTTAAAAACAGATTTAGTAACGTAGGTCAATGTGTTGTAATGTCACAAGTTTCATAGTAAAACGGCTTATATAGGGAGCGGTACTATGTAGTTCAATTTATAGAAAATCACAAAACTAAACTTTTATCTATTTCTGGTTTTGAATTCTGAACTTAAGTGACAACATAAATATGTAATTTTATAAGAAATTAATACATTAGTGAAATAATTATTATACTTTTGGGATAGCAGGATTAATCAATATCAGGTGAAAAATAAGAATAATAATAAGTTAAAAAATAAATTTATAAATTTTTAATGTCTTCAAATTCTGAGGAACTCGTCGAGCTACAATCTTCACGTTCCATCATGACACACAACGTGTGTTTCGTGACAGCATGTAAGATTTCCCCGGTGTGCCAACATATGAGCTCACGTGACGTGACGATAATGTGTTTCCACCTTAAGAGAATTTAATTTGGTAATATAGTGGATAGATCATGTAATAATTTAAAATTGGAAAAATTTGAAAGGGTTATCTTCAGAATTTAATATAGCACTCCTATATGCCACTTTGTTACAAGATAGAGCATTCAAAAATGGGATCAAATAATCTGTTAATTCAGTCAACCCATTAAAATCATAAGGGAAAAAGGGAATGTAATTTTTTTGTTCATTTATTCGAAGATTTAGAGGTATAGAGGTTTCTCCAATATAGAATTTATTAGATTCAGAAGAAATTTTGTAAATGCAATTTTTTGTATTTTAAACTGTTTTTTATATAATTTATTTTAGTGCATACCTGGTTTTAAATGAGATTTTAATATTAAATTTGTTGCCTACTCATTTTAGTCTTTCTGGGAGACCCTATGTGTATGGTATTGTTATTGTACTAATTTGATTATCTTGGGAGTCAGTGTTACTTAGTGGAGTGCTTACACATATTTTGTAGAAAAAATTATAAAAGGTGTAATTAAATAAGTGCGAAAGATCTGAAGAAGTTCTTCTTCGGAAAGTTCCTATGAACATATGTCCACAGATCACACAGAGAGAACATATATCTGCAAACGCGTCGATACCTATGTATCAGGTGCTGAAATCTTCAGATTTTTCTTCTGACTACTAAAATTTTCGTGAAATTTTGTTCAATTTTGGAGCATTAATGCCTCTATGAAGTCTTCATAATGAGATTTCAGAAATGGTCATGAAAATCTACAGAGTGGTACTTTCTCTGCGGTCACGTGTTCTTTCTGTCCCTATAACTTGTTTTCAGTATGCCCCTTGCAACTGACACAGATTGTAAATGAATCTTTCATGGCTTTGCAATGTTTTTTATCTCTTACGTGTTTTTCGTATCTACCACTGTTTTTGTGTAAAAAATGACTGAACTGAAAAACGTCCACTAAAACAAAAATTTTCTTAATTCAACGACTCACTAATTTTTTTATAGGTCTTTGAAGTAGATAGATAAGTACGCAATGTTGGATTTTAGATTTACTTGGCACCGACTTCAAAAATATACTAGATTGGTAGGTAATTAATTTGTACAGAATGAGCAACTTTTAATGTTTACATTTTTTACTTTCTGGGTAGGTATCTTACAACATTGAATGTGTTATTTATTTGCAAGAGTTGTATTTTGTTAAAATTATTTTCAGCTTTTTAGTTATATGTGGAAGTCGGTTATATATTTTTTTAAATGTTTTATTTACATTTAAAGCCAAAAGGTTATTAGTCAGCCATTGTTTATCAAAGCACATTTTATATGCCATTTTAAATAAATTAATTTAATTCCAAATTTTACCCTCAATATGAAAAAACAGTATCATCAGCGTAGGATATGCTTAAACAATCGTAAGTAAAGAAAAAAATCATGAATATATACTATTTTATAATATTTATCTGTGGCTGATGGTAAATAACTGAAGTTATGGCTTAATCTTATATATAAACAAGTAATAAGTGCAAATGGCGTTCATTTTCCCCATGGCGAGCGTTAACGGGATGTTTCAAAATTACCGAAATTTAAGGTCCTTCGTCAACACGTAGCTGTCCGCCTTTTTGAATTATGAATTCTTACATACTAACAAGCGATTAGTAAAAATGGCCTCCATTTCCAGTGTGTAAACGAAAAACTTGTGCAAATAGCGTCCATTTACTCGATGACGCGGTTCACCCCTTTTTTTAACAACTTTACCCCTGTCGGCCTCCTGATAGTAACGGTCTAGGCAGACGCCCGTCGGGAATTTGACTGAATCTTCTATATAGCCAATTTTGGAACGTTGACTCGATCACGAGCATGACCCAAAAAAAATTACCACTTTGACCCCCCATAGCTGTGCTCGGTTATTGCTTCAACTGACGCCTGAACAGAAACGTGACGTAATTTAGAAATGTAACTTAACACAACACATTCTGTCCATTTTCGCGATGACGAGCAAAAATCGGCTCTATCTCTCCTACTATAACTATTTGCTTCCTCAATCATTCTGAAACTACTAATAATAAATGTTCATAAATCACCTGCTGAAGGTCTGGTTTCGCCCAGCACACAAAAGGTCACTAAAAAATCACTTAAAAATAACATGTTACTGACATAAAATTTAAATACTACGTTCCTGCAATTTCAATTATTCATGCTTTTAACTGATTTGAAATGATTTCAACAAAAACAGAAACAGCATGTTGAAACAATTCTCTATTCTAAATATACTTACCAAATAAAAACACAGCTCAAATAAACACTCTAATCGTGTTTTGTTTTAGTTACTTCTGTAAAAACAAGTTTGTTTTTACTGATAACAGCAAATGGTTATAAACGTGGTGAATTCAAATGAGTACGGCGACCCCTAATGGGTTTAATAATAATAACAGTATCCATTTTTGTTTTAACTGAAACTCGTTTGTTTATTTTAGTAGGTAAATGAAGTAAAAAAGACGCATTTGTTCCTATTTTGCCAGAAGTCATAATCGTCTGTAGAATTTCTTTCATCGATGAAAAAACTCGGATAAATCAAACAGAAGAAAAAACCTCGGGAATATATTTCCAATCATTCCGACAGAACAAGCAAACGCTTTAGTCTGGCATTAGGATAAAATCTCATCCGATGTTATGTGGGTATAAAGCAGCGAATATTTTTTCCAAATCATTCTGGGAGAACAAACAAATATCTTGTTTCTGAAAATGCTCGACATCTTTGAATGCAGCAGGGAGTTTTCGAGAACGAAATGATGCGTGGGGGAATTCCCTGTGGGGTAATTTTCTTGGGAGAGGGTTACTGGAAAGGATTTATGCAAATGCGTTGGTTTCGTTGTTCAAATAAAGAAAGCAATGTAAGAAGTAGTGAGATATATGCAAAGTAGATACCGTAATTTCATAAAGATAGAGTTTACGAGGAACGTTGTAATACAAAACTGAAATTTGTGAATATACATTTATTGGTTATAGGTATAGTCCGGTTTAAAGGTATTTTTCATGACATAAAGTAACTACCAGATGAAAGAAAGCTTCTTAACTGAGGCCCACACTTACACATTTGAAAAAAGATGAGTAGGTTGTTAAATGCAAAAATTGGACTTTGTTCTGAGAGTTCGTATCCCCATGACTTTTTTTTACTTTCAAATAAGACTTAGTTTTCTTTGTAAGTAGCAGGAACCAATTTATATATTATGAGATTTTTTAGTTTATAAAAATTATCAAATTCTAATAAATAAACAAATATAATATCCAATTAATATAGAATACAACCATAAAATTCGTTCTAATAAACATTGTAATTCTGTATTTTTGATATTTCAAATGAGAGGATTGATGCTGTGGTTACTATTTACCAAGTTACCATTACATTTGTGTATTGAGGACGTTCATACTATAAAGTAAACATTTTAAATTAACACTTCTGAGCATACTGACTGACTTGCCCCCTCCCCCCCAGGCCAAAGGTTTTTCTTATTTGCACCTCTTTCCAGGGCTTTTTTCCTGATTTGACCCTCTCTCGCCTTTTTTAGGGTTCCGTATATAAATATACGAATAGCCTTATAATATCACTCCGGATTTCTAGTTCTTTGACATCACAGCAATTTTCTCCTAAACTACTGGACGGAAAAGGTTGAAATTTGGATGAGTGTATAGTTTGGTGAACCGATCTGGAGTAAATATCATAAATGAAGAAATTTTGATTGTAGGGGTACTTCTTGGGGGGAAACTAAACAAATCGACCGTTCCCTCCCCTTATCCCCGAAACTGTAAGAATTAAATTATTTTAAAAATATTAACAAAAAATAAAAAATTTTACCCATTCCTCCTACCTTATCTCCTAAACTATAAGCCGTAAAATTTAAAAGAATTAGGGCCTCATCTGAATTTTACCGGAAAAATAAGGAGAAACCCCTAATATTTTAGGGTGCAAATTAAAGAATTAAATATAAAATATAAAATTAAAATTGTTTCTAACTCATCACGTAATATATCAAATCAAACGGCTCATTATGACGAATACAATTATATTTTTTTCATATTTTTAACATAAATTCTTTAAAAGATATTAACAAAAATATAAAAAATACTCATTTCCCCTTAATTCCCCAAACTATAAGACGTAATATTTTTTGTTTACAGAAAAAATACGAAAAAATCCCTAATATTACTTTTGGGGGCCAAATTATAGAATTAAACGGGAAAAAATATATTTTTTAGGTATCATGCAATACATCAAACGAAAGGGCTTATTATGAGGAATACCAAATATACATTTGTCATATTTTTAAAATTAATTGTTTACAATGTATTAACAAAGATATAAAAAATTCTCATTTCCCGCTTTATTTCCGAAACCATACTACCCTAAAATTTTGAAAATAATTAGGGGTACTGGGGCTCACTTCAAATTTATAAGAAAAAATAGTAGAACACCCCAATATTAATTTTGGGTACAAAATGTAGAATTAAATGGAAAATAAAAATTAAATTTTCAAACGCATCATGTAATATATCAAATAAAAGGCTCAATGTGGGAATTACAAATATATCATATTTTTAAATAATTTGTTTAAAAGATATTAACAAAAATATTAAACATCGACTTAATTCCCACTTAAGAAACTACACTATCTAAAATTTTGAAACATATATTCTACTTTTATTTTTGCATAATTTGTATAAAAGATTTAATAATTTATTAGTTAAAACTTGACCTATTTTCTCCTTTATCTTCCAATTTGCAGAGCCTAAAATTCAGACAGGTGATTATAAAAGGCTTCCATAAAAGTTTATTACTAAAATAAAACCCTAATGTTAATTTTGGGGGCCAAATTACAAAATTACATACATATTTTTATAAAAATCAAGCGAATCATGTAGCAGATAAAATAAAAAGTTTATGTATGGAAAATAAAAGTATATTTTTTTAATATTTAAAACGCTTCCTTTAAAATATATTAGAGTAAACATAAAAAAATGCACCCATTCCCTGCTTATCTGAAACTGTAATATCTTGAAGGTGGAACGGAACCGTTAGTATGCGAGTCCAACTCGCACTTGACCATATTATTCTAATTTGCCCCTCCCTAAACCAAAAGTTGGGTACGCCCTTGCATATAGTTCATATGAATTTAAGAGCATAATCAAAAAAGTATATCGTTTTGTGATAATAGTTATTGTTTGTTTCTGTGTGAGGGTCAAACTTATTATTTATGAAATCATGTTTGAGGTACTTTCATAGGAATTATATTATTTTCTGTTAGGTCACTTACCTAACAGAAAATATTTTTAACGGGGTTTTAAAAATCACAACAGGAAAATACGTTTACATACAGTGTTCACGAAAAATATGAAACATACCAAATAAAGTCTATCCAGATCCAGAAAAAATACCGAATTGCTGCTTAGAAGACTGCTACTTCAACGTCGTGTTAGGAAAATCGCTAAGAATTTCAAGTTTGAATTGAGTTATCATGTTCTAATTTATATTTTATAATTTGTATGGATTTATCTACAGGTAGATTGTTGAATAAAATAAAAAGAACAAACTTATCAGTTAATATAATAATAATAGCAAGTTATTGTCTTACAAACACATACACATAAATAATTTTATGAATATTTATTTACATAATCAATTACTTGCAATCGACCATCACTTATTTCACATCTGTAACTCATAAATCACATTTAGCACATTTTAGACAAACTTTTAACTGGTTATTCTTTTCTTTGATCTAATAGGCAATCGACAAGATCCGATACAAGGCTTTGGAAAACTAATAGAGTCAAATAAATTCTCCAAAAATGAATTACTGTACATATGTTTAAGTGTTTATTTTGAAATAACACCACACTTTAAAGGAAATTGCTGTATATTCCAAACGTTTCGGGGTCTAGATCAGACCCCGTTGTCAATGGCTAAGAAAATATACAGCAATTTCCTTTAAAGTGTGGTGTTATTTCCCAATAAACACTTAGATATTGAAAAATATGCCACAAGTATCCTTCAGAAAACAACTGTACATATGGCGCCAACATATTAATGTTTTTTCTCCATTCGTTATTGATGAAATGTTATCTATATATAAATAGGCAAAGCAAAACGATTAGATTTTCTCCTCTGTCCCTCAACCGATTTATTTGATTTTTGTTTTGTTTAGTGGCTATTGACGACCTTCAGTGCAGAATGCTAAAATATATTTACGTCCACAGTGCCGCCAGATTGCGTGGAGAGAAAATCGTAAGACGGATTGACTCGAATGAGAAAAACAAACTAAATTAAAGGAAAAACTAAAAAATTTTGTTTGGTCACGGTTCACGGCCAACCACATTGTAGCAGATTGAATTTCAATTTGACATTTTATAACAATTAACCGCAATCAGAAAATTACCAGTATATAATTTTCAAAATTTCAATTTCAATGAACTTACAAAAATTGTCAACAAATAAAAGTATTATTTAACATGAATTAGCAGGTGGTGCATTGTATTTCTTACATGTCTAATTGATACATTTGATTTCAGATCCTCTCAAGTTGAATATGTTTTTTTTATTTTATGCCATGTGCAAATGAAAATTGAATAAGTATTAGTAATATATTGCTGTTTTATTCGATATAAGGTAATCTTTTAAATTAATTTTAACATGTCGTCTAAAATATTAACAATCAGTCAAAAATTGTTAAATGTTCTTTTAACGAGATGTGATATTTATCTAACAATATAATACATATATTGTTTTGTTTATTTACATATATCTTATTATATGTAATTCTCGCAAACTGCACTATACTTGGGAAAAATCGTATTACGAGAAAGAACGAAATTGTGACAATAATTATGATAGCTGAGTTTTGAAATTACAAGAGTTTCAATACAGGATGATTTGGTAACATACTTGAGGTTGAAACTGCTCTTGAAAAAATTTTTATCGCTATTTAATCTTTTTAAAGTAAAAATTGCTGCTTAGGCGTTTAAAATATTGAGTAGAGTGCAATTATAACTAATAAAATAATTATATAGGGAAGCCCATTAGCAGTTGAATTTACAGGGTTCTTGGAATAGAGGGCGCAATAGAATTACAGTTATACAGGATGGTGCACAAAATATACAGAGATGCATATACAGGGTAGCGGAAATGGAAATGGAACATTTCGTAACCCATAAGCAGTAGTATATATAGGGTAGATGAAATATAGAAATTATATATATACAGGAGGATTATAAAAAATTTTAGAAAAGGAAATGATTTATAGAGTAGCCCACGATGAGTTCCATATATATGATGATTGAACTATAGATCGGAGTAGAATTAAAGTTGCAAAAGATAGTTTTCATAAACAAAAAGAGTAAATACTGTGGTTTATAGGCAGTCGCATATCCAGAATGGTTTACCGGGTGGTTCAAAAATGTTAAAAAATATTATGTGTGGTCCATGAGCAGTTGCATATACAGGGTGGTGGAAACATATAATGAAATGGAATTATTATAATAAGTATTTATATATAAATGTTAGAGAATTGAGTGCAATTATAGTTATACAGGGTGGTTAGAAAAAATAATTATGTAGGGTAGCCCATGAGCGGTTGAATTGTTGTCATATTAAATTAATAATTACGAATTTGAACAAATAAAGTCCTATTAATTATATCTGAAAAAGAACATGAATTTCGTTACTTATTTGTAGAAGCGAGATGTAAGACCGACATCTAGGATTTTCGAGAAAACTATCACACAGCGGTTCCGAATCTGGATCCGTTCCGTATAACTGCGGTTCTCCCTTAAGTCCTAGGATAGAATGTCACGATAAAATTCTCAGGGTACTTCACCTGCCAGAGATAATGACACAATTGGTCGAATTTCGACCACAAGGTGACAGCTAGTACTGATAGTTCACTCTAAGTTTATAGCTATTAAAACTTTACTACTAATAGTAAATTAATAAATTACATTGAAATTCTCGTATTCACGTTATAAACAAGTATAAACGTGGTATAAACTGTCCAAAAAATTGACGGACGTTGAAGCATGCCCTTAAATTTTCTTCAATTATGTAAAGGTCTATTTAACAAAAGGTATATGAAATTGATAGCGTTCTTTCTGACATCTGACATATGTCAAGTCCGTAATTTAATATATCGCAAAGAGAGAATTGAAATTTTTATTAGAAAAGCTAATTTTGTGCAGTATTTCTATATTAATTGGATGTTTTATTAGTTTATTTCCTATATGTTATTGATATTCTATAAACTGAATTGATTGCATATTTCAAGATCTAAGTAGTGTGTGGTGTCGGTGACTTAGTCGGTGTCGGTGTCGAAACAAATGAAATTTCAAGTTATCCAATTCATTCCCTTGCGTGTTTTATATGTGTAAATGTGGGCCCCCGATAAGAAGCTTTCTTTTCAATAATACAGTAAGATCAAATTTGACAAAAACAAAACCGGAAACTACACAAAGTTCAAAAATTGTATGTACAGTGTACCTTGTGCCTGCGAAAAACCATATTACTGTGAAACATCAAGACCTCTCCCAAATAGAAGGAAAGAGCACCAGTAAAAAGACAAATAGACAGATCAAGATTAGCAAACCATGTACTCACGAATAATGGTACATACAAAATGGACTTAAGACAAAAATATAACTTAAAAAGAGCACACCAAAAAAAGGTAAATCAAAGAAAGTGTGTGCATGTTGTTAAATAATGGAGAAATTGGGATACTCTCTTTAGAGATACCGGCAACAGTTCCTGGCACATAAACATCAAAAAGGAAACTTCAAAGTCAATTAATCTATCAATTGTCAAGCTACGAATATTGTATAAATCACTTCAAAAAACTTTGTTCCTTATGAGGAATCGAAATGTCACATCAAACAGATAAGTATCACTCAAAATACATCCTAACATATTATATAGGAAAACTTATTTTTTCTATAAGAAGGCAAATAGGGTTCCACAAACTGCTCTTAGTTACTATACCTTGTTTTAAATTGCTTAACTTATCTGAATTTTTCAGGAACCATTGTGACGAATGAAAAACCCAAATGAACATCCAAAATAAGTAGTTGCCTCTTCAATCATTCAGAAATTGCGTATGATATACACTGTTCTATTTGAAATATTCAACAAAATCATGGTCGTGAGTTTTCGGTCACCCTATATATAGAATGAAAGACATCAACAACATGATGAGTTGCGATAAAACTAGACTACTAAGAAATTATTCTGGCCTTGAAAAATGCAGCTTCAGTTGTTGATTTTAAATAATATAGGATGACGATTTCATTACGATTTTCACATAAACGTAAACATATCTTTAAGAATATCCTGTAAAAATTGATAAGACCGCCGGAACAGGGAAAATAAGTAAAATTCATAATATATGTTCAGTTAATAAAACATTTAAAAATATATATAACCGATTTCCATCTATAACTAAAAACTGGAAAATAATTATAACAAAATAAAACTCTAGCAAATAAATAACACATACAATGTTGTTAGGTACCTACCCAGAAAGTAAAAAATGTAAACATTAAAAGGTGCTCATTCTGTACAAATTAATTACCTACCAGTCTAGTATATTGTTGAAGTCGGTGCCAAGCAAATCTAAAATCCTGCATTGTGTACTTATCTACAACTTCATAAAACTCAGTTGTTGCTTGGCACCAACTTCAAAAATATACTAGATTCGTAGGTAATTAATTTGTACAGGATGAGCACCTTTTAATGTTTTCATTTTTTACTTTCTGGGTAGGTACTTAACAATATTGAATGTCTTATTTATTTGCTAGAGTTTTATTTAGTTATAATTATTTTCAACTTTTTAGTTATAGGAATTCTGTTATATTTTTTTAATGTTTTTTTTAACTTTTTAGTTTTTTTAACTCAGGTAGTTTGTATTCTTTATTTTATATGTATAACCTTAATAGACAGGACCAGATAACATCCAAAGCCCCAACATTACACAATGATACATTTTTATTTAAATTGACAGGTAAATGTTTACGAACAAAATGTATTAGTACGCGTTGACTTAATAAGCCCATAATATATTTATGCCTTATGGACCACGCCATATAACCTTTTTTCAACTTTTTTGACCACCCTGTATAACTATAGATAATTCCACTCTACCCTATGTACCAACCATCCTGTACATACGACAAGCATACATTTATTAGCTGATTTCTGTAAAATCCGTCCTATATTTCAACCATCGTATATAACTCCTCGTGGGCTACCCCATACATTATTTCATTTTTAACATTCTATATTATCGCCCTGTGTAACATTAATCCTCTCCACACTTTATGCAACTTCTTATGGGCTATGAAATAAATAATTTTTTAATCACACTGTATAAATATACTTCAACTCCAGCATATATTTCAACCATCCTTTATATAATTTGTTTACGTCCACATCATATAACAGTTTTTTAATCACCCTATAGAATTTTAATTCCACATTTTTTCCATCTTTATAACACCAAACATCCACTCCACCCTATATTCTAACCATCTTGTATATACGGCTGCCTATGGACCACTATCATTCTACTCTGTCCTATATTTCTATCATCATTTGCAACTCCTATTACTTTATTTTGTGATTTTGTTTGCTATAACTAAACACCCTGTGTATAAAATAGCAGTTTAGGGTTTGACATGTGTTGTCACTGAATTTTCTATTAGGCCGGGAGAATGTGACACCAAAAGCACCGTCTTCGCAAAATGGAAAAATTTGCATTTAAATAAGTATTTGCCTGGTATACAAACAAAACGAGCTTGGTATGCATTGATATAAGGAGCCGAAAATACTATGCTTTACTACCTATATGCTTGAGATGTAAATAGAAAATTTTCAAATTTGCAGTTAAAACTTCCCGCACTATTACATTGGAATTAAAATATTTATGAGGAAATGCCCGTTACGTCACTTCGATGTAATTTTTGAAAAAAATATTGGAATTTTCGGCGATTTTCTGCAAAACTGCAAGTTGCACGTCGCCGAAAAGTATATGAGATCACCTAGGGATCTTCCTTAATAGATTAAACGTTAAAAAAACTATACACATCCAAGTTTCACCAATCCGGCATTATTAAACAAGATCGTATTCATTCAAAATGGTTCACCACAGGAGAACAAATCAGGTAACATACATACAAAAAAAAGAGGCGACGTATTGATAACCTCCTCCTTTTTGGAAGTCGGTTAAAAAATAACTAATTTTGGTGTTCTGTGATTTTATAAAATACTCTGTAAATCGCGAAATAATCATAAACTCAAAACAACGGAGATATCAGACTCCGAAGTATAAGTTCATCACTCTGTATATACATCCGTGCTTACACCGCCATCTTTACCGGAAGCCTTTAATATTCGATTCAATGTTATAAATTCCGATAAAACTCCAAAAAATACACTTGTGTGCTTCTCATTATTCCTGCTCTCGCAGTCATTATAGAGCCGAAATATTTCCTCTATAATACTCAACTTTTCATTCGTACGTCTATAAAATTCCGGATATCAATTCTGGCGAGGCATTGAATCGAATGCGCAAATAATGAATGGCTGAGCACGGCTCGATTCCTATGAGTCATCGCATAAAACTTATCGCCTATAAAATAATATTTTTGTGAAACCCGAGTGCCTTTCGCGGGTGAGAAACTCGATGAAATTTCCCAACGGATCCTCAGTGAGGCTTTGTCATCGGGTGGCGATGGGAATTTTTAAATTTCTATTGCGATATGAGCATTACTAGCGAAGCGTTATTAGCTTGCATTTAGTAGCATGAAATTTTCTAGATCGAGATGTGGAAATTCCAGGAAACATTCTCAAGCAGGAATGACGTTAAAGGTAACATCGATACGATATTAAAAATTGACAGTTCTTTGATAACAATTTTTTTATATACATTCCATAAAATACTTGTTTCCTTAGTTTTTTCCCGATTACCTTGTGAAAGGGGGAATGTAACTTCATTTATCACATCTCATTTTCTAGTACAAGAATTGTGTTTATTACTCTTCGCGCTCTGATTGAAGGGATAATGAAGAACGAAAGTTTAGAAAGTGTCATTGTTAATAACAAAACTGCTGACTGAAGAAAGCTTTCATTTTATCCTTCAAAACTGTACTAACCTAGGTATGAGCATATAGTAACACCAAAGATAGTGAAAGATGATGTATACAATCCAGCTGAAACCAGAGAGCCTGTTCATGAAAAAGTTACTTCAATCATTATATAAATTTGGAAATACATATGAACCGAGGAAGCTAAATTTGAGGGTGCCTAGAAAAGCTTAACTTGATTTCCTATGTGGGTTTTCCTCCATCTTGCGTTGTAACATTGTTTTTTTGACAATAACTCGACTATCCGATGAGATACGAAAATTTGGGTAAAATACTTTTTTTTAACATTTTTTATACTCTACAATTTATATATATATATATATATATATATATATATATATATATATATATATATATTTGTTTTTAAGTTTTCGCGGGCACAAAATGTTTTAGTTGGTTTCCGGGAATTCATCCGCGTAGTTGAACCACCTAAAACATATATATATATATATATATATATATATATATATATATATATATATATATATGGGGGGCCCATGGTTCTGTCTCGGATGATTGCGCAGTTATGATAGAAGATAGAATTTTCAAAATTTAGGGGTATAACTTCTCGATTAGGATATATCCAGCTAAAATATTTTCAAGCATGTACCACTTCCGGTTATAGCGGAAGTTGATACCAACTTGCTTATTTCAAATGGAACACCCTGTAAATTATTGTATTTCTGAATTCTACGAGTAATTTTAATACTAATTCATGTATAATACTCTATACTTAAATTCAGCCCTTTGCGAGTTATTCCAAAATGTTTTTTGAAATTCACATTTTAAGGCCTTCAGATAATTGCAAATTATACAACAACGAAGAGGAATTTAGGAAAACCATTCGTTGAGAGGGTAGAATAAACTTAGTGCTTCCAGAATCTGTGAAAAAAGTATGGACATTATCTACAGAGTGTGTACAAAAAAATCCCGAAAATTGAAATTCAAAATCTGAAAAAACTCAATTTTTTCAAATGGAAACCACTATTTTTTATATCATAATCAGATTGAGCATCGAAAATAAGAGGTACTTTGTGAATAAGCACCTATACGAAATTCTGATAGTTTTCGACTTATTAAAAAAAATAAAACATTTTCAGCATCTTTAATAAAAAGTAAGCTTAAGTACATAAGTTGGCCATGACGGTTGCTAAGGACTCTACGAAAGTGCCATTTTAACAAATGTTCGAAATGCCGACCGTTCACTTCTAAGCACTAATTTATTCTTTTAATAAATGAATTACGAACTTTATTTAATAGTTCTGGTGCAATTATTGTAAATGCATTTCTTATTCTTTCTTTCATATTCTCTTTACTCGTTACTTCCTCTTTATACACAATATCTTTTATGTAACCCCAGAAAAAAAAATCCATTGGGGTTAAACAAGGTGAACGTGGAGGCCAAGCAACTGATCCGTATCGTCCAATCCAACAATCACTAAACTTTCTATTTAAATATCGCCGAACTCTTCTGTCATAATGAATTGAAGAGCCGTCTAGTTGAAGCCACATTTTACTTCTTATGTTTAATGGAACGTCTTCTAATAACGGCTGTAATTGGTTTCTTAAGAAATCAAGGAATTTGGCTCCATTCATTGTCCCATCAAAAAAGAAAGGTCCAATAACGTTACCCCCAACAATACCAGCCCACACGTTTAAGGACCATTTAGTCTGAGATGTTGTTTTAAAACCTTTCGGGTTTTCATCACAATAGTAATGAAAATTGTGTCTATTTACGAAGCCATTTTTATGGAAGCTGGCTTCGTCTGAAAACAAAACATATGTTGAAAAGTCAGTTTCAGTCTGCATTTTAACTCTAAACCAATTACAAAATTCTTCTCTTTTTTCATAATCTGTATCAAGCAATTCTTGGTGCATTTGTATTTTATAGGGGTGAAACTTGTATCTCTTTATAACCCTATGAACGGCACTTTTACTAATAGCTAATTGTTCATATAATCATAAATTCGTTTTCTTCAGTAGTTACTCTATTTGGAACATTACGTTTACCATAAGAAACATTTCCAGAATCAACAAATCTTTCATAAAGTTTTGTAAATGCCTTTTCAGTTGGATGCCTTCGATCTGGATATTGCGTGTAATACACTCTTGACGCGAGCAAGCTATTACGTTGACATTCACCTAATGCAAATATCATGTCCACCATTTCTTCTTTCGTAAAATTCATTTTGTTTAAGGATAATTATTTATATCAAGATTCTGAACTGACGTAAGAATATACGGAAATGATTATAACATAATAATAATTTAACTAGTAATATTTGACATTTGTCATGATTCCATAGCACTCTTTAACATCGCAACAGAGAATCAATCCTTTGGTTAATTTTCACATATGAGACTAAGAATAAGAAATGCATTTGCAACCATTATTTACGAACTATTAAATAAAATTTGAAATTGATTTATTAAAAGAATTTCGAACATTTGTTAAAATGACATTTTCGTAGAGTCCTTAGCAACCGTCATGGCCAACTTATGTACTTAAGCTTACTTTTTATTAAAGATGCTGAAAATGTTTTAATTTTTTTTAATAAGTCGAAAACTATCAGAATTTCGTATAGGTACTTATTCACAAAGTACCTCTTATTTTCGATGCTCAATCTGATTATGATATAAAAAATAGTGGTTTCTATTTGAAAAAATTGAGTTTTTCCAGATTTTGAATTTCCATTTTCGGGATTTTTTTGTGCACACTCTGTAGATAATGTCCATACTTTTTTCACAGATTCTGGAAGCACTAAGTTTATTCTACTCTCTCAAACGAATGGTTTTCCTAAATTCCTCTTCGTTGTTGTATAATTTGCAATTATCTGAAGGCCTTAAAATGTGAATTTCAAAAAACATTTTGGAATAACTCGAAAAGGGCTGAATTTAAGTATAGGGTATTATACATGAATTAGTATTATAATGACTCGTAGAATTCAGAAATACAATAATTTACAGGGTGTTCCATTTGAAATAAGCAAAGTGGTACATGCTTGAAAATATTTTAGCTGGATAGATCCCAATCGAGAAGTTATACCCCTAAATTTTGAAAATTCTATCTTCTATCATAACTGCGCAATCATCCGAGACCAGAACCATGGGACACCCTGTATATGTATATTGTAAAGTTGAATAGTCACTATTATAATATATTAGTATTTAGGTTAAGGGATATCGACTAATTATTGTTTTTTATGTGTATCTCTTTATTCACATTAACCTAGCTTTCGGAAATTATTGTTTCCTTCGTCAAGGTTATGTAATTGATGAGGTAATATAAATTGTTGTAAATACTGAATGAAATAAAACTTAAGAGGTTATGTGGAATGTCATTCTCAGCATAAAACACTGAAAATCAACACAAACAGAAACAATGGAATTCACTGGTCTGTTGGTCCATCATAGAAATCCCTCAGAGGATCAGACAACAAATAAGCGTAGATGTCGCTAAGTTGTTTTGTATCCGCTTTTTTGTTAATTGGTTGCCTTTGCTTTCCGATATGGATCATTTCCAAAATGAGCCTTTTATTATATCTGTTACTTCTGTCTAGGATGTTGACCTCTTCTAGATTGATTGTGTGTTCATATTCTTGGGCATGGGCTGTCAACGCACTTCTTTGTTTGTTGCTTCTAATGTCGCTCTTGTGGATAGCCAGTCTACTCTTCAATCACTGCGACGTCTGTCCCACATATGTAGATTCACAATCCTGGCACTCGATTTTATAGATTACATTGAACTGAAGTAATTTGGGTGTTGGATCTTTCTGTGGTGTGAACAGTGTTTTTATAGTATTAACATTGTAGGTTGCTATTCTTACCCTTTCTCTTTTAAAGATATTTATTAATTTAGGTGTTAAATTCCGAATAAAGGGTAAATTCCCAACTTGCAACCCTGGATCTGAAGAAATTAGAGACATCTACAGAGGACTAGCAACTAGCGTAATCACCAACTACATTCACAAATATCAAAATACCACATACAAGATAACCAAACTTTTAATCAGGCAAGACAATTCTTAAAAACAAATAATAATCTAATAGTCCTAAATAGTGACAAGGGAGGAGTAACAGTTATAATGGAAAAAGAGGATTACATAGATAAAATTCACAACATTGTAAACGCAGAGGATTTTAAGGAGATTACAAGAGATCCTACTACAACCATCCAAAACAAATGCAATGCTTATGTCTCAAGACTAGTACAATTCAAAGCAATAGAACAAGGTAAAGATAAACAGATGAAGACTTACAATTCTACATGCCCAAAGATATATGGAAATCCAAAAATACACAAAATTAATGTTCCACTAAGACCAATCATTTCAGGCATTAATAGTCCACATAACAATATTGCAGAATATTTCACAGAAATTCTTACAAGATCATACAACATTGACTACACTTACTATATAAGGGACAGTTTCCATTATGTGGAAGTCGCTAATAACCTAGCTTTGCCAGAGAATGTTGTATTAGCATCACTGGATGTTACAAACTTATTTGGAAGTCTGCATGAACAACTGATCATGAAAGTGATCAACATAAAATGGCCCATAATTGAACGAAATTGAAATGTTTCTCATAATCTATTTATGGAAATGTTGAAATTCACTCTTAATAACAACTACTTCTGCTTCCAACAAAAGTTCTACATACAAAAAACAGGTGCAATGGGCTCAAGTTTAAGTCCCATATTAGCAACATTTGTGATCATCTATTGGACACATACCTCCCCAAACTGTCATGTAAAGTGGAGCTCATTAAAAAATATGTTGATGATATGATAGTGGCATTACCTGAGGTAAACATAGATAAACTGGTAATTCTGTTGAATGATTTTGATGGGAAGATACAGTTCACAATACAAATAGAGGACCACAATAAAACAGTCCCGTTTCTGGATACTAAGGTATGTCGTTCTAACAATGTAATAAAGCTTGATTGGTATAGAAAAAATACTAACTCAGATAAGATCATTCACTACAAATCCGATCATCCTATATCAACCAAGATCAACATCATAAAACAAATGAAGCTTAGAATAACGAAAATTTGTCATAAGGATTTTCTTAAAAAACCAACTAAAAAAGATCCTTATGGAAAACGACTACCCTAAACGTCTAATTAACAAATTGTTACGTCAGACAAGCATATTAGGAAGGATTTAACAAATCCAGGGTTGCAATTTGGGAGTTTACCCTTTATTAAATAAATAAATAAATAATATATTTATTTCCTTTTGACAGTTATAAACCTTATGGAAAAAGTCAGTTTTTTTACATGGATACATGAAAGATAAATGTACATACATTTGTGTAAAATTGTAAATATATTAATAAAACAAAGATATAAAATAGGAACAATGATTTCAATCCTTAAAACCAGTTTCTATCAAACATAAAAAAAACTAAGATCATAATTGTGTACATCAACATATGAATTGTCCAGCATACTTTTGCTAACCCTTCGAATATGTAATACTGCGATATCCGGATTAAAAATTATGTTTCTGCTATTCGATTTTTCTTGCTGTATAAAAAACGACTTATAACAGCTCCATGGGGCCAAATTTCTGGATTCATAGCCTTGTTAAAGTTTGCAGTCAGTATGCTTATTTTGTACGATGAATATATTGTTGGGCATTTGGACTGCATCATTTCGCATGTTGCTTCAGGAAAATGCACTTTAATTGAGTTGTTTAAAGAATCTACTGTCGTTTCTTTACTGATTCTTGTAACATGTAAAGTTGATATTTTTGGGACACCTTTAACATCTTTGCTATTTCTATTGCTTCCAATTACAATTTTTTTCCCCCCGTTGAACTGTCGTTTATGTTCAATTGTTTTCTATTCTCCATGTTTTCCAACTTCCTGAATGGGTTTTTTATCGTCATTAAGTTTGCCGTCCTGTATGAAATTAATGTATTGATTCGTTTTTAATCCACTTTGTTCAAAATACATCTGTTGCTGTCACTTTTTGGGAATTCCCTTGTTTATTTACATCTGGTTTTTGCGTGTTAATCACGAGTTCACTTTTTGTTGTTCGGTCCGTAAACATTTGAATGTTTTCTTCGGTCTTTTTTTCGGCATTAGTTAAATCGGATTCATGATATTTTTTGGAATTCACAATAGTACTAATAGATGGCGATGTTTGTTCCTTTTGAAAATTGGTGTTTTCATTCAACCTTTTTAAGAGAAAAATGAAGTCTTCTTGTTCCTGGCATCTCTTTTCTAGATGATATGTAAGTTTACTTACAGTATCGAGTTCCTTTTTAATGGAGCTGGTCCTGACAGATGCTGATTCGAACTGAGAACATGCTACATTTTTTACTGCATCATGTATCTTATTATCACATTTGTTTGTAAATTCACTAAGTTTATTTATATATGTAACCACTTGTGCGTTTGTGACACTCACTGGTACTTTGAACGTTAAAATTATATCAATTAACTCATTTTTCTTCAATTTATTTAACTCCGTCGTTAGCACGGTTGTATCGCGAACCGCCATCTTCTCTTTCGGAATTTAACACCTAAATTAATAAATATCTTTAAAAGGGAAACGGTAAGAATAGCAACCTACAATGTTAATACTATAAAAACACTGTTCACACCACTGAAAGATCCAACACCGAAATTACTTCAGTCCAGTGTTATCTATAAAATCGAGTGCCAGGATTGTGAATCTACATATGTAGGACAGACGTCGCAGTGGTTGAAGAGTAGGGCTGGCTATCCACAAGAGCGACATTAGAAGCAAAACAAAGATGTGCGTTGACAGCCCATGCCCAAGAATATGCACAACACAATCAATATAGGAGAGGTCAACATCCTAGACAGAAGTAACAGATATAATAAAAGATTCATTTTGGAAATGATCCATATCGGAAAGCAAAGGCAACCAATTAACAAAAAAGCGGATCCAAAACAACTACGCTTATTTGTTGTCTGATCCTCTGAGGGATTTCTATGTTGAACCAACACAATTAGATGTTCCATTGTTTGTGTTTGTGTTGATGGTTTTCAGTATTTTATGCTGACAATGACATTCCACATAACCTCTTAAGTTTTATTTCATTCAGTATTTACAACAACAATTTAAATCACCTCATCAATTACATAACCCTGACGAAGGAAACAATAATTTCCGAAAGCTAGGTTAATGTGAATAAAGAGATACACATAATATATATATATATATATATATATATATATATATATATATATATAGGTTAAGGGATATTGACTAATTATTGTATATATATATATATATATATATATATATATATATATATATATATATATATATATATATGTAATGAAATAAAGTTTGAGGTTGAAAGCATTTAAATTTAACTAAAAATATTGCTAACATGTTCACAAGGGAAACATGTAATTGTGATGAAGAATATGATTAAATTGATTGTAAAAACCCTAAATATCATAGATCTAGTGGGAAAAATATAAAGCATAGGTACAATTGAGTCCAAAACGGTGATCATTATTTTCAACATTAAATAGCATCAGGTAAATCAGGGAAAATCTTGCATGGCATAGTCAAAACACATCTTCAAATCAAATTCATGGTAGCTAAAAATACAAAATCATATTAGAATATCAATTAAATAGGAATTAAAGCTAATTTTGAAGAACAGAATTGAAATATCAAAATTTGAAATTAAAGTACCATGTATAAAAAGTCAAGGTTCAAAACAGAAAATAAATAACATTAATGGGGAAAAATATATATAATTCTGAAAGAAGACAACAAATTGAACAGATGAAAAGAGTTATAGTTAAATTGATAGAGATTAAGGGGGTAGAACATCAAAAAGCACATGCTAGAGTAAAATGGTTATCAAGTATAAAAAATTGTAACAATATAACAACAAAGATGTAGGAAACTAGTTAGAAAATATTTGCAGAGGTTCAAATAGTACAATGTAAACAAGAATAGGTAAAGAACAGTTCAATAAACTTAAATTTTGGGCAAAATAAAGAAAGGGATCCAATATCAAAATTTCATTTAAAGTTCAGAACTCAAAAAAATGATTTCAAAAGTATTAAATTATATCAAAAGGTATAGGAAGACTCAAAAAGACATTTCAAAAGAAAATATAAAACGAAATCTTTTTTAGAATAAATATTCAAGTTCAAAAGAAAATGACATAACCTAATCTAGAATTTCAATTGCAAAATACGAGACTAAAACTTAATTGTAAGACAAGTTTTATATATCAATAAAACCAGTTTTTTTTCCTAGATTTTAATGATACAAAATACAAAGGGTTTAATTAAATTTTTTTTCATATATTATTTTAATTAGGAATTCTTGTCATAGAAGGCAGATGTTTTTGTATTTCTTATAAATTATCTTTCAACTTTTGACAATTGTCCAGTCTATAGTCCAGTTTAAAGAAAGAATAAATAATTAGTAGCCAATGAAAAAGTTTGATGAATTTAAAAAAAAATAAGAGACTATGAAAAGGTAAGAGGATAAGAGTTTCTTCTGAGGAAAGCTGCCGAAGCCAGATAAGAGAAAAACCGTAAGAACCATAATTATTATTGATTTGGATATATGATTGTTTACATGATTTTTGAAAAAATATTTAACATAATTTATAAATGTATAATATTATTTAAATGTTTTTAAAAATCTGGCATTTTCAAAAATATAGCCCGATTAACAAATAAAATAAAAATATATTGCCCAAATTAACATAATTTTTTATATAATGCCCAATGATATAAAAATAAATTTCACAAACTAAATAAATAAAAATTCATTACATCAAGTAATGTGGCGCCCAGAAATATAAAACTATTAAAACATTAAATTAAAATACATTAAGTAAGAAATTGTAATAAATTAAATAATTAAAATACACTATAGAGTATTAAACTATATAAAACAAAGCCAACCGATAGTAATTTGGCGAATCCAATGTAAGGGCTCCTGAAGAAGCTCAGGAATAAAAACCCACAGTACAAATAAATACCATAGCTATATATATATATATATATATATATATATATATATATATATATGTTTTAGGTGGTTTCCGGGAATTCATCCGCCTAGTTGATAACTGATCCCTGCCGGGATCGATGATAAAATGACGACGTTTCGGCAAAGTCACATCTGCCCTCTTCAGGTCGGTTGGCAAAATTCTCGTAGCCTTTTGCTTTCGCTTCTAGTTACTCGAGTAGAAAATTCCCGGAAACCACCTAAAACATTTGGTGCCCGCGAAAACTTAAAAACTAATATATATATATATATATATATATATATATATATATATATATATATATTTGATTGAGAAATATATAAACCGAGGACCGAGAACCATTCAGTTCAGTTACCTAGGGACTCTTGGGGAGTAGGCAGGTTGAGGCCCCGAGTTCGATCTACAGTCTGAAACTCTTTTTCATTTTTTGTCTCTTGATAATGGCTCCGAAGCAGGAGTCGAAACGTCGAGTATTTAATAAATTCAGACGCGGTTCTCATCCGGAAACTAGCTTCATATTATATATATATATATATATATATATATATATATATATATAATATTATAATTTAAATGAAGCCATTCAACTTCATTAACCTTTTATATGTACGTATGAGATAGTGATGTGCAAAATATATCTATCCAATAAATTATATCGGATACTTTGTGAAGTTAAAAGTATCGGATATTATTTTTGTAATATATAGAGTACTCAACAGATATTCTGTTCTGACGTTTGACACTTCCCATGAAAATGGTTTCATAACGCCCTCTAGCGAGTAGAGAATTATATTATAATATAATAAATATAGTTTTGAAATAAATTCTCCACTCGCTAGATGGGGAGATGAAACCAATTATATGGAAGCTGTCAAATGTCATTAGTTTTCTAATTAAATTAGTAGGAACCTGTAGCTACTCTGGACAATTGGTGCGTAATTGATTTAAATATAATAACCAAAGGATAGATGCTGCCTGCGTTATTTGTAAATAACCGATTTACTTGATTTAGCGTGTATTTAGTACGGATGCACGATCCGCCGAAATGTATCGATATTGTGGATCAATACGGATCGTACCAAAACGCATCGATACAATAAAAAATAATTAAAAAAAAATCGATACTAAAAATATCGAAACAGTAATTTAATCCCTTTCACTGAAAATTGTTTAGATATAGATTCCGTTTATATTGCAGTATTTTTCCTTCCTTAATTTACGTGAGAATAATAAATATTTGTCACGTTTGATTCTGAAATGTTAATGTCGGTATTCATATTTTATGTTATTGAGCCTAAACTGAATGTTATTAAAGTTTTTAATATCCAAGAGATATCTAGAGTTTAGAGATTTTGAAGATTCTGTTTATGTTGCAGTCTTTTGCTTCCTTAATTTACGTTAGATTAACATATATTTGTCACGTTTGATTCTGAAATATTACAGTCGGTATTCGTCTTTTATCTTTATAAGCCGACACCAAATGTTAAACAAGCTAAAAATGTTTATGTGAATCATTTTATTAATTTTCGTTATTTATTAATTCCCATTTCCATTCTTCTTCATGTCAAGTACACCAGTGTCAGAACTGTAAGATGTATCCAAAGTAATCAATACAAAGTATCTGATACATGTAACATAAGTATCCGTTAGTATCCGATACTTCAAAGTATCCAAGTTTCACTAGTAGGAGATTTATCCAAATGGTGCACAACATTAGCAGACAAAATCTAGTAGTAAGGCAGAAGTTTAATTTCCAATAAAACCGATTAGGAAAAAATTAACAACCTTTTTGATCTTGCATAGGCCTCGATTAATCTGGCAATATAGGCTTTGATAATCTCTGCACAAAACAGAATATCCAATGCGATAAACATTTTTCCCTTTCAAATCCCCCATAATACGATTTTCCACCTGATCGTCAATCTGTAATTACCGTACATGGAAATCCAACTTCGTTCACATTTTTCAACATTAATTCATTCAATTTTCTGTTGTCATACGCGATTAAAAACCGGCGGCTTAAAATTTGCATATAAATTGAATTCACTGCTATTTCTATAATTTCCATGGAACAAGGAATTAATTACTAGTTCCGTTAATTATGGTTTTTAACATCAAACTTTCAGTGACACCCATTGTTTGATTAAATCGGTTCAAACTATAATTAAACCCCAAAATTCTAGATACACCGTAATTTTGCGAATTAATACTACAGTAAACACAGAAACATTGTAATTAAATGATAGTATAATAAAAATTGGAGAGCATCATTAAATTTATTAGTACGAGTTGTTAAATTAAGTTAGTTAGTATACGTAAACACTAAAGAAATTTTTGAACATAAAATGGAATGTTCATTTTATCAAAGTAAAAACACAGTCAAAAACTTTGGATGTGTTTTCTTTTTAATTTTCAGAATTAAGAAAATGCTGGTTTGCCCCCAAAAATTTTCCTAACCATATTTTTTGTATCAACACATATTTCATTATTCAACATTTGTTTTTCTGTGCCTAGAAATATTATAGAAACTGAATTTCATAAAAAAATGACAAACCAATCTTTTTCTTCTTCCATGTTTGCCGTAATTTCATTAGCCAGCAAGGAGGAGGAATATAACAATAACAGACTCAGTTGGAATTTTCATGGGGGTATCATGATGGCAGAGGTCGCCAAGGCAGTTCTAGAGGACAAAGAAGAGGTCGTGGTAAAGGACGTGATCATGAGAAGGAAAAACAGAAGGAGTTTGTTTGCATTCTTTACTCACAAAGAAGTTTAAAACTATTTATTACTTTTTTTGGCAATTTAACGAAGTACTAAAAATTATAATAGTTGAGATCACACAGGTTTAGCCTTTAAACATGGCAAGTGGCTACTCCATTTTGAAGTACAATTCTTCTTTTGTTTCTCTTAGGAGAGGGTATTGGAGTAACAAAATTGGGTTACCCCACACCGTATCATCACTCACTCACTCAAGCAAATACTTGATAAATAAATTAAACAAATAGTAGAAAATTAAACTTGTTGGAATAATAAATTGGCTAGATACCACCTACTTATAAATATCCTTCCTGCAATTATTATAAAATTTCCCAGAATTGTTAACATTTTACGTATCAAAAACCAAAAAATATAACTAATTTGAAGACGCGACATCTAGGATTTTCGAGAGAATTAGCACACAGAGGTTCCGAATCTAGAGCCGTTCCGTGTAATTGCTGTTCTTCCTTAACTCCTAGGACAGAATGTCACTATAAAATTATCAGGTTACTTCACCTGTCAGAGATATTGAATACTATCTTCGAGGTGTCATTCCTTTGTACGCAAGAAAATATACATTATATATTATATATATAATATATATTGTAAATTTTATCGTGACATTCTGTCCTAGGAGTTAAGGAAGAACAGCAATTACACGGAACAGCTCCAGATTGGGAACCTCTGTGTGCTAATTCTCTCGAAAATCCTAGATATCGGTCTTACATCTCGCATCTTCAAATTTAACGAACTATATCAAATACATAAAGAAGTGTTCGAAAGGACATTCAATTGTGGAAAGCGCAACTGATGAAGGTTCCCTGACCAGAAACAATCTATATTATATATAATATATATTGTCTTGTGTACAAAGGAATGACACCTCGAAGAGAGTATTAAATATAACTAATGTTTTGCAAGTTTCCTTACCTGAAAAGAATATTGGATAAGAAGGTAAAGGATAATTTTAAAAAAGTTTAATAAAAATAGTCTATTCCTATTTGACGGCAACCACTTCTACAATATTTAATTTTTTGGTTTATTCTCAAAAGAGGTATGAATAACCCAGAAAAACTAATAGTTCAAGGAAAAATAGAAATCCCCTAGGGGAAGACTGCCGGCAAGGTGGCCGGATCAATTAAAAAATGTAGCTGAAATCCCACTGCAAGACGGACTTCAGAAGGCATAAGACCGCCAGCTATGGAGAAACAAAGTAAAAGAATGCTAACGAGTATCACGAATTCTTTGCCAAAGCAATCCACGCCGAAGAAGATGAATACAAAAGTTACTTTCTAACTATAAACTCCATAAATATATGTGTATCACTTTGAGGAGTCATTCTTCTTTTACGCAACACCATATGTACAAGGTGAATGTAAAACAAAACCTCCATGAAGCGGAACGTTTATTTACTGAGAGGTACCCAGACCGAACTAGATATATCGATGACATATTTGAGGGAGCTTTTTCAAAAGTTTGAAGCAACATGTACTGTTGAAGATGTCAAACGATCAGCTGTGGGACCCCGATCTTTAGAAAACTATTGTAGAAACGCAAAGTAATGTTATTTTGTCGTTAGAGGGTATTATGATGACACTAGGTATGAGTACGAATATTTCTAAAGTGACACCACATTCCGATTCTACAAAAGTTTTCTACTGATCAGAGTCCGACGGCTGGTCAACCAACAGTTAATGATGACAAAAAATTGAGATAATTGCATAAATGGTAGTAAACCCTATTTCCTCTACACCTAAAGTGTATTTAGTCAAAGTATAGTAATAATTAACTGATACTACAATTGCAATTTCCACAATTTACGTTTTTTAAAAAACTGTCCGATGCGTTTCGACTAATGTCTTTATCAAGGAACTAGACTCACTGGGTATTTCTTGAAGAAGTTGTATTTATATTGGACAAGTGATATAATTACTTAATTTTGAAAAGGATATTTAACTTTATTACTGGTTGTTTAACAAATTACCGGTATTTTTAAATTTATTAATCTCCAATGATTCTAAAAGGTTTAATTTATTGCCTTTATTTTCAGAATGTAATAATTTAAAATTTTCGTCTAAAAGATAATTTTCTGTTACTAAATGTTCGGTATAATTGGAATCTGTTTTTTGATTAATGAAAGAATTAGGGTACTCATAGCTACCTTTTTACACGCTCTGCCGCTTTGATCGACATAGACTTTAGGGCATTACCCACATGGCAATGTATAGACTAATTAATTTTCCAAGACTATTTTTTGTTTTGAATGCAACGTTAATATTCTGTTTTCTTAAAAAGGATGCTATTTTTAAACTTGGTTTGCCAAAATAGTTTAAACTATTATATGAATCATTATTGGTTTTGCTGTCTGGGTAAACTTCTCTTAATGCTTTTTTGTGTTTTTGATTTCTAACAATATTTTCTATTAATTCCGTTTGAAACCCGTTATTTATTGCTATTTGTTTGATTATGTTTAATTCTTTCTGAAAATTATCTGGTGATTGTTTTATAGAAAGTAATCTATGAACCATACTATTGTAAGCGGAAAGTTTTTGTTGATATGGGTGTATAGAAGTGCGGTGAATCGTTAGATCGGTTTGAGATGGCTTGTGAAATATAGAAAAATCGTGTTTGCAACTTACCTTGTTAACTGTTAGATTTAGGAAATTGATTTTATCATCTTGTTCACACTCTATCGTAAATTTGATATTTGGATGGATATTGTTTATAAAATTGAGAAATGTTTCTAGTTGTCTATTCGTCCCTCCGAAACAAGCTAAAATATCGTCTACATATCTATACCACGATAGACGATTATCCATACAAATTAAAAATGGCGCACCAACTTTCAGATGACGACCCCGGCAGAGCACTGGAATTCTGTGAAATTAAGACAAATAATATTATTCGACACCAACAATACACAAAAACCATTTGTTTTGGTGATGAAACTACTTCCCTTTCAACCGTTACCACTAGTAACGTTAGTGTAAGTGTAACCGTTCAAAAGATACGAGGGGAGATTCGGAACCTGGGTTTGCTAGTTTCCCCGAAAGTCTCAGATGTCAAACATTAAATTTCGCATCTATATATCCATAATTCTAGTCTAAAAATATATTAAACATTTTATACTTTAAACAAAAAAGATCTAATACATAAAATGATTGAAAATATTTTTTAGTATACAAACTCAGCTATCCAATTATATTAGTTGAGAGCTAAATGACAGCTGTTTTAAGGATTCAAAAGAAAAAGAATATGAAAGGAACATAGTAGACGCTGAAAAAAATCTGTAGAAATTACTGTATTTTTATACAGGTATTGCTTCCAATGATACGAAAAGGTACAAATTAGTAATATAATCTAATTGTACAATTGTCACAAACATATATTTCTATTTATTACATACTATCTATATATAAATAGGCAAAGACACAACGGTTAGGTACCATTTTCTCCTCTGTCTGTCAACCGTTTTTTTTTTGTTTTGTTTATGTGCTACAGACGATCTTCAGTACAGAATGCTAAAATTAATTTATAATATTGGTTCAATAATTATATAATAAAACAATAAAAAAACATTATTTACATCCATACTGTCAATGCCAAACATTGCCGCCAGATTGCCTAGAGAGAAAATCATAAGATAGGTTGCCTCAAATGTGAAAGACAAACTAAATTAAATGTAAAACTAAAAGTATTGGCTCTTCGCCAAAGTTATCTTACATAGTCATGCTATTGAAATAGGACCAACGAAAAATTATAATACATAATAATCGCCGTATATTGGTCCTTTTATTTTTGTCGAATAACTTTCATATAATTTAAACAAGATTACAATAAATTGTAACATTATGCACAAATTCACGATAAATTGGTAGATCTGACAACCCTGAATGCTTAGCCATCTGCCGGAAATTTGATTTAAATGTTGACATTTCATTACTTTTGTAGCGATTATGTTGAAAGTTTTCAATTTACTCAGAAAATATTTCAAAGTTTTCAAGGTTTCAATTTCAATTCACAGAAAAAATAGGTGTATTTAACTACTATTAATTAACAGTATGTGATTCGTATTTCTTTATATTTTCCACATAAAACAGAAATCGTCATAGGTTACACAATTTGTAAGTAAATTTTTTATATTGAAAATTATACTGAAAATACATGTTTTCTGACACTGTGGGTATCTTATAGTTAATTAATTTTACATTACATGGTCCCATTGCTGCAAAGTTCTGACTGTTAGAAACATTTTAAAGATTTGTTAGAATATAAAAAATGTACCTACCCATTTATTAGGTTAAGTTTTTTTGATATATTTTACCTTTGAAGTCTTACATTGCTGGCTTTAAAGTTTACAACCTAAATATTCAAAACGCTTTACACGACAACAGAAACCACTGAGTAATTATATATGCCAGGTTGGTTTTCAAATGATATACAAGGCAGTGGCTGGGTAAAGCTCTTTCAGACCGTGTGATGACCATCTTTTACTATCTTTAGAGTTGTCTATAGTTCAATAGGAAAATATTTAGTGTTGTAAATTATAGATCATTATTGATTTTTCGGTCAAGTAGTACTAACTTTCCTAGAAAATTATATTTGTAATTTTTTGTTGTGATTATAATTCTATCATTAATGTAATATAATTTTTACAATAGTCCGAAAATGTTGTGCAACAAATCATTAATCAGCAGACAATGGAAGTGACATTAAATACTGGAGTTTCCATTGGGTTGTTTGTCATCTCTATTTATAAAATCGTTTGTGTGTAAATGACTGAAACTTTTAGGTTACAAAGAAAAATCCGCCGATAATTAGATCGAACATGTTACATAGACGTATTTATGTAAAAATAATCCTACAATTATATATATAAATAAAAAAATATTTCGTGAATTATTTTTATAAACGTAATCCAAATCACATAATAGGGATAACAAAGACTTGGCATACTTTTCTAATTTCGCCTCAACTCTATATCTTTTACAGATAAAATAACGTCAATAATGTTCAACTCATAATTTTAATGAATTAGGGTCGAATTTCGATCACTGGGCGACCGCTAGTATATAATATACACTTAATATTTAAATGTCCTACTGATCACTTCCCTTATTTCGTAGTCTAGATACTAGCTATCCCCTGGTATATTTATTTAGTACAATGTGAGAAAATTATTTTAAATTAATGAATAAAATTGCTGCACAAACTTTAAATAAGTTTTCTCGATCCAACATAACATTCCATAACTACAATAACACTTATACAATTACTTCTACACTTTCGTACAAGCTGCCAAGTAATGCATTGACCAATGCAGGTTATAACTTACGGCACTTCTTGTGGAAATAAACTTGTCCACTCGCTAGCAACTCCTTCCAACTCCAATTTATATCGTCTCAAACATTTCACAGAACGTAAAACAACTTCAAGAGTATTTTCTCTTGGCTAGGACAAAAAAGCGCCTGATAAATTATTTCTTTATTTATCAGCATAACGGCGGACAAAAAAAACGCCATTCCCTGAGGGGGTTTTGTCGAGTCCGAAATATATAAATCAACAAGGACTCAACTAGAACATGTTCCAGGATTCGTTACTGTCTCCCGAGGCGTTCAATTCTCTGAAGATTGTATGGAACTTAGAATAATGTACCCCATTTTCGGTCGGCAGTGACATAACATCAACTTCGAAGATGTCGAAAAAGTTGACATCATAATTTTAACCTAAAGGTCAATGCCGATATCCTTTAGATTGATGGGAACAAATGACGTGTGGTAAACGATGACAGCTACAACAGAAGGATTTTACTTCATAAATTGAAGGAAAGTAAATCGACTGAGAAGCTAAGTGATGTGGATAGGGATGAATTGATGTGGGTTGAAAGCAGAATTTTTGGCAGAAATTTAACAAAGCACCTATTGTCTCTATGACATTCTTTCGGGCTGTTAATGTATAAATACTGATTTATAAAACTGATTATGTCGATGACGTAATGATATAATAGTTTGCTGTTATTGTAGTTTAAACTTTGAACGCTCAAGAAAATTTTGAAAGTTATTTGGGTGAACAATTTCGAGTTTACAATCAGGGTGTTGCGAATCAATATGTGCATGTTTTGTAGGTATCTAGTTTTTTAAATTTATCTATATATAAATAGGCAAAGACAAAACAGTTAGGTACCATTTTTTCCTCTGTCAACCGATTTTCTTTATTTTTGTTTTGTTTAGTAGCAATTAACGACCTTCAGTACAGAAGAATTAAAATATTTGTCATTATCTTGTTATGATCCAAGCATTTCTCCTAATGTGTAATGTAGTTGTTGTTTTAAATATAACTGCAAAGGAAACTGTGATGTGTAAGTTATTTTTGTTTCAAACATAAAATTTGTTGAATTATAATATTTCAAAGATGCTTCACTTATTTCATATTCTGAGAATATATTACGAGGTCACTTTTATTATAACAGAATAAATTATGGGAACATTATTTAAGTAGATCATTTTTAAATATCACAACATATCCAGAGTAGTCTTCAAAATAGTTGTGATATAATTTAATTTAATATATATTAAAAAAGTGTCCTTCAAAATCTATTAAATTAGGGTGGCGTTGTAGATTTTAAACAACACGCCATTTTTTTTAGAATATCTCATAGATATTTAAGAAAAATATGTAATGTTGAGTTTTCTTGTGAAGTTCTAATTTATTATCCTTGCCTCTACCATACATAAACATGCCCTTTTTATCCTATTCAGACTTCTAATTGATTTTTTCTCATTTCTTTGATAATAACACCACATAAACTTGAAAGTATGTATATTTCAAAAGGTCCAAAGGTTTCAAGGTCTAAATCAGACCCCGTTTTCAATTAAATTAAAACAAATGAACAAGAAATTAAAAAAAAATAAAAGGATTAGTAATAACAAATTTCGTAAATCACAATTTGACATTAATGTTTGACAATCAAACATATAACTAAGGAAATTTAATGCAAATTTGATGTATATAGGGTAGCACTAAAAATTCTAAAGATAATGTAAAATAACAAAGCTTCTTTCAAATTAGAAGAATTTGAAAGAGTTATCTTTAGAATTTCATGTGGCGTTTTAGGTATGATTTGTTATAAGATATTGCTTTCGTCAAAAATGACACCAGTCAAATTCTGATATTCCAGAGATCTCATTAAAGTCATAAGGGAAAACCTAGGAAAAACCTTATGAACTATCCCAATATAGGGTTGTTTAAAAGGACATTACCATTATTAATTTCATCCTTGATTATTGGTAACCAAAAACAGCTGAATTCTATAGATGTACTAGCTATACAATCGTCCTCATTTAATAAAATTATAGCAAACTCTTTCAGCTTTCGTTTTGTGTGATGTTCTTCTTTGTATAATATGGTTGAATTTTGAAATTATATGTTATGACAAGTTTCCAGGCATGTTCACAAATTGTTGACCTTTCGAATTGTCGTTTCTTTATATAAATTTTGTGTTCATTTATTCGAACATTTGTAGGTCTAGAGGTTTCTCCAATATAAAGTTTGTTACACTCGCAAGGAATCTTATAAATGCATTTTTTTGAGTTTTGTGTTACGTTATTTGATTTATTTTTTGATACAATTGACTTCAGTGTATTTCTTATTTTGAAAGTTGTTTTAATATTAAATGTATTTCTCACTCTTTTCAGTCTTTCTGAAAGACCCTGTATGTATGATATGGTTGTTGGAGTACTGTGGTTATCAAGCGTATTAGTATTGTTTGGAATAGCTTGTTGTTGAATGTAAGTGATTGTGTTTTGTTCAATTTTATCTCTTTAGTGACGAACTTTTAGGATAATTGTTAGCAGATAATACATTTTTAAAAATATTTTTTTTTATTAAATTTATCGATATCAGAACAGTTGGTTTTGCTCTATCATATAAAGATTTCATGATGCCTTTTTTACGGTATTTGAGTGATTAGAGTTAAAATTAAGATATATGTTAATACGAGTCGACTTTCTGTAGACTTTTGTACAAATGACGATTGTGTTTTTGTTATTAATATGTCTAAGAAACATAGTATGTTATTTTGATCAATTTCTAATCGATGTCAAGTCTCTAGTGTAAAATACCGCAAACAGACAATTGAAATGTTTATTAGAACGAAAACCAATTTTGTGCAGGTATTTTATATTAATTGAATGGTTATATTTGTTTATTTGTATAATTTATTGTGTTTCTATAAAATAGGACAATCTTAATACATAAACTGATCCCTGTTTCTAACACGGAAAATTAAGTTGTATGAGTATTTCAAGATCCAGGTAGTGTAATGTCGGTCGAAACTAAGTGTCGAAACAAACCCAATTTCATTTTTTACATTTCATTACCATACTTATCCATTTTCGTATTTCTAAGTGTGGGCGTCCGTTAAAAACTTTCCGCTTCCATAAGATACTTTACTAATAAACACTATTTTCAAAAAATTGGAAACTGTTACTTAGTTGCAATATAATACAAAGTACAAGAAACTGTCTGGATTAAGAAATGATACGATATACGCCTATGGTAGCATCCGCCATCGGAAAAGGTAAGATTGGATCTTAGCCTTTTGTGGGCAGACAAATTTTACGACGCTTACTTACAATTTTTAATTACAACCCGCGCATCCACCAGAATTGTATATATCATATTTGCTTTTTACGTCCATTTACTTATGCATGTTTTTTAGTTATTTAAACTTTAATTATTGAAGCAATGACTTCTTAACGAGGGCCCACATTTACTCATATGAAAATAGATGAGAAAGGGAATGAATTGGATAATTGACATTTTTATTTGTCTCGAAACCTTGATCTTGAAATACC
The DNA here is from genome assembly GCA_034190945.1 of Octodonta nipae. Taxonomy (NCBI): domain Eukaryota; kingdom Metazoa; phylum Arthropoda; class Insecta; order Coleoptera; family Chrysomelidae; genus Octodonta; species Octodonta nipae. The sequence continues at coordinate 66,479,395 of CM067224.1, read as the reverse complement.
CATACACTGTGTAAGAAACAGAAACAGGTAAAATACAAAAAATTACAAATTAGGATTAATACTAATAATAGACAGGAGATAACAAGATACGTGAAGTATAATTCGTAAGAAGCTTTCGCTGCCATCGTTCAGGCCCAAATGACTGCCGCTCTTTTTAAATTTCACAATTTTGTGATAGAAAGCTTTACTTAGCTCACCGTAGTTAAGATCTTACTTGTTCAATATGAAAACTGCCTTTTATGAATAAGCTCTGGCTATTTTCATATTTCATCGCAATGACTTTTAAAAAATCGAAAACGTTATCTTGCGTAGCAAACCGCCGATTATTGAAAATGTTATGGAAATGGCCAAGTTTAATACCTAGCCTACTCGCTTGTAATATATATGATCCTTTTATATAATTACAATTTGTATCTAAGAGAATCATTTTTGTTCCAGGAAAATACTTCATTGGTGATACCATGGGTTATAGGAGTTATAACCTTCTTAGCCTTAGAAGCGGTGTGCATGGTTTACTCCAACGTCCTTAGAGATCATGTAAATAAGGTAAGGACTCATAATAAAACTACTAATATATGTACTAATTTTGCATGCTATACAATTCGTGTATAATCATTTGCATTCCCATGTAAGTAAAACTGAGTACGAAAATAATTTATATTTAATAAAATAGACCCGACTTCAACTGGCATAAAATAAAAACCGTTTAGAAACCGTGTGCAATTAATCGCTATTTTTTTACAAATATTCTTTTTTTTATCAGATTTAAGGTACAATTCTACTGATTATTCTAGCGTATTGTTATATATCTCTCTCTTTCTCCCTCTTTCTCTAATTTGTGTTATTTAGTATATTTTCAGCATATTTTTTACTTTTATAACTGCTTATAACATTTTTTGAACCCTCCGCCCTATATCTCGAATATCCTTACTGCTTATTTAACAATTTTACATTATAGAAAATTATAAGGAATCAAGCTGGAACATCTCTTTGTAGAATACATTTTAAAATTTTCAAATTAATTGGGCCGTTTTAGAGAAAACAATGTAGAATCACTGAAATTCACTGAAATATAGTACGTTTTTTCTGATTTTCTGGAAAACCGTAAATCTCTCGTTATAGAAAATTATGTGATATCTTTTTGTAATATTCCGTAATACAATGTCGTTTAAACTATCAAAATAATTCAAGTCGTATTTGTGTAATCGCTGAGCATACATAAAAAATATATGCCAACGAATTGATAACCTCCTCTTTTTTAGAAGTCGGTTAATTAATTTAAAATTTGTACAATTACAGCGTTATTCCATGTTTTACAGGCAAGTTTATCAGTGATTGATTGCTACAAAAGCCTATATAACAATGGACATACAAATCTAAATTGATCATTACTGTTTAAGATGTGATAACTGTAAATATCTAGGAGCAAATTTCAATAACGAAGATACAGGCGATACAGAAATAAAATATGGAATAAACCAAATAAAAACTGTAATTAGGTCACTAACCTGTGGAGCACATAAATATGAAAATAACCAGAAATAATAATTAGCAACACAACGCATTTAGATGTAGAAATGTCAGAGCTGGAACAACAATTGAAGTAAAACATAGAAGCGATAAGAGCTGACGCACTAGAGCTTAGCAATAAGAAAGATTCAGATAAATTATAAAGTACCGTAGAATGGGGTAACTTTGATCAGTTTCAGAATTAAAACAATTGTTTTTCTTCAAATATCCGAGAAAAAAATATATCTAATAGGCAAAGACAAAACGGTTAGGTACCATTTTCTCCTCTGTCTGTCAACCGATTTTCTTTATTTTTGTTTTGTTTAGTAGTAATTAACGGCCCTCAGTGCAGAATGCTAAAATTTATTTATAATATTGGTTCATTCATTAAATAAAATATAATAAAAAACATTATTTACGTCCATATTGTCAATGCCAAACAGATAACAGAATCATTGTCGCCAGATTGCTCGGAGAGAAAATCGTATGATGGATTGACTCGAATGTGAAAGACGAATTAAATTAAACTAAAAAGTAACAAATTTTGACCCGTTCCTTAAGTTATTCTACATAGTCAGGCTATTAAAATAGAGCCCAGGGAAATTTATACTACATAATGGTGGCCATTCATTGGGTTCTCGAAAGTTTGCTACTTTCATTGCTTTGTAAATATAAACCATATACAACTAAAATGAGAATTATGTTGCAATTGATGAATTTATTTCTGATAAGATTTTATTAATTTTAATTTTATACTTACAATTTAAACATTTTTAAATTTTTACGGTATAAATTTCATATAATTGGAATAAGATTATAAAAAATGTGAATTAATGCACTCATTATAATATTCATGACAAATAGTTACATCTGGCAGCCCTGAACTCATGACTATCTTTGATATGGCGCCTTGATTTGAATTTTGAGATTTCAGAATATTGTTTCGTGTAAGATTATTATATCACGATTTCAGCTTCATTCACTGCGAAAAGTTTTTAACAAATGTGAGTATTACTTATTTATCATTAATTAACAGCAGATGCTTATAATTTCATTATATTTTCTATACAAAACAGAAATAGTCATTGCTGACTATGTATTTCATTTAAGTTAATGAAATTATATTGAATCTTAAGATTTTGATTAGAGGTTTATTAATATGTACTTATGTTTTGTAGTTCTTTAATGTTACCAATAGTAAAATAGTCAATGTTGTAGATCAGTATTGAGATTTCGGATTATTCTATAAGTTTTTATTGTGAATTTAATTATTTTATTCCTACATTATTTTCGCAATCTGCCGAAGGTGTGGTGTAACAAATTGACAAACAGTGGAAAACAGAAAATATATTTAAGATTGTAGTTTTTGTAAGGTTGTTGGACACATATATTTTTTTTATTTTATGAACTCGATTGAAACCCACTAAAAACTGGGGGTCACGCATTTTTCAAAATTATTTGGAATACCTATATTTAATTAAATTCTCATATACTTTTTTATTTCAATAGATTTATCAATATGACATGAACAATTTGGGAGGGGAGTGGGGGGATTTCATGACGCCTTCTTCTCCGGTTTCTCCTCCACTTTATTTCTGATAAACATATACTTTTGACAAACGAACCTCACTGGGCGACCACTAGTAAAAATAAATGTAAATATCGGTTTTGTCTGTATTGTCCATTTCTTTCATAAAAACATTATTTTTCTCATTATGTTTTGACAAAAAAAATAAAATGTCGGCGATCAATTTTAAACTGCGATCGGGGTTAACATTGATACCGTCCATTTTTCTTACAGAATTCGAAAGTATTCCAAACCAGGAACAAAACACTAATAATAGTTTTGTAAATGAATCCATCTGTCTAGGATTTATATAGCTTTTATGTATTTGGGGTAACTTTGACTATGAAAAACAAAGGAATTTTATGAAATAATCAACTTTATTATGACAAATATTTTGCACCAGGTCTTTTTACAAACTTTCCATGGTACTTGTTATATATTGTTCCATAGGGAATATTATACTTTACAGACGCTACATGTAACGTCAATAGGTTTTCAATTACTTCCCTAATAGCATTATTCAGAATCTCTTCATTAGTCTTCATAATTCCGGTATTTTCGGGAGCCTAAACGCTTTTTATATGTCCTTGGCATCATGCTACAACAATAAAAACATCATTGTTAATAAAAGACTTAAAATCATGGGGTAAGATTGATCATTGACACCCCGTACAAAATATGGCACCAAAAAACCAGTGAACTTCGAGGTTAAGGCTTGCAATAAAGGTCGTGTTATTATAGCTGAATAAACTTGTGTTCAGGTGAATTGTAAACATTTGATGAGTTAGTCATAGTGAAAGTTGTAGTTTAGAAGTTATTCAAGCTTTCAATATTACAAAAAAGTAGTACTTACCTATTTTAAATATTTTTTCACAACCCGGAACAGATCCATTCACTGCGACTCATGGCATGATAGAAGTGAAGTTCAGTGCTTCCAACCGTAAAAAAATAGATAAACACATGCATTCCCACAATTTTAGTTTAGAAACGATACATATATTTTCATATGTGTAAATGTGGGCCCCCGATAACAAGCTTTCGCTTAAAAAATACCAAAACATAACACTTCACAATAACCTTTTTAGTGCACCTATGCACAAATATACTACAAGATTCAGTGGTATTTTCACAGTAATTACAAACTAATAAATAAAGACAATTTTAATTGCATATTACATCTAAATTTACTCTCAATTAAAAAAAATGCACTATTCATATTTGCTTGGCATCGACTTCAAAAACATATTGGGTACGTAGATAAGTAATTAGTACATAGTAATTATCTGTTATTATTTGCATTTATTACTGCGTATGGAGCTACTTAACAACATTGAGAACTGAAAATTTGAGATTATTTGGATACGTTATTAGTAGGTAAGTTAATTATAATTGTAGCTATACATTCTTTCTTAAATATAAGGTCTTTTTCAACATTTTTAAGTAGCGGAAAACAAGTGTCGATCAAGCTAAAATAAATTTAGAAACATGTATTATAACCTTAAATTTTCAGTATTGTACTTTGATACTGTTCAATACAACTCCTATCCTAACGATCTTTTTTTTTTTCTGAGTTCTTTGGGAATAACTACCACATAAACTTGAAAGCCTGTATATTTCAAAAGTCCAAACGTTTCAAGATCTAAATCAGACCTCGCTTTTATTCTGATTTAGACCTTGAAACGTTTGGACTTTTGAAATATACAGACTTTCAAGTTTATGTGGTAGTTATTCCCAAGGAACTCAGAAAAATAAAAACCAGAGATGCCAGAATTATCATTCAGAAAACGATCTTGAAGTTAATAAAAAAATTATTTCATAGAGTCCTAGCAATGTAGTTTTAGGTCTTTCACACCATCCTATGTTTTTATAACAAAATCTACCAGCAACCACATATTCCTTCAAATATTTTCATTTTTATTATGCCTGTTATTTTAATGCGACACTAAAGTTTACATTTTACATCAATTTTCTTGAACAGTGTGTTTACCTTTCTATGCCCTTTCCGAAAATTAATTCCAAATACCAGAAAAAAAAAACAATTTTACGTCGTCGTTATACAAAGCGTCTTAACAGTCGAGATGTAAAATATGATTACTTGATGATTTTAATTATACCAGCTTTCATTTCTTGCGATTATGAACCTCAGGTTCGACTTAATGAATAATTCATTTCATTAAGGAGGTCTACTACTTTATTACAGGCTTAATAAGCTCTTTTGTTTCGCGACTACCTGTTGGAACGTCTCTGAGGAATTTGAAGGCCTCGTCTCATTCGTGATGATTATGATTATTTTCGTACCAGAAGGGTGATTATTCGTTAAGAGTATTACTTTAAAAATTATAAACCTAACCACTTGAAGAATATTTTAATTTTTTTGTTCTGGGTGCTTGTCATTTAATACGTAAAATTTGATTTTTATTCTTCCAGTTCATGGCTGTTAAATTTTACTAGTGGTCGCCCAGTGGTCGAAATTCGACTCTATTTCATGAAATTGTAAAAACTATATTTTTATAAGAAACAGACTGGTGGAGAAATCGGAGAAGTAGATGTAATGAGCAAATTGTTCGCTCATATTGACAAATCTATTGAAATAAAAAGAAAATAAAACTGTGATCAAATACAAATATTTTTGACAAATGAATGATCCCTCAAATTTTTGGCTGGAACCGCTCCTGGCAAAATATTCGATATAGTAATTGGAAGATTCTTCTTTGCAGCCTAAAAGTTTTCATCATTTGCGGCTTCAATCAAGTTCAGGAATATTAAAGAAAAGACCAACAACCCTAGGAGAACTTAAATATTTAATACATTCTCTATTGTCCGCTGTCTGACAATTTTTTACACAACATCTTCGGAAAGGTTGTAATAATAATATATTGATCAAATAATTAAATTCATATTAAAAACAGAATATTTAATATGAAAGTTACTGCAATGCGTCCGAAAAATCAATACTGATCTCCTACATTGACGATTTTACCACTAAACAATAACAACGCTTCCATGCCACTTCCAGAAGTACATGCTCTAAGAATATAACAGCTTCTAACGATCGCTCCATATATAATTTCTCAATGTTTTGAGTTTTGACCGTCTGGCGGCGGCGGCACTGTCGTTTGGCGTTGACAGTATGGACGTAAATAATGAATTTTTATTATATTTTATTTAATGAATGAACGAAAATTATCAATTAATATTAGCATTCTGCACTGAAGGTCGTCAGTAGCTACTAAACAAAACAAAAATGAAGAAAATCGGTTGAGAGACTGAGGAGAAAATGGTACCTAATCGTTTTGTCTTTGTCTATTTATATATAGATTTTCTGCCTACTTCTCTTTTTGTTCAAACAATTTTTACATCAGTCTTATATCTTACTTTGTCCAACCCTGTTTACATCGAAATGCTCACGAATTGAGTCACCAAATTAAAAACTATTCATCCTATCAAAGGGCAATTTGGAGAAATTTATGTGATATTCAAATAATTTGGTCAAGTGAGAGTTGGACTTGCATACTAATTCCGTACCACTTTTGAGATTTAATACAATTGTAGGTTAATCAAAGTATATATTTTTCTAATATTACAGTTTCAGGGATGGAGGACATTTTTTTATATTTACCCGAATATCTTTTAAATAACCGTTTTAAGTTTATAAAAAAGATACACTTTTATTTCTCACAAAAAGACTTTTTATTTTATCTGCTACATGATTCGCTTGATTTTTGTTTTCAGTGAAGCCCTATTTAATCTAATGTTTGAATTTTGAGCTCAGTATATTGAAAAATAAAGGGGAAAATGGGTCAAGTTTTAAATAATGAATTATTAAATTTTTAGACAAATTATCTTAAAATGCAAATAAAATATATTTTTTAAATTTTTAGATCATGTAGTAATAACTTTTAAACAAATGATTTTTAAAATATCAAAAAAAATATATTTGTATTTCTCATAATTAACCCCTTTTTACATTACACTACATTACATTCAATTCTATAATTGGCCCCCCAAAATTAATATTGGGGTTTTCTACTAATTTTTATTATAAAGTTCAAGTGGGGCCCTGTACCCTTAATTATTTTCAAAATTTTGGGTAGTAAAAAAATATATTTGTATTCCTCATAATGAGCCCTTTCAGTTGATGTATTGAATGGTGCGTTTTAAAAAAGTTTTTTTTTATTTTTCCTTTAATTCTACAATTTGCCCCCCCCCCAAACTTCATGTTAGGGGTATCTGATTATTTTTTCTGTAAAGTACAAGTAAATCCACATAAGCCTATATTTTAGATATTAGGTATCATGGATCAGAAATAAAAGGGGGGAATAAGTATTTTTTTAATATTTTTGTTAATATCGTTTAAACAATTTATTTTAAAAATATGAAAAAAATACATTTGTATTCCTGATAATATACCTTTGCATTTATATATATTTTTTATTTTCCGTTTATTTCTGTAATTTGCGCCCAAAATTAATATTAGGGATTTCTCCGTATGTTTCCTGTAAAGTTCAAGTGAGGCCATATACGTCTATTTTTTTTAAGTCTTATAGTTTCGGAAATAAAGAGGGGAATGGGTTCATTTTTATATTTTTGTTAATATTTTAAAAAATAGTAATTTTAAACATATGAAAAAATACATTTGTATTCGTCATAATGAGCCCTTTGATCTGATGTATTACATGATGCTTTAGAAATAATTTTTATTTTATATATTTCTGCAATTTGCCCCCTAAATTGAATGGGTATTTTTTTTCATATCTTCGTTAATATCTTTTAATTTTGAGCCCTTTCATTTGATATATTACATGATGCCTTAGAAACAATTTTAATTTTATATGTTCCATTTAATTCTGTAATTTGACCCCCGAAATACATAGTAAAGGTTTCTCCTTATGCTTCCGGTTAAAATCAGGTGTAGCCCTATCTCTCTAAGTTTTTTTCAGAATGAGCCCTTTCATTTGATATATTACATGATGCGTTTCAAAAATTTTAAATTTAATTTTTTTATTTAGTTTATAATTTGCGGCTCAACACTAAAACTAATGGTGTCTCCTTATTTTTCCTATAAACTTTGGGGAACTTTCTATATTCCTTACTTTTTTGAAAATTTTAGGCTCAGAAGTTTCGGAGATAAAGGGGGACGGTCGATTTTTTAAGTTCCCCCCACCCCAGAAGTACCCCTGAAACCAAATTTCTTCATTTACGATACGTACTCCTCATCGGGTCACCAAACTATACACTGATACCAAATTTCAGCATTTTCCGTCCAGCAGTAGATGAGAATTTCTAGATATGAAAGAGGTAGAAATCCGGAGTGATATTATAAGGGTATCCGTATATTGTATATACGGAACCCTAAAAATAGAGAGCGAATACTACTAGAATGTTCGAGCAACTGTAATCGAATACAAACGCCAGTCGACTACATCATGCAATTATATTAAGACACAAAGACGTGAATCATCGAGGTAATAGTACAGCAAAAATATTTAATTTTAGCGTGATTTATTTAAATTTTGAATTTGTGTGAAATCGAAGTAATAAACAAGATTTATTTCTAAATGGTAGTTAAATTAGTTTGAACCCACAGAAATTTGTAGCAATATTAAGTTATTTGACGACTCCCAATTTGTGGTCTCGTTTTCTCTGAAAATCCTAAATGTCGATATTCATATTGCATTAAAATATAACAAACAATTGCCTTGAATATACCGACTTTCTTATACAGTAAGCTTTGGTGGAGTCGCAGTATTAAAAAAATATGGAAATATTTCTGTTCGGAACTTTGGGTATAATAAACTGATGAGAAATTGGATTAGTTTCGGGGGATCCCGAAGTGGCCCTATATTTTTGGGGTTCCGTATATACAATATACGGATACCCTTATAATATCACTCAGGATTTCTGCCTCTGTCACATCACAGGAATTTTCTCCTAAACTACTGGACGGAAGAGGTTGAAATTTGGTATCAATGTATAGTTTGGTGACCCGATCAGGAGTACATAAATGAAGAAATTTTGATTTTAGGGGTACTTCTGAAAGACTAAAAAAATCGACCGTTCCCCCTCCCCCTGATCTCCAAAACTACTGAGTCTAAAATTTTGAAAAAAATAGGAAATATAGAACGTTGCCCGAACTTTACAGGAAAAATAAGGAGAAACCACTAATATTAATTTTGGGGGGCAAATTATAGAATTAAATAAAAATTTAAAAATAAAGAAAATTTCAAACGCATCATGTAATATATCAAATGAAAGGTCTCATTCTGAGGAACACAAAAATATTTTTTTCATATTTAAAAAAAATCATTTAAAAAGATATTAACGAAAATATAGCAAAATTTACCATCCCCCCCTTATCTCCGAAACTATAAAACGTAAAGTAAAAAATTAAAGGTATAGGTTCTGACCTGAAGTTTACTGGAAAAATAAGGTAAAACCTCTACATTTAATTTGGGGGGGGGCAAATTACAGGATTAAATGGAAAATATAAAATTAAAATTGTTTCTAACCCATCATGTTATATATCAAATGAAAGGGCTCATTACGACGAAAACAAATATATTTTTTTTATATTTTTAAAATAAATTAATTAAAAGATATTAACAAAAATATTAAAAAAATTACCCATTTCCCCCCCTTATCTCCGAAACCATAAGCTGGAAAACTTTGAAAAAAAATGGAGGTATAGCCCCTCACCTGAACTTTACTGGAAAAATAAGGAGAAACCCCTAATATTTATTTTGGGGGGCAAATTATAGAATTAAATGGAAAATATAAAATTAAAATTGTTTCTAACCCATCACGTTATCTACAAATGAAAGGGCTCGTTATGACGAAAACAAATATATTTTTTTCATATTTTTAAAATAAAAAAAAATAAGAAACCCCTAATATTCATTATGGGGGGCAAATTATAGAATTAAATGGAAAATAAAAAATTATAATTGTTTCTCACGGGTCATGTAATATATCAAATCACAGGGCTCATTATGACGAATAAATGACTTAATTAAAATATATTACAAAAATATTTAAAAAAAATTACCCATTCTCCCCGTTATTCCCCAAACTATAAAACCTATTTTTTTTGTTTATAGGAATAATATGAAAAAAATCCCTAATTCTATTATTTGGCCCCCAAATAATAGAATTAAATGGAAAATAAATTATTAGAAAACCCCTATAGTAATTTTAGAGACAAATTATACAATTAAATGGAAAATAAATATTCATTTTTTAAACGCATCATGTAATATATCAGATAAAAGGCTCATTATGTGAATTACAAATATATCAAATTTTTAAATCATTGTTTAAAAAATATTAACAAAAATATTAAACATCGACATAATTCCTAGTTTAGAAACTACACTATTTAAATTTTGAAAAATATATTTTATTTGTATTTTTTAATAATGTGAATAACAGATTTAATAATTTAAAACTTGACCTATTTTGCCCTTTGTCTTCCAATCTACAGAGCCTCAAAACTCAGACAGTAGATTATAAAAGACTTCTCTGAAAGTGTATTAATACAATAAAATTCTAATGTTAATTTTTTGGGGCCAAATTAGAAAATTAAATACATATGTATTCTGATAAATTTCAAGCGAATGTTGAAGCAGATAAAATAAAAAGTCTATGTGTGGAAAATCAAAGTGCATATTTTTTATAAATTTAAAACGCTTACTTTAAAAGATATAAGGGTAAATATAAGAAAATGCACTCATTCCCTGCTTGTCTAAAACTGGAATATTAAAATCTTGAAGGTGGTACGAAACCCTAAGTATGCGAGTCCAACTCGCACTTGACCAAATTATATCCAATAATAGCTTGTACCGTTCTTTAGAAAATCGGGAAAAAGTTTGCACCGACTTGAAAATGTTTCTGTTCGGAACTTGGGGTATATTGAAAAGAAATTGAATTAGTCAAAATAAATATCAGTTAATCAACTTCAAGGTGAAGATTTTCAATTAGTCTGTATAAACAGTGTGTCTTCATAAATCGAACGATTTTTTGTAGTAATTTTTAGAGAAAAAGTTAGTCTTCATAAACAGATTTGCATGGTCTAAGTATATACTGCAGTCAGTCCATGTCACCTTTTTAACTGTAGTAGAAGTTTCTCAGCAAATAGGAATTTTATTTAAAAGTGAAGTACTTTTATTTTTGTTAATATTGTTATCAAATATAAGTATACTTAATAATAACTCAAATTGAAAACTGCCAAATCTTATTATGGTATATCACTTAAAACTGTATAACGATTTGTTATAAGAATCCGCGGAGACGAGACTATTAAATGATTATCAGTATAATTAACAGACTTATGCAAAATTTTCTTAATACATATAAAAATTTAGAAAACAAGTTACTATTCAACAGTAAACAAGGTTGGTCAAACTAATAAATTATGCTTAGAATTTAAATACCTTATTTTAGGCAATATCGAAAAAGTTAATTAGATTTGAAAACTGCATCCAACTGAGCCATTGCATCACTAAAAATTGTGAAATAAATATATTTTCAAAAAACAATAACCGACTTTTAGTATTTAATTGCTGCAGTAAAAAATTATTTCATGCTTTTCAGTTTAATTACTTTTTTTGAAGACGGTTTTTGTTTTTTTAAATGTATTTTTTAAATAAACATTTATATGGTGTAACATACAACTTTTAGAATTCAGTAAAAATTGTTGTTTTTTGGCATTGTAAGCAATTTTGAAATCCTCTAAAGATAACGAATAACTCGAAAATCATTAAGTTACAAAGAGCTTGTTGAGCTTAAACGTATTGAAATAATCAGAGAACACGCCAAGATGCCAAGTATGAGAGCTTCTTGCTGACATTAATTTCACACTTACAAGTTAACCATTTATTACAACTTTGCCGCCTATTTAGCCATAAAATATTTCCATCAAGTCGAGCACTTAACTTCTCGTCCTCTTTGCTTCATTTTCGTAACAACATTAAGATTCAAAGCAGTAAGCAGTTCATCCGCTAATTAAAAAACTTTCTCGGAGAGAAGATCGACTCGATAGGAAATCAAAACCGAAAGGAAGTCTTTACGCTTTCGTTTCTCGTATTCGCCCACAGTATCTTTAATAGGCTTATTAAGGATTTAATTTTCTAATTTAGTTATAGAGCATAATTAATTTTTCGAGCGTAAGTTGCTGGAGGAGTAATTGGAAACGAAAACTTTGATGGGATAAATGGCCGTTTACAAAAGTTTTTAGATACGGAGATTTCTATTTCTAAATAATGTCAGTTTCTGCTTGTTGCTACGTTAATTAGCTACATATTCTGCACATCAATATGTTCCAATTCATCCCAGAACAAGTTAGTAATCATCGTTCGATAGCGCTCACCATTCACAGTCACAGCATTTCCATTATCATCTAAAAAGTATAGATCAATCACTCCACCAGCCCCAAACCACACCAAACTTTTTGTGGATGCATCGGTCTTTCCATTATTTCTCGTAGATTTGCTTCAACCCAGACTCGACAATTCAAAATGTGCTTTATCGCTGAAGACGATTTTGTTGATAAAATTCACATTATCAAGTTTCTGTTGTATGGCCCAATTAACGATTTGACGACGTAAACCAAAGTCTGTTGGCTTTATTTATTGCGTTAACTGAATCTTGTAAGCCTTTAAATGAATATCTTTATGTAAAATTCTTAATAAAGTGGTTTTTGGAAAGTTCAATTGCTGTGCACGATGACGAAGTAATGTTTTTGGTTATTCAACAACAGCAGTAACAGCTGCAATATTTTCTTCTGAACATCCACTACGATGATACGTTTTGCCTTTTTCATTTTTTACTGAACCACAATTTTTTGAACAATTTTTCCAATGGAAACATTTGACAGACAATTTTCTCTCCCATATTCTGTACGAAATTTTCTTTCAACTTGTGCACAACTTTCACCAAATTTTAAAAAAGTTTTAATAATAAAGCGTGTTGCTCAATCGTATATTTCTCCATTTTTAATAACCGGAATATCCCTATTTGTCATCTGTCAAATAACATATGATATTCTAGTACAAAAAATATCAATCGCGGAAAATTTAAAAATTAGCCTCAAATTGGAACACCCTTTATAAGCATAAACAGTTAGGATATTTGAATTATAGGACGCAGGACGGGTTATAATTACAGACATGAGTTTAAAAAATTTTAGAAGCAATTGCATATGCCGGGTGATTGAAATAAATGGTAGGGTAAAATTATAGTCATAAAATGTGGTTCAAAAAGGTGAATGTGGTTATATAGGGTATACCATGAGCAGTTGCATAAATGGAATACTAGTCAGGTCATTTCCGAAATTACGTGACAAAATTAATAGTAGAACAAAACCGACATCAACGGGTTCTAATGATAAAACTTGACTAATTGATGTACAATTCAACATTTTTTATAGATGCGTTTTTGTTTTAACAAAAAAACAGCGAAAAATCGGTAACAATTTAGTTTTTTACCTTTTACACAAAATCCACCGATAAAACCGTGTTTGCTACTATGAGTAATGTTGAAGAGAAATGAAAAACCTACAAAATGAGCTACTATAAGCTCAATTTCGTTACTTGGTTTTTTAGATAATGGAATCTCTACCCGAAATTCCAAAAAAATAAATAATCGCTTACATATTTCTTTATTTTATAGCTGAAACATTTTTATCAACTGAAGCTGGTGCGTTCCCGCATTTGTTTAGTGTATTGTGTTCAATTTGATTGAATTACTTCATTGATATTTAAACTTCTGCACCTTTTCTAAAACATTCTGTCGCGCTAATGCTAATTGTAAACGTTTTTTGCGTGTAAAATATAGACACTATTGATTTCGTGTGTCGGATCCCTAGCTATTTGGACGCTTGGGAGGTTCGTGTTTGTGCTCCGAACTATTCGGACGCTTTTTTTGATTCCGTCTGTAGTGACGCCGTTTTTTGTTGTTTGCGTTACGATTTCGCGAGTTCTTAGCTCCATTCGTGACGACCGCTAAACCGCTTTCATTTTGTTTCTTTTGTGTTTACAAAAGCGCATCTTTGTTGTCAAACCCGCATTTTTTGTATGCTCAATCAATGAACATTACGTCGCTATTTTTTGTGTAACGTGTTGTCCAGAAGAAGCTCTAAAAAACTGTTAACGGGGCTAGCCTCTGAAGAAAGAAGAACCAAGAAAACACCCTTTGCAGAGCTTCGACGTAAAAGGTCAGTGACTAACTTTTATCTGATGAATTAATTTACGTGTTTATTGATTGTTCCAGTAAAGGTCCTTCGTCAATTATATACTTGCATTGAACCAGCATTGAACTAAAACCGCAACATCTAATTCATACATTTTTTGGATATTCTCTATGGAATGTGCATCGAAGACATTCCAGAAGCTATAAATCTTCTCATACCCAATTCATGTTAATAAATATTGTAGCCCCAGTAGTTTTTGCAAAATTTCAGTCAATCCTATGGAAGACATATTTTGTTGAAGGGCCATATTACCTCACCAGATGACCCTATCATAATGACTAAACCACCATTGGAAAGTAGAAAAGTTGGTCTAGAGACCTCTCATCTCACTTTTTCAAAATTTAAAGTATAAATACATATAAAGTATTGAAAATATTTGGCTATTCCGTAATAAAATATTTGAACTAGTCCATTCGAAAAATTGCTAAGGGGTGATACTATATTCTTATAATAATATCTTAAAGCAAATTTTAATTTGAAGCAGACACATGTTTACATTTCTTGCATAATATGGATTTATGTAATAAATTTACCAAAAATTGAATACCTGCACTCCATTTAGCCACAGATGATAATGGCGGAGCAATCGTATTATTACGCTAATTGCGGAGTAAGCTATTGCAAGCAATTTTTCCATTTCTAAATGTTTCAATAAAAGATCAACACATACCTACCTATATATCTAAAGAAATTTGGCTTGTCACTAATTAGTATTTATTAACAAAAAAGTAACAGGAATCTGAATTGGACAACATAAAAATTGCAATGTTAACTAATTGAAGAATAACATCTTATGTCTTCTATTGTTAACTATTATAAATTTGAATCAGCTTTTCATTTCTATATAATAATAAAATATAAAATGTACTGAAAGTGTAAACAAAGAACCTACTATTATTTACTTAAGTTTAAAAAAATCAGTGAATAGAGAAGGCAAATTTTCGTTTTTTATTTAACTTTAAAATAAGCATATTAAAAATGATTGCTCCATCATTATCATCAGTGACTGTCTAAATGGAGTTTAGGTATTCCATTTTGCTAAATTTATTACATAAATCCTTATTATGCAAGAAATATAAATATCTGTCTCCGTAAAATTTAAATTTGCATTAAGATTATTAGTTATAAGGATATAGTACCACTCCTTAGCAATTTTTCTAATGGACTCGTCATAATTTTTTAACGTATATGTATTTACACTTTAAATTTTAGAAAAGTAAGATGAGGGGTCTCTAGATCAACTCTTTTACTTTCCAACGGTGGTTTACTCATAATGATAGGGTCATCCGGTGAGGTAATATGGCCGTTCAAAAAAATATTACTTCCATAGGACTGACAGAAATTTTGCAAAAACTACCAGAGCTACAGTATTTATTTTTAGAACATGAATTGGGTATACGATCTATCGCTTCAGTTAATAAGAATGTTTCAGCTATAAAATAAAAAAATATGTAAGCGATTATTTATTTTTTTGGAATTTCGGGTAAAGGTTCCATTATCTATGAAACCATTAAAGGAAATTGAGCGTATAGTAGCTCATTGTGTAGATTTTTCATTTCTCTTCAACATTGCCCATCGTAGCAAACACGGTTTTATCGGTGGATTTTGTGTGAACGATAAGAAACTAAACTGTTACCGATTTTTCGCTGTTTTTTTGATGAAAAACAAAAACGCATCGATAAAAAATGTTAAATTTTATGTCAACTAGTCAAGTTTTATCATTAAAACAATTGTTCTACTATTAATTTTGTCACCAAAAGGTCTTTTTCTCCGTAAATGACTTGAGCTATAGACATATGGGGCGAAGTAAGTGATTCAGAAAATGATAGACCAATAAGTTATATAGTAGTGACCAGTACATAGAAGCATATAGAGTGTGGGTGCAATATAGAGTGAATTACTTACATTTATAGAAAGTGGTTCAAACAATAAAACAAATAAAAAAGGTAAAATAGATTTGATAAATATAGACAAAGAATAAAAATTAGAGGGGGAGAAATAGAAAGGGAGAAAAAGAGAGAGAGAGAGAGAGAGAGAGAGAGAGAGAGAGAGAGAGAGAGAGAGAGAGAAATAAGAATACTCTAAAATTTTCTCAATTGAATTGTACCTTAATTAAATCAGATAAAAAAGATATGTCTGAAAATAGTAATTGATTGCACACGGTTTCTAAACTGTTTCTATTTTAAGTCAGCTGAAGTCGGTTCTTTTTTAAATATAAATTATTTTAATATAAAATTTTTAGTCTGGCACCTTATATTAAAATGTTATTAGATGTTTATTTTACTTAAAAGTCAGTCACCTTGTAATAAAAGCCAAAATTTTGCAGGAATGAATCCATTTAATTTAAAAAAAATTTTCTATGAGGTAGAATACATGGACAGAAAACAGTAAAAGACTCGGCCTTTCTGTTAATTATAATAAATATAGTTGGTTTGTATGGAGTTAATCACTTATAAACAAAATAATCATTTTATACTTAGGTACTGGAAAAACTGTGGAACCTTTGGTGTGTCACAGATACAAAAACAGAAAATTTTGTACCCTAACACCAAACTTTTATTTTTTTACTATACACACGTTTCAACATCTAAGATGTCATCATCTGGACTAAACTAAAACTGTTTTGTCTATATCCTTCTGGGTCAAGATCATCTCAAGATTATATGGTAAAAAAAAAGGTTGAACCCATAGGATATATTTACAAAAATATCAATCAATCGATCAGCCTGAGCTAAATTTTCTATACTTCATAGGAGAGGTAAACTCATTCGGTCGTATCAAAGTTATTTTTGTAAACCATGATTCTAGGATCATTGAAAAATTAAAAATAGAAATTTGATCAAGAACCCACACAGTATGACATTTCAAACGTTCGAAAGTAACAAATTAGGAGCAAAAGGTTCCATAAATTCTGAACAGAAGGCTCATAAATACATTTTAAATCCAACAGTCAATAGAGATTTTTAAGTGACATAAAATTCAACAGCAAACCGCATTAGTCCTGACGTAAATAATAGTTTAAAACTCATAACTGACAATTTTCAAAGCAAACTCATAGAAGTACATTATCTGAGCCTTAAGCACCCCAAAAAATTTTCGTTTTTTGCTGATTGTGTAAAAAGTAATGATCTGATCATAATGCCGTCAATAGAAAAATTGTAGAGAATCAGAAAATAAAATGAGTTGAATTAAGTAGATCTTCCAGATGTGCAATTCAAATAATTTGTAGAAATATTACGCAGAACGTATCGTATTAACAATGACAGTTTGATAGCAGTATGCAAAATACATTTTGAAAGCTCATAAAATGCACTTCATTTCCTATATCTTGGATTTTTGTTATAGTGCCG
This sequence comes from Octodonta nipae, assembly GCA_034190945.1. NCBI lineage: Eukaryota > Metazoa > Arthropoda > Insecta > Coleoptera > Chrysomelidae > Octodonta > Octodonta nipae. The sequence goes on along the minus strand of CM067224.1, from coordinate 66,461,724 downwards.
TAAAATAACTGCTTGTGAAATTTGACTTAAAAGACGGATCCTTAATTCTTCTCCGATGTCTTGACACTAGCGGATCCAGTCAGTGGGAAAAAGTAATTTAATTAATATCAGTAAACTGTATACAGGTAATCATTAACTTAAACAATATGGGCGGGTAATAGTTATGTAAATAAAAACGTAATAAACTGCCGAGAAAAAACATAATAAAACAATTTACTATAATTTTTTCCTCGTGCTCCTACCTCAAGAAAATTCTAGACCTCTCCATGTGCCTAGACAGCTATTTCTACGAGTTTGCTGTTAAGATATTAGCAATAATTATTATCTATAAACTGTTACTGACGTGATGGTATAAGCGAATTGCTGTTGAACTTGATGTCCTAAAATGAGTTTCGCTCTCTAAACTGGTGTAATGGTTGAAAGACCGTACTTAAATTTTGCGTTTTTTTATGAAACCACATGTCAGATTTGTCCTGCAGTTCCTTTAAAAGGGTGAGTAAATGTATGTGTTTGCCTGCTACGCAGAAAATATCAGAAATAGTGACAACAGTCTGAAATCAGGATGTGTGGAAATATCCATTCCCAGCAGGGGGAGGTTAGGGTGTGAGGCTTTGTCTTCGCCAAAGTCGGAAAGCTCTCATAGACCTAGAGAGGTGGACTCACCTAAGATCAGACCAGGATCACTAACGTACCGGTTTTTTAATAAATTCATGGCTAATCAAAACTCAATTCCAATTTTATTCCATTTACTGAAGGTAACTGTAACTGTAATGGCAAATCAAAGTCGTTTTGTTTCGTTTGAAAGAAAATCTCCAGATTTGAATCCGGCGATCTCAAAAATATGAAAAGAGGCTTGATCTCTTTCTCATACATTTCTAAGTCAATTTGACCTTGAAATGCCCCTGATTCTGACATATTACGGTCCAATTGACCTAGTATTACTATTCTGCAGTTGCAAAAATATACACTTATACTTTTTCTTCGGTCTGTGCGTTAATTTCTCAATTTGGCTATGAAACGCGTTTGACCGTTGATCCTGATAACCTGCACGAAAACAGTCATAAGATTCGAATTCAGCGTGAAAAATTACACGGTTTTTCCGATTTTTGTATCTTGCCTGGCTCTCCAAAAAGAAGCAAGCTAGTTGGTTAATAATGACTAGTGGTCGCCCAATGGTCGAAATTCGACCCTATTTCATGAAATTGTAAAAAGTATATTTTTATAAGAAACAGAGTTGTGGAGAAATCGGAGAAGTAGATGTAATGACCAAACTGTTCACTAATATTGACAAATCTATTGAAATAAAAAGAAAATAAAAATGTAATCAAATAGGTATCGATATTCGAAATATTTATGACAAATGAATGACCCCTCAAATTTTTGGCTGGAACCGCTCCTGACAAAATATTCGATATAATAATTGGAAGATTGTTCTTTGCAACATAAAAGTTTTCGTCATTTGCGGTTTCAATCAAATTCAGGAATATTAAAGAAAAGAGAGGACCAACAACCATAGGATAACTTAAATATTTAATACAGTCTCTATTGTCCGCTGTCTGAAAAGTTTTTACACAACACCTTCGGGAAGGTTGTGATAATAATATATTAATCAAATAATTAAATTCACATTAAAAACAGAATATTTAATATGACAGTTACTGCAACGCGTCCGAAAAATCAATACTGATGCTATTTTACCACTAAACAATAACCACGCTTGCATGCGTACATGCTCTGAGAATATATCTAACGATAGCTCCCTTCAAATATAATTACTCAATGTTTTGAGTTTTGACTATCTGGCGGCGGCTGCACCACAAATCAAATAGGCGGCACTGTCAGTTGTTTGGCGCAGTATACGTCCATAATGCATTTTTATTATATTTTATTTAATGAACGAATCAATATTATAAATTAATATTAGCATTCTGCACTGAAGGTCTTCAGTAGCTACTAAACAAAACAAAAATGAAGAAAATCGGAAAATGGTACCTAATCATTTTGTCATTGCCTATTTATATATAGATATAGATGCTATTAAATCTACATTTTGGCGAAGTCACCTATTTAAAAAATTATTGTTGACACCAAGTTGGATATGAGAAGTCGGAACAGGCCAGCTACACCAGTTTATACAGTAAAATTTAACTCATTTTCGGACATACAAATCAACACCAATTCGCTTATACCATCAAGGCAGTAACAGTTTATAGATAATTATTGCTAAGATTTTAACAGCAAACTCGTAGATGTAAACGATTTAAATAATAAAAACCCGCAAAAATACGATTTTCTTTTGTTTTTTCGCTTATATAATGAAAAGTAATGGAGAAATCGTAATGCCGTCTATAGGAAAGTTGTAGAGAATAAGAAATCCTTCTTAACGGGTGTTTATGCATCCTGATTGGATAATTTTTTACAGAGTAAACTGAGAAAAACTGCTCAAAAGTGGATTTATTTCAAAAACTTTCTGGTAACTAATACTGGAATATGAATCCTCATCAAAACGATAGTTTATGATATTAAATTTACATGGGCTCACGATGGATACTATTGAATAAGTAGTTTCTGGAGAATTCGAATTTAAATAATTTAGAGAGCTATTTTGCACATCCCATCGTATTAAGGAGACAAGTCCGACCGGGATAAATTAAACATATTTTCAAAGTTCATAAAGTCCACTTCAATTTGTTTATCTTGGTTTTTCCCTATAATGCCGAGAAATTGGTTTAAAATAATAGTAACCATTGAAGTAAGAGTATGAATATGAGACAGCCAGTCAGCGGTGCACTGACAATAGCTGTCTAGGCACATGGACGGATCTAGGTGCGGGCACGAGATGAAAATTATGGTAAATTGTATTATTATATGTTTTTTCTCAGTAATTTATTACGTTTTTATTTACGTAACTATTGCCTGCTCAAATTGGTGTATTTTTCCATTGGTTTAGTAAGTTAATGGTTACCTGTATACAGTTTACTGATGTTCATTAAAATACTTTTTTCCACTAACTGGTTCCGACACTGTCAAACCATCCATCGTTTAAGCCAAATTTCAAAAGCACTACGATAAAAATCCAAAATATACAAAGAGAAGTGCATTTTATAAGCTTTGAAGATATATTTTCCATATTGCTATCGAACTTTCGTGCAAAATATTTCTACAGATTATTGAAGTTGCATTTCTGCAAAATCTACTTATAGATCTTTAGCGTTATTAATCTCAACGTTATAAGCTGCCACTAGGAGGCAGAATCAGGTTCCAGCTGTTATTACAATAAAGTTATGAATTTTTTAAAATCACTTTATGTCGATATTTCCAGCTTTTTAACCGACTTCCAAAAAGGAGGAGGTTATCAATTCGTCGCGTATTTTTTTTGTATGTATGTTACCTGAATTCTTCTCCTGTGGTGAACCGTTTTGTATGAACATGGTCTTGTTTTATAGAGTATATATCCGGATTGGTGAAACTTCAAATTTCGGAAAAGAATTCTATTGCTAAAGTAAAGAAATTTGTGAATGAACACATGCGTGCATGGAAATCGACCATTATCCCTAACATATTGGTCGATTTTTCGAAAACTCCTTATGGATGTGTATAGTTTTTTAACGTTTAATCTATTAAGGAAGATCCCTAGGTGATCTCATATACTTTTCTGCGACGTGCAACTTGCAGTTTTGCAGAAAATCTCCAAAAATTCCATAATTCTTATCAAAAATTTCATCGAAATGACATAACGGGCATTTCCTCATAAATATTTTAATTCCAACGCAATAGTGCGGGAATTTTAGGCACTGTGAGTTTTAATTGCGAATTAAAAAATTGTCTATGTACATCTCAATCATATAGGTAGTAAAGCATAGTATTTTCGACTCCTTAAATCAATGAGTACCAAGCTCGTTTTGTTTGTATACCCGGCAAATACCTATTTAAATGAAAATTTTTCCATTTTGCGAAGACGGTGCTTTTGGTTGTCACATTCTCTACGCCTAATAGAAAATTCAGTGACAAAACATGTCAATCTAAACTCCTATTTGGTGGGTTTATACACAGGATGTTTAGTTATAGCAAACAAAATCGCAAAGTAAAGTGATAGAAGGAGTTGCATTTATATGATGATTGAAATATAAGTTAGACCGTTTAGCTGTATATACAGGATGTATAACATATAGGGTGGAGTGGACAATTGGTGGTATAAAAATGTTGGAAAAAATGTGAAATTAAAGTTATATAGGGTGATTAAAAAACTGTTATATGATATGGATGTAAACAAATCATATGCAGTATGGTTGAAATATATGCTGAAGTTAAATTATGTTTATACAGTGTGATTAAAAAATTATTTATTTTATAGCACATAAGAAGTTGCATAAAGTGTGGAGAGGAATTAGTGTTACACAGGGCGATAATATAAAATGTGAAAAATGAAATAATTTATGTGGTAGACCATAAGGAGTTATATACTATGGTTGAAATATAGGACAGATTTGACTCCGTAAATATGAGATGGATTCTACTCCGTCCTATAGTTTAAGGAAGGCAGCTAACAAATTTATGCTTGTCCATGGGCAGTCGTATGTACAGGATGGATGGTACATAGGGTGGAGTGGAATTATATATAATTATACAGAGTTGTCATAAAAAGTTGACAAAAGGACATGGCGTGGTCCATAAGGCATAAATATATTTTGGGCTTATTAAGTCAACGCGTACTATTACATTTTGATCGTAAAGATTTACCTGCCAATTTAAATGATAAAGTATCATTGTGTAATGTTGAGGCTTTCGACGTTACCTGGTTCTGTCTATTAAGGTTATACATACAAAATAACAAATAAAGAATGAAAACTACCTGAGTTCAAAAAAACTAAAAAGTTGAAAATAAAACAATTAAAAAATATATAACCGACTTCCACCTATAACCAAAAAGCTAAAAATAATTATAACAAAATACAACTCTAGCAAATAAATAACACATTCAATGTTGTTAGATAGTAAAAAATGTAAACATTAAAAGGTGCTCATTCTGTACAAATTAATTACCTACTAGTCTAGTATATTTTTGAAGTCGGTGCCAAGCAACAATCAAGTTTGATGAAGTAGTAGATAAGTACGCAATGCAGGATTTTAGATTTGCTTGGCACCGACTTCAAAAATATACTAGACTAGTAGGTAATTAATTTGTACAGAATGAGCACCTTTTAATGTTTACATTTTTTTCTTCCTGGGTAGGTACTTAACAAAATTGAATGTGTTATTTATTTGCTAGAGTTGTATTTTGTTATAATTATTTTTAGCTTTTTAGTTATAGGTGGAAGTTGGTTATATATTTTTTAAAAATGTTTTATTTTTATGAGAAATGCTGCCCTCAAAATTTGTAAACACTCATTTTAAAGATTTTCTGATTCTCTACATTTTTTTTATTGACGGCATTATGAGCATATCATTACTTTTTACCCACAAGCAAAAATCGAAAATAGTCCATATTTTTTGGGGTTTTTACTTCTATGACTTTGCTGTTAAAATTATGTCAGTTATGACTTATAAACTATTATTTATATGATGGCTTATGCGGTTTGCTGTTGAATTTTATGTCACTTAAAAATCTCCGTTGACTGGTGTAAGCTAATGTCTTGACAAATTAGAAGTACAAAATTCTAAAAATCCGTTTAATTTATTTTTTCTCCAAATCATCGAAAAACACAATCGAAAATAAATCTCAACTTGCGTTTTGTTTCAGGAATTCGACGGAATTTGTAAAGCAGAGGTGGCGTTCTTTGTCTCGAGAGCACTGATTGACGTAAGTATACCAATAAACATAAAGTTTTCTCTGAACTTTAAACAAGCTTTTCCAAGTTTTTTTTGCCTTGACGTTATTCGAGACAAAAAGTTTTAATGTCTCAGAGAGACAAGATGGGTTTTGCGTTTCGCAAACTAACAAGGAATCACGACATGAGACGGTCGAGCAGGCACCGGGATGATCCAGTTAAAACTTCGAAAAGTAAAGGGGTTTGTCACCAGTAAGTTTTCAGATTATCTACTAGTGAAATATACAAGCTGTGTAAGTTGTCGGGATAGATAGGCGAAAGTCGTAAGTTCATTACCGTAAAGAGAGATTTTTATTAAAATAGAAACAGAAGTTTTTACTTTAAAACTGCTCGATTTGTACAGGATGATTCTAAAACATGTTACCAAAGTTGTATGATGGAAATTTCAGGTTCGAATACTTTATTTGTTCTCATCGAATATAAACATGCGAATCGAACGAGTTAGGAGGCGAGAAATTAAGAAAATTCAGATTCGAATACTTTGTCCTCATCGAAAGAAAACATGCGAATCAAACGAGGCGAGATATTAAAAAAAGGCAAACGGCACTAATATGATTTGGTTAAACTGCTATGGGCAAGAAGTTACAAAGTAAAATTCAATTCCAACCTCAGTCGGTAAATTTCTCGTTCGTAATGTAAAGGGTGTTTTTTAGAGGTATAGAACTTTAAGTTGGCAACACTCTTTTAACCGGCGGTCATCTTGTTATCTGTCAAGTGATTTATGTTTAGTTTGGTTTGGCATTACATCATGAATAGACTGACGCCTGAACAACGCTTCCAAATCGTGCAAATTTATTTTGAAAATCATGGTTCTGTTCGAAATACGTATAGCGCACTTCGTTCATTTTACGGTCAGCATAATCGTCCATCAGAGCAATTAATTCGATGAACTATGCAACGTTGTCGCACCACGTTTACTCTAAATGATAATACGCATCCACAGAGATGTCATATAGTGCGTACAGAAGAATCCATTGCTGCTGTAGAGTGTAGCGTAGAGGAAAACCCGAATCAGTCTATCCGCCATCGTGCACGGGAATTGGATCCACTTTATGGAAGATTTTGTGGAAAGATCTTAGTTTGAATGGGCCCAAAACAAGATTGCGAAATTTGTTTAGCCTAGAAGCTCACTTTTGGTTGAATGGATACGTCAATAAACAAAACTGCCATATTTGGAGTGATAATAATCCTCAAGTTCATGTTGAGGCACCGTTACATCCAGAAAAACTGACTGTTTGGTGTGCTTTATGGGCTGGTGGAATAATTGAACCGTAAAAACGATGCTGACCAGAACGTTACAGTCAATGGTGATCGCTATAGAGCCATGATTACTAACTTTTTCGTTCATCAATTGAACAATCATGACGCAAACGAGCTGTGGTTTCAACAAGACGGAGCAGCATGTCACACAGCTCGTGCCACAATTGATTTATTGAAAGAAACGTTTGGTAACCTAATAGTTTCACGTTTCGGACCCGGGAATTGGTCTCCAAGATCGTGCGATTTAACGCCAAGTGTCTATTTTCTGTGGAGATACGTGAAGTCGCTGGTCTACGCCGATAAGCCAGAAACGATTCACCACTTGAAGGACAACATTCGCCGCGTTATTGCCGATATACGACCACAAATGTTTTAGAAAGTCATCGAAAATTGGACTTCCAGATTAGACTACGTCCGAGCCAGCCGTGGCGTGGCGGTCATATGCCAGAAGTAATATTCAAATTATAATGCCAGAAGATTATCTTTCGAATAAAGTAAATTTCATGTCAATTTAAAAAATATATCCTTGTTTTATGCCATTTCAAAGTTCTATACCTCTATAAAAACACCCTTTACAATTGCAAGCCCAAATCCCTAGCAGAAAGGAGGTTCAAAGGGTTACTCTGGTGGCTTGGACAGGCTGATTCCTTCAATGTAGTGCACGTGCGGCTTAGAACCTCTAAGAACATCACAGACCTCTTATTGCTTAATCTCGTGCGGCTCTTTCCCTCTAATAACAAGAAAAAAAGGAAAATACTAATCAGAAAGAGTAGGGAGATCCTGCGAAAACATTCAAACTATATACAGACCACACATAACAAAGGAAGTTGCTAGGGAAGCCAAAGGATAAGATCTGACTAGAGAATCAGAGATATCATGTAGAAATTGCCCTAAACCATTTATAACTTCTAAATTCTATTCTGCCAACTACACATGAATTAATGAACATTTGAATAATCTACATTGGGGCACTTCCGCCACTAACAAAATTTGGACTACGTTTGTGTCTAACATAACTGCAACGTCAGAGTTGTTAGTACCTAAAGTATCTTCTAAACTGTTTAATAAACCGTGGATGAACAACAACATTCGCCATGAGATCAATGTGAAAAGGAAATTATGGCATAAATACCGAAATAATGGATCTGAAATCGACTACAGTTTGTACAAGTCCTGCGTTAACAATGTAACGGCTCTGATCAGAAATAGTAAATCTACCTTTGAAAACAAACTAGTTGACAGTAAAAGCAATAACAACTTCTTCAAATATGTGAAACGTAACCTAACTAGCAGAATTTATACTATGACTCTCAAAAATTCAGCAAGTGAACTTATCAGCGATCTTTTTTTCTTGAACCTCAAATCAACCAAGCTAACAGCTCCGTTCTTCCTGTTGTCGAATCAACAAATGACATCATTGAAATTACCGAAGGAAAAGTTCCTGCCGTTCTTAGAGAGATTCGTTTGGATTGTAGCACAGGACCCTGTGTTTTTTTCGAAGCTGTGAAGATTCTTTGGTTACCCCTTTAACTACTTTGTTGAAGCATTCCTTTGAAGAGTCCTGTGTTCCTCCTGATTAGAAAAACTCAATAGCCGTCCCAATTTTTAAAAAGGGTGAGAAATTAGTAGCCAGTAACTATCGTCAAGTTAGTTTAACTTGCCTTCATTGCAAACGTTTAGAGAAACTAATTATTCGGGATTTAACTGATTATTTCATTACTAACGGGATTTTAAGTGTGAGACAACACGGTTTTTTACCAAAACATTCAATAATAACTAACATGCTATACTGTGTTTATGCGTGGACCAAAGATGTGGACAATTCTGAGCCAGTTGATGTGATTTATCTAGACTTTAAAAGAGCTTTTCATCAAGTCCCTCACAACCGGTTATTATATAAACTTGAACAAAATGATGTTCGGAGAAAACTTTAGACTGGATTACATACTTTTTAATGTGTAGGTCAGCTCGCGTTCGGGTGCACGGTAAACTCTCTGAATCTTACGAAGTGATACGTGGTGTTCCTCAAGGTTCAGTACTTGGGCCTTTTCTATTTAACGTGTTTATCGCTGACCTGCAGTGTTGTAAGCAGACGACACCAAATTGTTAGAGAATCCATTAGCCACAGATAACCAGTTAAGTAGTGATATTTTTAAGTTAGCACAGTGGTGCAGTGATTGGTGCCTTCATTTAAACTCCGACAAGTGTTCGGTATTGCATATTGGTTACAACAACCCAAATAATCATTACTTTATTAATAACACTCCCTGTTATTACCCAAAGAGATCTTGGATTAATTATTTCAACCCAATCGTATGTTCATGGAATTCGCTGCTGATATTATTAATTATATGCCCATACAGTTCAGCTAAGACTTACTGAACTAGTGTACCATAATGCAATATGCCGCCTACACTGTTTGTCATCTAATAATAATAATAATATATCATATGTTGACACAAAAGATTCTATTAGAATTTTGGCCAGTTAGATGTTGTTTCAAAATTCACTGTAAAAATGTTATTTTTTGTAATAGTTCAGTCATATTCAGTTCGATTTGAAACTTAAATAGTTGTGCCATTTCCAATTAAACCGGCATTAACAATGAAGTACAAATTATGCTTTAACGGTAGTCTTTTGGTATCATTACCCACACAAAGTTTTATTCGTGTACATTTAAAACTCTAGAGGATATAACGGATCTAATAAAAGCGTTGATACCCTATATGAATGAAATATCTGGACTATTCTACAAATTTCTTATTTCATTCGTACCATAAAAACACCACCTAATATCTTAGTAAATATTAACGACATATAAACTCATAATACCCCAGCGACATTTTAGATATAAATTACTTTTTCGTGTCCGCCTCATTCAACGTAGGACGAATCTAATGGAATTTATTACGAGATAAAAGCTTTTTCAAGGCTAGTTGCTGTTCATATAAATAGCAACGAAAAGCACGTGTACCAAATTACGGTTGTCCATCAAGATTTTTTGAACGAAACATACCTCGATATGAATTTGCCTAATTACTGCGGTAACATTTAGGGTTTGCTGTAGTGGGGATAATTTTTATTACGCTTTCCGATTTTCAATGTTTTATTTTATCGGCAATTAAGATCATGCTAATGGCAAGACAAGAATTTGTAATAACAATAATTTTTATTTAAAAAAGAACCGACTTCAACTGACGTAAAATAATAACAGTTTAGAAACCGTGTGCAATCGACATATCTTTTTTATCTGATATAATTAAGGTACAATTTAATTGAAAATTTTAGCGTATTCTTATCTTTCTCTCTCTTTCTCTCTCTCTCTCTCTCTCTCTCTCTCGTTCTCCCTCTCTAATTTTTATATGCAAGTGCTTTTACATTTTTTTTAACCCATGTCTATAATTATACCCCATCCTGCATCCTATAATTCAAATATCCTAACTGCTTATGCTTATATAACAAATGTTTGATACACCCTCAATAACAATAATTTTACCCCACACTTACTTCGAAAACCTTGTATAAGCAACTACTTATGTTCCAAACTATATAACTTTTTTAAACCGCCCTGTTTAACTGTATTTATACTCCACGTTATATTTCAACCATCCTGTATACTCAACTGCTTCTGACAATTTTTAAAGCCTTTTGTATAACTGTAATTATTCTCCGTTCTATAACGCAAATACCCACTCTGTATAATTATACTTTTGCTCCACTCTTAATTCAACCACCTGTATAACTAATTCAATTCCAACTTAAATTTCCACCATCCTATGTATACAAATGCTTATGTACCACTTAATTAATATTACATACATGCACGCACACACCTTCAATCGTATTCCGCACAGAAGAGATCGCCGGAATAACAAATTTTCGTTTTAATAAGCTAATGGAATATGTTCTGCAATTTCATGCGACTGTAACTTAACTTCGTTTCTAAAATAAACTGACTTCAAAAGCTTCAAAATGAAAACTCTTTCAAACACCCTGTACGACATACTTTCATGGCATATCTTGACATTTAAACTAGATATTTATTATAAAAATTTGACATTTACCGTGATGTTTACAGTTTTTATGCATATATTTTTCCGATTTTCAGAAAAATGGAATGTTGTACGTTCTAGAAAAATGTACGGAATCAAGCTGGAACATATCTTTGTATAACACTATTTATAACTATTCATAATAATCAAATTGCGTTAGCACTTGTAGAGAAAGCAGTGAAGATTCATTGAAAATCGCTGAAATCTAGTCTGTTATTTACATTTTTTCTGATTTTCTAGAAAACCGTAAATCTCATATTATAGACAATTATAAGGGACCTTCCTATAATGTTCTTTAATATAATGAAGTTTAAATCATCAAAATTGCCCAAGCCGTTTTTGAATAATCACTCGACATACATAAAAAAGAAGTTGCATACGAATTGATAACCTCCTCCTTTTTAGAAGTCGGTTAAAAAGGACAAACTACCTGTCATGCGCAACAATGAACTCAAGTGTTTATTTTTTAATTTTGTGAATTTAGTGAATTGATTTTGGATTCACAATAATATTCTTTCATTCTGGTACGTACATAAATAAATAATCTCCAAATTTATCAAAGCAACGATTATCCCTCTGTTATGATGACAAACAATTTTCTAAGGATCACTTCTTGTAATGATGAAACAGAACTGTAGGCACTGGCTCTCTTGGTTGCAATTCATTCGGAAATTCCATGGAAAACTTCTCGGAAAGTGTATCGTCAATAATAATTTTATTTTCAGGTTTTTTGGTCGTCATTTCCAGCAAATTCCTAAGCTTTTTGGGACTCCTAACTGTTTCAATACCTGATAAAGCTTATTCCTTTTCATAGTTTCATATGTTTGCATGTTATCTATAATCTTCATATGAAACTTAAATTTTACTATTAGGTGTTTAGCCGAATCTGTTACATTATGGTCAGTAATTGATCTTCCTGTCCTCAACATACTTTAGTATACCCCTACATGCTCATCCTGGTATTTTTGGAACTGTTTTTTTTATTACTTATGCTGGGATTAGGACCCTGTACGTCACATCCTGTAAAGCTATCTTCGACACTTTCTACATTTTTTTTAATATGCGCTTTATTCCTCTTATCGGGAATCCTCTCTCCTTTCCAAATTTTTTCTATGTCCTGATTATGACAGTCTTTCCACTGCAAATTGGCATTACTGCTGTAAGCTTGTTGTTCCTTAAATGCTCAATACAGTCCTCTCCTCCTTTCCTTTTAGTGTATTCCTTTATTAAGAAATTGCCATGCAGAGTTTCCACCTCTGAACCATGTCTACCCCAACCATTTTCTTCTTCAGTTCATTTCACGGCTCTCAGAAATATTTTGCAAATCTATTCAATTTTCCTTCTGTATCACCTATTTTTTTTCAGCTTTTAAATAAAAACTTTTACTTTTTTTTAATTCTTGGTAAAAATTCCTTATTCCTTCATTAATATATTATTCCGCTATTACTCTTACATTTTCTTCTAAGGGCGTTTTCGTTTTCATCCTGCACCCGGCCTTGACTTCCCTTTTTCGAAACACAATCGGTTACTATAATTTATTAAATTACTAAGAAAATTTTAAAATATTGGTATCAGGACTTCTTATGCGGTCGTATATATCTTTTGTTCTTTCCACTACTCTTTTTTATTAATTTCAGAGTGCCTTGTTCGTTCTTTTCACTATTATTATGCACTCCTCGTTAAAGCAAATTCTTTGTGGGATTTCTCAGAATTTTATTCTTCTCCTGTCAATTCATTATAGAGTTTGGTTTCAGACTCACTGTAACTCCTTGCTCAAACTGCCTTGCTGTTGATAGGTCATTCAGTTTAGCTGTAACATATCTATTCCGTGCTCCCCCCTTCTTTCTCTCATCCTATGGGATCTCACTTGTTTAATTTCCCTAATAATTAAGATGTGGTCTCTGTTGCTATCAAATCTCCTTTAGCTTCTTGCACTAATTGCTTGTTTTGTATGCTTTCTTTCTATAAGGACATGGTTAATTTGATCCCTGGACCTCCAGTTTGATGCTACCCTTATTCCTTTGTGAATATTCTTGTGATCAAATGGAAATTGCACAATTTACGTTTCTTAACAACGTAAACTGTAGAAATTGCAATTGTAGTATCAGTTAATTATTATAATTCTCATATTGTTTTCAAAAGTAAATTCTACCAGCCTCCTCTCATTATCATTACTAGTGGTATGTCTAACCTTTCTTTGCATTACCACTTTGCATTTCTCCTTCCTTCCAACTTTAACATTTATAGCCCTGTTACAAATTTTATATCAACATTTGGAACTTTTTCCAGAAGATTTTCGTAGAACTTTGCTTCAATCCGTTTCCTCTGAAGGAGCGTATCCATTTATTATATTCTAAAAAGGTCGTCTAACTCTTTGCCTACATATTATGTCCAAGAGAAATTGCAATTTTTTTAATATCGTTTGTAAACTGTTATTGACGATGAAACCCAATCCCGTATGCTTTTTTCATTTTCACTGTTGAAAAGATGTGATAATCTACCTATAATATAGCACCACCTCTTTGTTTAGTTCCCTGTACTATCAAAATGTCCAACAGTCCCTCCCCATTTCACCAATGAAATGCTTCAAATTTGATTACTTAAACGACATTGTATTATAACTTGAGATTTACGGTTTTCCAGAAATTCAGTGAATTTCAATAAATCTACACTGTTTTCTCTCAACCAATTTACATATTTTAAATTGTATTTTACAAACAGATGTTCCAACTTGATTCTGTATAATTATCTATAACGTAAAACATACCGTTTTTCCGAAAACCGTAAAAATTAGTAAACATCAATGAAAATGTCAAATTTTCATCATAAATATTTAGCTTAAATGTCAAGATATGCCATGACAGTATATCCTACAGAGTGTTTGTAACGGTTTTCATTTGGAGTGAAATGATACAAAATATTCCATTAGTTTATCGAAAAGATTTTTTGTTAGGTGAGCGTCGTTTCTAATTCGAAATTCAAGTAGGAAGCAATGTGCGCAGTTGAAATATTGGTTGAAGTAAAATTACAGTTAGACAGATGGGGTCAAAAAATCTTACAAATAAATTGTTCTATATATAGGATGGTTGAAATATACGAGGAAATAGAATTATAGTTATAGTTAGTGTGGTTCAAAAAATGTTGTATTGGGTGGCACATAAGTAGTTACTTATACAAGGTAGTTGAAATAAGAGTGAAGTAAAAGTATAGTTATACAGAGTGGATAAAAAACTTAAAAAAGGTTAAATAAGCATATACAGTAAGTATATTAATATTCATAAAGGGTAGTTGCAACATCGTATAGAGTTGAATTTTAGTTGTACAAGGTTATTCAGAAAATGATAGACAACTAATTGATATTGGGTAACCAATACAATGAATAAACGAACACAAAAATTACATAAAAAAACGACAATTTGACAAATCCAAAATTTGTGAACATGCTTGGGACCTTGGTCATAAATTATAATGTTACACAAAGAAGAACATAACACCAAAAGAAAACAAAAAGAGTCTGCTTTAATTTTGTTAAATGAAAACGATTGTATCGCTACTACCTCCGTAGAATTCAGTCGTTCCTGGTTGCCGATGATTAAGGAAGATATTGCTAATGGTCATGTCCATGAAAACAACCCAATATCGGGATAGTTCATAAGGTTTTTCCTAGGTTTTCCCTTATGATTTAATGGGATTATTTCCCAAGAAGCACTTAGACAATGAATCATGTACAGGGTGGTTGCAATATAGGGTAAAATACAGTTACACTTATAGAAAGTGGGCCAAATAATAAAATAAATAAAAAAGTTAAATAATATGTGGATAATATAAAAAAATACAAATTGGAGAGAGGGTGAAAGATAAGAATACGCTAAAATACCCAATAGAATGGTACCTTAAATCAGATTTTAAAAATGTAGAAAATAGTTATTGATTGCACACGGTTTATAAACGGTTTTTATTTAAGCCAGTTGAAGTCGGTTATTTTTTAAATATAAATTATTACTAAACCAACTCATGTATTGTAAACATATTCATTTTTAACTTTTTTTGGCTGTTCCACACTGTATAAAAATACTGACCAAAAAAAAACATTTTTCTATATTATAACATCTCATTATTCTTTGAAAACGCGAGATGTAAACACCGACATCTAGGATTTTGTAACCTAGCAATTACGGGTAACAGCAATTACATGGAACGGGTCCAGATTCGCGTCTTCAAATTTAACGATATGTATCAAATACATAAAGAAGTGTTCGAGA
This sequence comes from Octodonta nipae, assembly GCA_034190945.1. Taxonomy (NCBI): domain Eukaryota; kingdom Metazoa; phylum Arthropoda; class Insecta; order Coleoptera; family Chrysomelidae; genus Octodonta; species Octodonta nipae. Next base: position 66,446,322 of record CM067224.1, on the reverse strand, counting down.
GGACATTCAATTGTGGAAAGGGCAACTGATGCAGGTTCCCTAACCAGAAACAATATATATTATATATATTGTCTCATTATTCTGTTGATATACATTCACCTCTACGTTTTCGTCTCTTCCGAACTATATATTTTATTTGATCTATTCATTTTTCTGTAATCTGAATTTTACCCCTTTAACTTATTAATTTTTTCGTGTTTAGTTGTTAATATACAATATTCACCATTATTGATCTGTGCTTCAACTTTTTTCAGATTTTCTATTTTTTATGTCATTCCGTTTTCTTTTTACCACTATGTTTTCTAAATGCACTACAGTTTTGTTTGCGACTGATGTTTTTTTTGTACTTCCAATTTTCACATACATATATGATTGGTAGTTTATGGGTTAGTATTGTTTTATTAAGGACGTGATATAAAAATTATATATCAGTCTATCTAGTTTTGCATTTAACTTAACATAATTATAAACATTTCCTCCATTAATAACAGTCAATGACTGAATTTAACCTCAAATGATCACCTTGTTAATTTTACCTTCAACGATCCTTTGCACATTGTATCCTGTAACCCTTACCATTTGTAACAAGATAAGCAAATAGCAGTCGTTATCCGAAAGCAAACAATTGTTTCGGTGCTCGAAATCCCGTCTATTTTCGAGTCTCATACTAGAAATTTCCCCATCACCATGGATAATTTAATTACTGGATGCGAACATTTGCTAATAAACGAAGAGGGTTACCCACAAATCTATAGATAAACATCTTTAATGATGTTTGGAGCAGTTTCGATAGCAACTTAACAGAAACTGAGAACTCTGTCGATTGAAGTGAATTGTGTTTGGTTTACTTCTTGATTCAATAACCGCTGACCCAATTTCGTACAACACGCATAGAACTTAAAATTCTTCATTGTTCTTGTTCAATGTGCTCGAATTCGTAGTCTAGTGAACAAGTTCAAAATCCTTGATGCTGCTAGTAGACATCTGAATAAGGACACAAACTGCACATAAGGAATTGCAAAAGTTACTAACAGATTTAATATTTAAACAAAAAGGAGGTTAGACTTTTTGCTAATAGCTCGAAAACTATTTTTTTAAACCCACCAAATTTGAAAAACAGAAGAAAATAAGCTATGTGGCTGAAAAACGGCAAAATTTACCAAAAGTATTAAATTACAAGCTGTAATGTGTACAGGGATGGTTTGACCCCAAGAAAGTATACAGGATGTTAATATACCATATTAACATAAAGGGTGTATGTAAATAAACAGGGTGTACCTCGAAGTTTCCTTGGACTTCCATCGTCTTGAAATGATTGATCTTACAACGTTTCAATAGCTGTGTGTCTGATATCGTCATCATGTGAATGATAGGAAATTCAGAGTATCGGTCGTATTTATATTATACCCTTAACCGGCCATGCGTCGCCGGTCATGGTCATTGGGTCTTATCTGGTCCAATCAGCCTCGTCGTACCTGAAGATTGGTTGCCGGTGATGCGTAGCGGCATAGGCCGAAGAAGAGCTCTACAAATATTTTTAATTTTGACGCTGGGCTCGCTAATTATATTTCCGTTCGAGATTAGATATGCTGTCTTCCTTGTGAATTGCTCTAGCCTGGTCCCAGTTGATATTATGGTGTTCGGTCCGTGCGTGATTAGCTAGCCCAGACTTCGTTATCTCTGCCCTTTGAGTAGCTGTGCGGTGTTCCTTAATCCTGGTGTCCAGAGGTCGCTTTGTCTCTCCAATGTAAAGATTGCCACATTCACACGGTACGCTGTATATACAGTTATTTGGTATTGCTGGTGCGTCGGTCCTCGGTCAGGCGTCGGTCTGTCCAGCTCTTCAAACGCCTTGGTAATGATCGTTTCCGGATATCCATTCGCCAAAAGGTCTTCTTTATGTTTCACTTGTTCTTCTTTGAGGGACTCTGGTGTGCTGCAGATATTTTTGGCTCTATGGATTAGTGTTTTGATGATGCCAGTTTTCGTTGCTGATGGTTGGTTGGAATTGTAGTGAAGGTATAATCCTGTAGGCATAACCTTCCTGTAGACTGTTGTTTGGATTCCGGTCCTAGTCCTTTGGCACTTTACATCAAGGAATGGTAGGCACCCCTCTCTTCCATCTCTATGGTGAATCTAATGGATGGTTGGGATTGGTTCAGGTGCTCCAGGAATGCCTGTAATTCAGGAGAAGGACCGGTTCTTCATGCAAGAAGATGGATTGCCTATGGGTTCTCCGTTATCACCAACCATCGCCAACATCTACAAGGAATGGTTCGAAGAACATGCACTGCGGAGTTTCGAGAAGCAGCCTAAACTATGGTTGAGGGATGTCGATGACACCTTTATTATTTGGCAACATGGAGAGACAGAACTACAGGTATTCCACCATCTACCGCTGATTGGACCAGATAAGACCCAATGACCATGACCGGCGACGCATGACCGGTTAAGGGTATAATGTAAATACGACGGATACTCTGAATTTCCTATCATTCACCTGATGACGATAGCAAATACACAGCTATTGAAACGTTGTGAGATCAACCACTTCAAGACGATGGAATTCCAAGGAAACTTCGAGGAACGAGTTACATTGTCTACCAACTTCAGACTAAAACAGGGTGTAAGCGTACGGCTTGTTGGTATTAGACGAATCGTTATGATTGAATATAGAGTGAATTGTCGTCGCCTTCGTCTTTTACATAATAGTGGTCCAAAGCACGGAGAGGGAAGAAACCACAGACCTTGTGGAAGAAACCGAGTTAGCCGTGAAAGTAATATTTTAATCGAGAAAGCCCAGGAAATGAGGTAATGGTGCAACATCTTTTTCTTCTGCCGATACAGATGGTGCCTTAAAGCGGGTGTAATTACAGCCCTTTTTTTAAGTTTATTGCTAAGAGACGTAGTTAGCACGCTAATACGAGGATGAGGTAAACATTTTAAACACGGTTTCAGGAATTGCGCGGGCGTCCGTCGTCCGCGAAGAAGACCACCAACCTTGAAAATTCTATCTACCAGTGAAAAGAGCCACGTTACGGGTATTTCAACACACACATTTTAACGGTTGTCAGGTGTTATATCACTTAAAATCCTCCAATTACTTAACTATTGGGTATGCTTTCTTTCTTTGGGCATTTGTTAGATTTTTATTTTATTACTTTTTCTTGTACCATTAATCCTTTTGACCTCGGAGTTACTGAAATTTCCTACTCGAAAACGATACGAAGTCATCGATCCCTTGCATGGAGTCGCGCTTTTGAGGTTACCGACCTTAGGCGGATAGGACTGACGGATCGAAAAACAACTGAATGAATAATATTCATTCTCAACGAGAGCAAAAAAGGATACAAATTGGTCAATAATATCTATCATCCTCACAAAATATTTCGGTAGTTGAAGGAATAGACTGAATATATTCATTCATAAAAAACACATTTTAAAGAAGGGTACGAACCCAACGTCGGTGGTCATCTTTTGCGGACGACGGACGCGTGAGACACCAGCATAAAGATTCTTCTTCTTATTTTTATATAGTTATACCTGTTCCCTTTATTGTCTCGTCTTTATATTATATTATCATTCCATCCTTTATTTTCTGAAAGATATTTTTGGCATATTTTTCAATGTTTAAGCACCTTTTGGGAAATAACACCACAAGTCACGAAATTGCTGTATATTTCGAAACGTTTCGTTGTCTAGATCAGACCCCGTTGTCAATGGCTAAGAAACTATGAAAAAAGGCACAATTTTAAAATATAAAATTAAAATGTTTGACAACATCTATTATTTGACTTGTGACGTAACTAAGAGAATTTTATGTGACGCTCCTACGTGCGACTTTGTGACAAGCTATAGTGCATTAGCAAAAAAGCGATCAAAGAATTTTGTTGATTCTGTGATCCCGTTAAAATCATACGGGAAAACCTAGGAAAAACGGTATGAACTATCCCGATATTGGGTTGTTCACCAGGACACGACCATTAGCAATTTCTTCCTTATTCATCGGCCACCAGGAACGATTGAATTTTACGGACGTAGTAGCGATACAATCGTTTTCGTTTAACAAAATTAACGCAAACTCTTTTATTTTTCGTTAGGTGTTGTGTTCGTCTTTGTGTAATATAAGTGAATTTTGAAACTGTATTTTATGACCAAGGTCCCAAGAATGTTCACAAATTGTGGATTTTATAAAAACTCTCATTTTCATGTAATTTTGTGTTCGTTTATTCGCACATTTTGAGGTCTAGAGGTTTATCCAATATAGAATTTATTACATTCACAAGGGATTTTATAAATCCAATTTTTTGTATTTTTAACCGACTTCCAAAAAGGAGGAGCTTATAAATTCGTCGCGTATTTTTTCGCTTTTTTGTATGTATGTTACCTGATTTCTTCTCCTGTGGTGCACCGTTTTGAATGAATATGGTCTTGTTTAATAGAGTATATATCCGGAACTTCAAATTTTGGAAAAGAATTCTATTGGTAAAGTGATAAAATTTGTGAATGAACACATTCGTGCATGGAAATTGACCAATATCCCTAACATATTGGTCGATTTTTCGAAAACTCCTTATGGATAGGTATAGTATTTTAATGTTTGATCTATTAAGGAAGATCCCTAGGTGATCTCATATACTTTTCTGCGACGTGCAACTTGCAGTTTTGCAGAAAATCGCCGAAAATTCCAAAATTTTTATCAAAAATTTCATCTAAATGACAAAACGGACGTTTCCTCATAAATGTTTTAATTCCAACGTAATAGTGCGGGAATTTTAGACACTGGAAGTTTTAATTGCGAATTTGAAAATTTTCTATGTATATCTCAAGCATATAGGTAGTAAAGCATAGTATTTTCGGCTCCTTAAATCAATGAGTACCAAGCTCGTTTTGTTTGTATACCAGGCAAATACCTATTTAAATGCAAATTTTTCCATTTTGCGAAGACGGTGCTTTTGGTTTCCACATTCTCCCGGCCTAATAGAAAATCCAGTGACAACACATGTCAAACTTTAAACTGCTATTTGCTGGGTTTATAGACAGGGTGTTTAGTTATAGCAAACAAAATCACAAAGGAAAGTGATAGAAGGAGTTGCATTTATATGAAGATTCAAATATACGAGGGACTAGAATGATAGTGGTCCGTAGGCATCCGTATATACAGGATGGTTGGAATATAGGGTGGACTGGACGTTTGGTGGTATAAAAATATTGGAAAAAATGTGAAATTAAAATTATATAGGGTGATTAAAAAACTGTTATATGATGTGGACAAGCAAATCATATACAGTATTTCTAAAATATATGCTGCAGTTGAATTATATTTATACAAAATATTTCTTTTATAGTCCATAAGAAGTGGCATAAAGTGTGGAGAGGAATTAATGTTACACAGGACGATAATATAAAATGTAAAAAATGAACTAATTTATGGGCTAGTCCATAAGGAGTTATATACTATGATTGAAATATAGGACGGATTTGACTCCGTAAATATGGGATGGATTCTACCCCGTCCTATAGAAGGCAGCTAATAAATTTATGCTTGTCCGTGGGCAGTCGTATGTACAGGATGGTTGGTACATAGGTTGGAGTGGAATTATCTATAGTTATACAGGGCTGTCAAAAAAAGTTGAAAAAAGGTTACATGGCGTAGTCCATAAGGCATAAATATATTTTGGGCTTATTCAACGAGTACTAGTACATTTTGTTCGTAAAGATTTACCTGTCAATTTAAATGAGAAAGTATCATTGTGTAATGTTGAGGCTTTCGATGTTACCTGGTTGTGTCTATTAAGGTTATACATACAAAATAAAAAATAAAGAATGAAAACTACCTGACTTCAAAAAAACTAAAAAGTTGAAAATAAAACATTTTTTTTAAATATGTCCGACTTCCACCTATAACTAAAAAGCTAAAACTAATTATAACAAAATACAACTCTAGCAAATAAATAACACATTTAATTTTGTTAGGTACCTACCCAGGAAATAAAAAATGTAAACATTAAAAAGTGCTCATTCTGTACAAATTAATTACTTACCAATCTAGTATATTTTTGAAGTCGGTGCTAAGCAACAATCAAGTTTGATGAAGCGGTAGATAAGTACACAATGAAGGATTTTAGATTTGCTTGGCACCGACTTCAAAAATATACTAGATTAGTAGGTAATTAATTCGTACAGAATGAGCACTTTTTAATGTTTACATTTTTTACTTCCTGGCTAGGTACCTAACAACATTGAATGTGTTATTTATTTGCTAGAGTTGTATTTTGTTATAATTATTTTTAAGATTTTAGTTATAGCTGGAAGTCGGATTTATTTTTAAAAAAAATGTTTTATGAATATTGTTTTTTGGTTTTGTTTTTGATATAATTGATTTTAGTGTATTTCAGTATTAGTTGGTGAAGTTTGGTGTTGATTGTTAGGGATCGTTTGGTATTCGATTTTGTTCAAATCTTAAATAATAATTTGTTCTTGGTAATGATTGGCAGAAATTACATTTTTTATAAATGCTTTATCTTCATTGAAGTTATTGAACTTAGAACACTTGGTTTTTGCTCTGTCCTATAGAGATTTGATCATACCTCTTTTTACTGAATTTAGATGATTAGAGTTAAAGTTGAGATACCTGTTATGGTGAGTCGGTTTTTTGTAAACTTCTGTTTCAAATGTCGATTGTGTTTTTGATAATTTCTTAGTCTGTTCAAATTTCAGTGTAAACTGTTTACAATACATGTTGTTTTGATTTAATCACTTCTTACTCGATCTCTTAGTGTTTTTCTCCTAAATTCTTCTCACTATTCTCATCCATCTCTCTCGTCTATAACATCATATGTGATTTGGAGGCGTTAGGTCTTGCCGCTACCCTGTATGTTATTAGCTTTGTAAATCCTTGATATAGTTTCCTTTATAACATGTTTGTTTCTACATATTATGTTATTTAAGAAACCAGCTGCTCTATTGCTTTTCTGTATTTGGTTATTTACTTATGTTTGTTTCTCTTCAAGGCCTTTATTATCTCATCCATTATGAGAGAAAAGAGTGGGGGTTTCAGGAGGCTAGTTAACTTATATCTATGCCTGTTTCTGTCTCATATGTGAGCTGTCCAACTGTTCTGGTTTGTACTGTACTGATTTTGCATATATCTTCAATTGTCTTAATAATGGCATCTGTACTTGTCTATTGTATAGAAGTGTACAATTAAATGGGCCGGAGTTCTGTCTGTATATTAGTTATAATAAAATCCCAGGGCCCCCAGACGTTTATTATATTGCAATTGACAAAATTTAGCCTAGAAAGGAGGCCATTTTGCAGGTAGCATATAGAAAAGTTACGTAAATATATCACTTACCTCTTATTATCTAACTCGCAAGGATTCACCAAATACTAACACATTTTCGAGACTGTGAACCAATGTCACAAAATGGATCAAGAATTAAAGCAATCTTTTATTCCTCACTTGAGATCTTGTATTTTCAATATAACGTAACAAATTTAACTTTTGGTAATTATTTTATACACAACGTCTTTTCATGTATGCTTTATCCAATATTATGTTTCAGAACCCATTCCATGGATTTCTTGAAGAAAAACATTAAAGTAGGTATAATCGATTATATGCGCTCAAGCGTATGTATAATGCCAGCGCGTTCCCTTTAAATGACCTCTGGCTGATGCCATAGTGGCCTCCAGGAAACTAGAACCATCCCAGAACTGACTATAACTTCCTTTTATAGATCAGATTGTAAAATATGTCGATTTAGTTGTATTTCAATGGAAAATGGGCTTCTACGAATAACTTCTACCCAACTTCGTTACTTTTGAAACTCCAACAAAAGAATTTCAGCCAAAAATAGAATAAAAGGGAAGATTAACAGTTTTAACCTATGAAAACTCCACTTTTTCAAATCGTCAATTTTGAAACGAATTTTCAAGGTGAAATAATGTTTACCGAAACATTTTATCATTTTAACGCATTTTCGGCATCAGGCATTATTCTATTTGGAGCCAATTGAAAATAGAAAAATCATTATATCATAGTACGGCATTTGAACAAAAAACCAATTATTACTGTATCATTGAATTTATTTCTATTGGATCATGATGATTTACTATAAAAGCAATAACTAGAAACACCAGTTTTTTTAATTTACCACTAAATGTTTTTTTGTTTACGGTCACTAACCAATTTTTTTCCTGCACCATCTTTATTTATATTAAATATATTTATTAATATTATTTCAATTTTATTGCTTCAGTATTGAACTAACATAAACAAATCGACCGTCCAATGTTTATACAATTTAATATTGACATAAATTCTTCGGCCTGTTTTTTGTCTTGAAAATCATACAAACTCATATATGGGAAATTCCCCCAATGAAAAATCTCTCGGGCGGCAAATATCATTGCAATGTCCCTATGAAATGAAAAACCGTTGGGGTGAAATTTAACAGTTCCACAGTTTTTCCACTTTGGTAGGGAATTGTTTACTCGCGCTAGAAATTTCCGCTGTGCTGTTTTTCTCTCTAATATTAAATTTCAAACGTATAGCCGTTAGAGGGCAGATCGTAAAATTACAATGTAATAAACTTTATGTGCATATTTAAGTAATAAAGTTGTTTGACTTACTTTGTGTTGAAAAATTACAAATTGCAACAGAAGAACAGCTTCAAGTTAAAGGGAGTAATAAAGAAAATATTATTGAGATTATCGCTGATGATTTTTGATGTAGGACTAAAAAACTAACTCCAAGATGTTTTCCTATCTTTCTCTATAGGTTATTTATAATGTTTTATACTGTAACACAAGTTTTATTTTATTTTTCATGGGGTGCGACTTCGCGCCTATAGCTTCTGCTCCGTTTGCCCTATGGAATTGCCGGCCTTTTTCGCAATTAAAACCGTGAAATTAAAATGACCAATTAGTAAAATACTGACATATTCACATTCTACAATATTATCTTTAATTAAAATTTTATATACAGGTCTTCTGGCATATCCCCACAAAAAGTAATTCGATCCGCGCCTCCCAATCCACCGATTCGGAAAAATTTGGTTCAGGTACTGCCGGACATTGATTTCGTAATAAGGCGGTGCTCCATCTTGCTGAAACCATATTGTATTGGCAGGAACTTGTGGGTTTACTGGACCAGGATATATGGTTGTCAAAGTTGGCACGACATTATTTTGGAGCAGTTCTAGATATTTATCTCCATTTAAGTTGCGATCAATGAAAAATGGACCTACGATATGATTTCCAACATCTCTGTCATCCAGTTGGGATTCTCATTAGACCAATAGCGGCAATTAACATGACCGTGAAGTGTGCTCTCATCAGAAAACAAAACATCTTCCAATTGGATTGTTATCTAACCTTACCATCATTTAATAATATAATATAATAATGAACTTTATTCATTTAAAGCTAACAGTTTTACATTTTGGTATAAATTTGAGAATCGGCGAAGTTCAGATGTGTGTTATTGTAGACCAGTAATACACCCTGTTCTTCCACTTAACCGTATACTAATGCTAAGATATAAATATTACTACATAAAGCAGTCATATCTAAGATGGCAGAAGTTGCAAGATTCTTACTCTAATTAATGCTGGCTGAGGACATGGGACTTCAAAAAATTTTATTCAAATGCTTGTAATATTTCATAATTGAATATTTTGGTGCCTTATGTAAGTGTGATGGTAGACAATTATTAATTTAGCAATATTGTAGCTAAAAGCTCTTTTAAAAAATTCACTATGATGTTTAGGAAGAGATAAATTATTTTTAGTTCTAACATTGACATCATGTAATTCTGATCTGTAGGAGACTTTTTTGTATAAAATTTCAGGAGAATGGGTTTTTAAAATTTGTAGAAAAAAACATACCGAATGAAATTCACGTCTAGCATTCATATTCAGCCACTTCTACAAGTTTATGTGAGATATGTTCTTGCTTCCTCAGACTAAATATAAAGCGTAGACAAGCATTTTGTACTTTTTGTATCCTATTTTTGTTCTGAAAGTCAATGCAAGGTCCGTAAATAGTATCACAGTAATTAAATTGGGATAGAACCAATAAATCACAAAGTAAAATTTTTTGTTTCCGATCAAAAATATGTTTATATCTATACAATTCTTTAAGTTTTAAATAAGCAGTTCTCAAACAGTTGGTTATATGAGTCCTAAACCTCAGATCACTATCTATAACGAGGCCAAGATTTCTCACACTATCTTTTCTTTCTAAGGGGATATCATTAATTCGAATATCAATAATGCCCACTAATTCATTTATACAATTGTTTGGACCAAACACAATATAACAGGATTTAGAAGGATTGAGATGTAACGAATTTTTAAGAGAATATTCGTACTGTGAACTTAAATCTTTATTAATACCCAAGATGGACTCATCAATTTTTGATTGTGGGAAAGAAAGGTATAACTGGGTGTCATCTGCATAGCACTGATGTTCGCAATGTTGTATACAATTAGCTTACTGTGAGGTGTTTATATTATACAGTGGAGGTCCCAATATGGATCCTTGGGGTACACCTCTTGATATTTCTAGAGCGTCGATACTGCGTCTCCTAATATCACTTTCTGAGTCCTGTGGCTCAAATAATTTTTAAAGAATTTAATCGTCTCTTCAGATATACCTAAATAATTTAGTATGCATAAGAGTAACTCATGGCTTACAGTATCGAATGCCTTGGAGTAGTCAAGTAGAACAAGAATTGTTACATTTCCCTCATCCTTAGCTCTTATTATGTCATCCGTAACACTTGCAAGTGCAGTAGAACAACTATAACCTTTCCGGAAACCTTCTTGTGTACGTGGAATTAACTTCTCCAAGAAACTTCTTAGTTGAAAATTAACTTCCCTTTCTAGAACTTTAGAAAGACATGGTAAAATGCTGATTGGGCGAAGGTCTTTGTAATCATTAATGTTTGTGGATTTATGGAAATTCGTTATTTGATAGGCAATACAATATGTGTTAAGTAACACAAAAGAAATAGACAACATAAAAGTATAAACTGCAGTTGTACACCATCAGCTCCACAAGCATTTGATTTAATGCTCATCAAATGTTGTAAGACTTGAATCTCGTTAGTTTCTGAAAACTCAAACTTTCTAGAGGATATACAATTTGTTTTATAATTTGATATTATATGGGCATTATTAAAGTCTTGTAGTGGAACTGAATTAATGACGAATTCATTTATGTGTGATTTCTAGCACAAAAATTGATTTTTTAAATATTTTTCCAAAATGAGGATTTTCATTTAGTTTTTTCAGAAAAACATGATTTTTGTTCTAATTTTCATTTATAATAATCATAGTCCTTTACACGTTTGGTTTTTTACAACGTACTAGCGCTTTATCCCTCAATTTTGGCAACTTTTTTACATTTCCATTGATTCATGGTTTACAAGATTTTTTAAAAGTTTTAACAACAACTGGTATATGTCTATTTTGAAGTATTAATAAGGCATTGTTTACAAAATTTACCTTTTCGTCCACTGCGTTCATATCTTATATTACATTCCAAGGAATGGACCCAAGTTCACCATTGAGTTTATTCATATCCATCTTTGTGTAGTCTCTAAACATCTTTTTACTGTAAATGTTCTTACATTTATACTTTTCAATCAAACAATAAATCATATCATGGTCAGAAAGGGAATGAGCGGGTACTCCCGATTCAGTTATGTGTTCCTGGTTAGAAATTAAAATTAAATCCAGCAATGAACTAGTATTTATAGTGCTTCTTGTTGGTTGATCAATAATTTGATGTAATCCAGCCGACTGAAAAAAATTAGTGAAATCTTGTGTCACACTTCGTTCAGGTTTCAATAAATCAATATTAAAATCTCCCAGGCATATAATTTCATCACACACAGGAAGTAAATTACAAAGATATATTTCAAAGACATCAAGAAACTCCTTATAAGCAAGCGATGGAGGTCTGTACACACTACTGATACTGAATGTTTTACCAGTTATTTGTAATTTAACCAAAATTTGTTCAATATGTTCATTTGTTTCTATTAAACTAACGTTAAGATTACTTTTGTAAAAAATGCCTACTCCGCCACCACGAGTTGGGCGATCTTTTCTTAAATAATTTGGTCAAGTGCGAGTTGGACTCGCATACTTAGGGTTCCGTACCACCTTAAAGATTTTAATATTCCAGTTTCAGGCAAGCAGGGAATGAGTGCATTTTCTTATATTCACCATTATATCTTTTAAAGAAAGCGTTTTAAGTTTATAAAAAATATACACTTTGATTTTCCACACATAGACTTTTTATTTTATCTGCTTCAGGATTCGCTTGATTTTTATCAGACTACATATGTATTTAATTTTCTAATTTGGCTCCCAAAAATTAACATTAAAGTTTTATTTTACTAATAAACTTTCAGAGAAGTCTTTTATAATCTACTGTCTGAGTTTTAAGGTTCTGTAGATTGGAAGATAAAGGGCAAAATAAGTCAAGTTTTAAATTATACATTATTAAATCTGTTATTCAAATGATTAAAAAATACAAATCAAAAATATTTTTCAAAATTTAAATAGTGTAGTTTCTAAAGTGGGAATTAAGTCGATGTTTAATATTTTTGTTAATATCTTTTAAACAAATGATTTAAAAATATGATATATTTGTAATTCACATAATGAGCCTTTTATCCGACATATTATATGATGCTTTTGAAAATTGAATCTTTATTTTCCATTTAATTGTATAATTTGTCCCTAAAATTACTATGGGGGTTTTCTAATAATTTATTTTCTGTTTAATTCTATTATTTGGGGGCCAAATAATAGAATTAGGGATTTTTTCATATTTTTCTAATAAACAAAAAAAAATAGGTCTTATAGTTTAAGGAATAACGGGAGGAATGGGTAATTTTAATTTTAAAATATTCCATTTAAAAAAATATATTTGTATTCGTCATAATGAGCCCTGTGATTTGATATATTACATGACCCGTTAGAAACAATTATAATTTTTTATTTGCCATTTAATTCTATAATTTACCCTTCAAAATGAATATTAGGGGTTTCTCCTTATTTTTCCAGTTTTTTTCAAAATTTTTCAACTTATGGTTTCGGAGATAAGGGGAGGGGGGAATAGGTAATCTTTTTAAAAAATATGAAAAAAATATATTGGTTTCGTCATAATGAGCCCTTTCATTTGATATATATCATGATTGGTTAGAAACAATTTTAATTTTATATTTTCCATTTAATTTTATAATTTGCCCCCCAAAAGAAATATTAGGGGTTTATCCTTATTTTTCTAGTAAAGTTCAGGTGAAGGGCTATACCTCCATTTTTTTTCAAAAGTTTCCAGCTTATGGTTTCGGACATAAGAGGGGGGATGGGTAATTTTTTTTATATTTTTGTTAATATCTTTTAATTAATTTATTTTAAAAATTTGAAAAAAATGTATTAGTTTTCGTCGTAATGAGCCCTTTTATTTGATATATAACATGATGAGTTATAAACAATTTTAATTTTATATTTTCCATTTAATTCTGTAATTTGCCCCCCAAAATTAATAGTAGAGGTTTCTCCTTATTTTTCCAGTAAACTTCAGGTCAGAACCTATACCTCTATTTTTTTTCAAAACTTTACGTTTTATAGTTTCGGAGATAAGGGGGGGGATAGGTAAATTTTGGTATATTTTCGTTAATATCTTTTTAAATATATTTTTTTAAATATGAAAAAAATAGATTTGTGTTCCTCAGAATGAGACCTTTCATTTGAGGTATTACATGATGCATTTGAAAATTTTTTTATATGTAAATTTTTATTTAATTCTATAATTTGCCCGCCAAAATTAATATTAATGGTTTCTCCTAATTTTTCCTGTAAAGTTCGGGCAACGTCCTATATTTCCTATTTTAGGCTCAGTAGTTTCGGAGATCAGGGGGGAACGGTCGATTTTTTTAGTTTTTCCCCCCAGAAGTACCCTTAAAATCAAAATAGCTTCATTTACGATATGTACTCCTGATCGGGTCACCAAACTATACATTGATGCCAAATTTCAACCTCTTTCGTCCAGTAGTTCAGCAAAAAATCGCTGTGATGTGACAGAGGCAGAAATACGGAGTGATATTATAAGGGTATCCGTATATTGTAAATACGGAACCCTAAAAAAACTAAATCCTGCTATGTTAACCATGTCATTTGTAATATTTTCGCTTAACCATGTCTCCGTCACAGCCATCAAGTCAAAATTCTGGGATAGAACTAAATTTTTTAAATCTTGCAATTTTGTAAACAATGATCTTATGTTAATATGACCTATTTTCATTATCTAAATAATAATTATATAAGAACCTAATATTAATTTTGGAAAAATTTGATTCTTTCATTTTGACATTAATATTATCTTTGTTTCAGGTTATGGCGATAACTGGTGTGATGCGCTTCTCCAATCTCCTTCGAGCTGGAATCACTTGGAAAGGTCCGGAAGTGTTCGAGCTATGATCTCGGAGCTCACACGGCTACGATGACGAGGATCTCGACGATTTGGGGTTCGATTCCGATAGCGACTGTTCGTTGTTGGTTCGAGTATCGTCCTCGGGTTCGGGTAGTTTCGGAAGCAATTCGGATTTTGTGTGACAAACAAGGTGTTCTAGGGGGTAATTTTTGGTATAGACTGTTGATACTGTTTCTATTTTTTGACTGTATTATTAATGAAGGACTGATGAAAATAAAAATTACTAATAATTCGACATGATAAGGTGTTCTCAACATTAAAAATGTAAGAGTGTGAGTACCTATTGAGGAAAGGCAATTTAAGAGGATTCACTATACAGTTTTCCAAATTTTTTAAAGTCAAACCCATTTTCATACATACCATAAAAATAACACCAAATTTATAATCACTACTTTTTTTATCAGTATCAATAGGCCTAATCCACCACAGCAACAATTCTATTTCTTTTAATGAAGATATGGTTTATTGTTAAAAAACAGATTTTGATACATTATGTAATTTGGGTCTGCGCCAATAAATTAAAAATCTTTAACATTATCATCAACAATGCTTTTAGGTCTTTGGAGAAGGCTTTGTATTTACGCAATAGTTTGTAAAAAATGTGGGTCAAAGCTGATACTAAATTATTCATAATATCTTCTCTACCAGCCTTTCTACAGAATTTCCTCAAGTGAGATTTAGTTTGAAAAATTAAGAGTATTTCACTAATTTCTATATTTTGTTTCAATCTCTACTCATAAGAACACTAACAAATGTCGTCACGGAAATTTTCTGAAATATCGATACATGTAAATAGATGCCTTTGTGAGTAAAAAATGGCTAATTTGACTATATTTTGCATTGCGTATACTACTCTACATCTAGGGTCGTGTGGACTAGAGAATAACAAAATATGTATCTCCAATATCGTACGATATCGCACTACCAAAGTGGATGCTAAATTACCCAGGTAGTACCATCAAATCTCCGAACCGTCCTTGATCAATCAAAAACTACTTCAAAGAACCTTTAATTTCGTGACCTATACCGGACATCATCACTACCGTCATGTGACCTACAACTCTTACTTACAATTTTCTTTTCTAGGATAGCCTACTATTCCTAATGTTTTGTCGTCATACATTAATTTGAGTCCGTTTGAAAATGACATAGTTTATGCCGAAACTAGTCACGGTTAATAAATACAAACATTTAATAGCATTTTAAATTGATTGTCCTATTCCGATAATTCTCTTGACTTGACTGAGATTAAAGACCAACTTTGTCCCATTCCAAAGCCTACGAAAATAATTAAGGGGTGGGGAGGTGTTTCAAGCGGCTTAATCAGAAAAAAAAAGGGGCACCCATTTGAGACTGAACGATGGAAGCGAAAGCTTCTTAAGAAATATACTTTATCTCACTGTCTCTATTTTTCTTTATTTGTGTCACTCTTAGTAATGGATATAAATATCAGGAGAACTTAAATAATTGTCACTATTTTGTTACAATTCAAGTATTAATCAAAATTTAAATCTTGTATTGTATTGGTATTTCATGATCAAGGTAGTATGTGGTGTCGATGTCGGTGTCGAAACAAATGAAATCTCAAGTTATCCAATTCATTCTCTTGCTCATCTATTTTCATATGTGTAAATGTGGGCCCCCGTTAAGAAGCCCTTGCTTCAAAAATATACATATATTCCTAGGAAAAGAATTTCGATCAGTTTTGTAGGATAATAAACGGGTCACAAGATTGCATGGGCGGATCCAAGGAGGGGGCAATAGGGGCGATCGCCCCCATCGAGAGCCTCAAAGTGGGTAAATTTAATATTAAAACGAGATAATCTTAACTCTAAGAGCCTAGAAGAAAGTCACTTCTAAGGGTTTAAACCACATAACGACTATATTTAATGTAATAGTCCAAGAAATATGAGTTTAAAAGTATATTTTGGTAAATTTAGTACAGGATCGCCCCTGCAAGATTGTATAGATGTCCCTGACCCTGACCGCGATCTTGAAGGTTATTTGAACGTTAAGTTGATTTCCTAAATATAAAGCCCCATATTTTCTCACCTATTTGGATGGTGAAGAAATTTGGATGAACCAGAAAAAAATAAACACTATGTTTGAACCTTTTTAAATTATGATCCAAATATGGAAATCAAAGAAAAGATCAAATTTATTCATGGACGCAACTATTGAGGATATATGACCACCATTTTGCTCTATACATAAATCAACTGTCTGTAAGAATTTTGTTAGAGTGGAAAGTAAACTTGTGGAATAGCTGCACAAGTACTTCGAATGTACTACCTTACATTACCTACCTAAAAACTTATGGTGGCCCATTCAAGGCCGAAGCATGGCCCTAATTAAACAAACTGTTCAAACAATAGTGTTTTTTCTACATTATTCAATTCTGTACTAAAAAGCGAAGGCTTCTATTTTTTTAAATCAACTTGACCTTTACACCTTTATAGAGCCTTCAAGGTCATGGTAAGGTGACGGTCATCAATACCCTCATGTGACCATTTCAGTATCCTTCAACTATTACCTAAAACTTTTTTCCTATAATGCCTTATTTTTCAGATATTCTGAATTATTTCATGACATACTTAGATTATTGTTTAACACATTGTATTTTAACCGACTTCCAAAAAGGAGGAGGATATCAAGTCGTCGCGTTTTTTTGTATGTATGTTACCTGATTTCTTCTCCTGTTATGAACCGTTTTGAAAGAATATTTTGTCATTTTATAGAGTATATTTCCGGATTGGTGAAACTTCAAATTTGGAAAATAATTCTATTGGTAAAGTGATGAAATTTGTGAACAAACACATGCGTGCATGGAAATCGACCAATATCCCTAATATTTTAGTCGATTTTTCGATAACTCCTTAAGGATGTGTATAGTTTTTTAAAGTTTAATCTATTAAGGAAGATCCCTAGGTGATCTCATATACTTTTCTGCGACGTGCAACTTGCAGTTTTGCAGAAAATCGCAGAAAATTCCAATATTCTTATCAAAAATTTCATCGAAGTGACGTAACGGACATTTTCTCATAAATATTTTAATTCCAACATAAAAGTGCGGGAATTATAGGCACTGGAAGTTTTGATTGCGAATTTGAAAATTTTCTATGTACATCTCAAGCATATAGGTAGTAAAGCATAGTATTTTCGGCTCCTTATATCAATGCGTACCAAGCTCGTTTTGTTTGTATACCAGGCAAATAACTATTTACTTGAAAATTTTTCCATTTTGCGAAGACGGTGCTTTTGGTGTCACATCCTCCCGGCCTAATAGAGAATTCAGTGACAACACTTGTCACTTGTTTAGTTATAGCAAACAAAATCACAAAGTTAAGTGAAAGAAGGATTACAAATATATGTCGATTGAAATATAGGACGGAGTAGACTGATAGTTACAAAAGGTAGTTAAAAACATTATGGTGGTCCATAGGCAGCCGTATATACAGGATGGTTGGAGTATAGGGTCGAGTGGACGTTTGGTGGTATAAAAATGTTGGAAAAAATGTGGAAATAAAATTATATAGGGTGATTAAAAAACTGTTATATGATGCGGACATAAACAAATTATATACAGTTTGGTTGAAATATATGCTGGAGTTGAATTATATTTATACAGTGTGATTAAAAAATTATTTATTTCAAAGCCCGTAAGAAGTGTAGTGAAGTGTGGAGAGGAATTGATGTTATACAGGGTGATAATACAAAATGTTACAAATGAAATAATTTATGGGATAGTCCACAAGGAGTTATATACGATGGTTGAAATATATGACGGATTTGACTCCCTAAATATAGGATGGATTCTACTCCGTCCTATAATTTACAGAAGGCAGCTAACTAATTTTTGGTTGTCCATACGCAGTAGTATGTACAGGATGGTTGGTACATAGGCTGGAGTGGAATTATCTACAGTTAACAGGGTTGTCAAAAAAAGTAGAAAAAAGGTTACATCACGTGGTCCTTGAGGCATAAACATATTTTGGGCTTATTCAACTTCTACTAGTACATTTTATTCGTAAACTTTTACCTGTCAATTTAAATGAAAATTTATCATTGTGTAATGCTGGGGCTTTCGATGTTACCAGGTCCTGTCTATTAATGTTATAGATACAAAATAAAAAATAATGAGAAAAAACTACCTTACTTCCACCTATAACTAATGAGCTGAAAGTAATTATAAGATAATACAACTCTGGCAAATAAATAACACATTCAATGTTGTTAGGTACTTATCCAGGAAGTAAAAAATGTAAACATTAAAAGGTGCTCATTCTGTACAAATTAATTACCTACCAATCTAGTACATTTTTGAAGCTATGACTATTAACACACTGTATCGTATCATTTACAGAATCGATTTTCTAGTAAACATCTATAGTCTATTCACTAGAATCTAACAGAGATTGCCAACAAAACTTAGTTATATGTACATTTATCCGACGTGTGACACTTCTCACAATGTTTCTTAATGACAGTGAAAGACTGATGAGTGAGCGATAAATTAAATATGTATGCCGAAACGGCTGTGTGCCAGCATCAAAGACACACCATTGATTAATTTGAGTCTCGAGTACGTTATCTCTTAGGGTATGTGAGCAAATTAGCGATTCAACATTTAATACATCAGGTTGATAGCTTCCTTAAAACCTGACGCAGGAAAATAGTTGATATAGTAAATTTATAACTAAAGTTAAAATTTATGGTTCCTTTAATGGCAATGAACTAAGTATTTAATTTGTTTTAGTGAGTAGGAGAATTATACTTAAATACTATAATATATAAATAGCTTTATAAAAAATCACCGACTTCAATGCATAGTAACAATAATGACACTAAAAAGCAAAGAATAATTTAATTAGATATTTAAATCGAAAGCTATTATATGTTCTACAAGACTGCGTTTGAAGTTGATGCAAAGCATATAGGAATATAAACAGCTTTATAACTTAAACTGTTATTAATTTATAAAGCTATTTATACGCCATGTTACACACATATTTTTCAGGCTTGACACACAACTTCAAACGCAGTCTTCTACAACATATAAATAGCTTTTGTTTCAAATATCCAATTGAATTATTTTTTACATTTTAGTGTCATTATTGTTACTACGCATTGAATTTGGTGATTTTTTTAAGGAATTTATTTTGTGGTTTTTAGTGATATAATGGCATAAATGGACGCATGTTTCAATTGTTACTAACTTTGTTTAATAAAACTTTTTATAGACTTTTTTTACTTTAGTATTTAGAAAAAACTGACATGTGACGATTTTATTATAAGTTCACGCAGATCATTTTATGAAAACGAGAAGAATATATATTTTTAAACATTAATATACTAATATCTGAGTAACAGAACTTCCCTCGCAAATTAAAATTTCGAAAAAAAAATGTGGACATATATATGTAAATATGCTACGTACATAAATTTATCCTGAGACGAAATGTATCAGTTTAATTTTAATTGTCTAACATTTATTGAGACACTCTTTATAATAACTCCACTTCCTTATATACTTCAACCTCTCTCTATATGCTTATGGACCGAATGTCGTAAACCACCCTATATAACTATAACACTTTATATTCCAACCATACTGCATTACAATAACTCCTTATCTTCCAACCATTCTATATATGCGGACTGCCTGTGGACCGTCCTAAAACACTATTTGTTTGGAATTTTTTTAATCACCCACTATAATTTTATTTCTATTCCGCCCCATATTTCGACCATCATATACATACAAAACTTTGTAAGGTACTCAATACAACATTTCTTTTACTAAACATTTTTTAATCACCCTGCATATCTACAATTGTTCTCCAGCCTATATTGATAGTATCAATATAGGCAATATATCAATTTGATACCACCCTATATATGCAACTGCCTATGGGCTACAAATATAGCACTTGTGTTCTATCATTTTTTAAATCGAGGTGCATAACTATAATTTTGCTCCACTATGTACCTCACCACCCTCTATATAATTTTTTTTCTAGCTTTTTTCTAACCAACATTCTTTCCACTCCAATCTAATTTTTAACTCTTCTGTGTATGCAACTACTTATATGCCAAACAACAAAACAAATAATTTATATCATGTTTTAACCATCCTGTATAATTATAATTCTAAATCACCCTATATTTCAACGACTTTAGATAAGCATTTAAACCATCTTGTATAGTGGATAAACTTGTATAACAATAGTAATGTCAGGAAATGATAGTGACACTCACCTCCATGTGTGCCTCAAATTAACATGTGACTGGTAAGCGTTTACCCATCTTAAAATCGGCATTTTTTTTAAAAGTTAATTAACGTTAATTCATAACCAATTTCGATTTTGCTAAAAGAAATTGTAGATCCTTCACTATTACGGAAAATGCATCTTTTTGACAAACTTGGTATACAGTTATTAATAAAAGTAACCTCTGATAATTTCGTTTTTTTTATAGAGACTAACTTATTATTTTTTAAATATTATTAGTAACAAAATTTTCCATATTATATATATATATATATATATATATATATATATATATATATATATATATATAGGGTGCACTTAAGTTAGAATACTATGGAAAATTTTGTTACTAATAATATTTAAAAAATAATAAGTTAGTCTCTATAATATATATATATATATATATATATATATATATATATGTTTTAGGTGGTGGAATTCATCCGCGTAGTTGATAACTGATCCCTGCCGGGCTCGATGGTAAAATGACGACGTTTCGGCAGAGTCACATCTGCCCTCTTCAGGTCGGTTCGCATAATTCTCGTAGCCTTCTGCTTTTGCTTCTAGTTACTCGAATACTACGATTTTCAAAAGCGCTCGCGCTGTTATATAGTCGCGGCTCGGCGCCTATTGGTTGGCACCGTGAACGGCAGCGTGTGATTAGCCCTTGGCGCTCAGTGGGCACGCCTCCAGACTGCTGATTTGTTATTTCCGGTTGAGTTGTTATTGGACGGGTCCGGGCCGGTACGGTGTTTAATAGAATTTTCCAACAATTCGATAAGTTCTGAATTTCATTGCGTGCGTTTAGACTGTGAGGCCTCTTCGCTATTTCAATTGCCTCTCTTACGAGTCTTGATTTCCGGTGTTCTATATTTGCCAGTACTCTGGTGTTCTCAAAGTCTATTCGGTGTGACATGGTGGTGGCGTGTTCCGCAATGGATGTTGTTCTTTCCTGCTTCCTTACAGCGTTCTGGTGTTCATCACGTCTAGCTTGAATTCTTCTATTAGTTTGCCCCACATAGGTTTTCTGACAGTCTGCACATGGAATCTCGTACACTCCCTGTTGTTCTAAAGGGATCCTCGTCTTCGGAGTCCTCAACACCGTGCTTATTTTTCTATCTGTATTAAAAATAGTATCGATATTGTGTCTCCGTAGAATTCTTGCAATACTGTCCGTGGTCCCCTTGACATACGGTAACTAAGCCTTGGTTATTGGAGTCCCATGCTCCTCGTCTGTTTGTCTCGGTTTTGACTTTAGGGCTCTTTGTATATTTCGGTCTGTAAATCCGTTTTGTCTCAGAGCTGATTTTAAACTGTTCATTTCCTGTTTGATCTTATCCTGGTCAGCTAGTCTTTGTGATCTGGTTACTAAAGTCTTGACGACGGCTTGTAGTTGGGCTGGGTGGTGATGAGAATTAGCATGAAGGTATCTGTTGGTGTGAGTTGCTTTCCTATATACTGTATGGCCAAGGGTTCCATCTTCCTTCCTATTTATGAGAACGTCAAGGAATGGCAGTTGATTTTTGGCTTCAACCTCCATGGTAAATTTTAAAATATGGGGCCAATCTGGAAGTAAATTCTATTAAATTCATAGTTCCCGGAGTACTGAGGTAACAAAGTCTTAAAAAAACATACAACCGAATTGAGAACCCTCTCCTTTTTTGAAGTCGGTTAAAATTGGTTTTTAACCGACAAATATGAATTAGGATTTCAATTGTTATTTTTTATATATTTTCAGTTTTTACTCGAGAACGACTTATTTTGGATAGTTTAAACTATATTTGGGAGGGTCCCAAAGTGGTCCTAGATTTTTTACAATGACATATCAAAAGTGGAAACAACAAAAAATCACAAAAAAATGTTGTTTTACCTTAAAATTTGGCGCAGGAGAGCTTTTAACTGAATTTAATAAACCACCTTAACTAATTTGAATAGTTTGAACTGTACTTAAATAAAAGTTTCCCAAATGGTCCCATATTTTTTCAGTGACATCAAATCCGTTTATAAGAAAGCTGAAACTGACATATTAAAAAATGAAATTATCGTTATTTCAAATCCAAAATAAAATTAAGTAGAAATAGCACATTTAATGAAAACAAATGTTAATTAATCGATTTCATGAACGATGAATTTTCTTGTTTCGTTTTTATATACAGTGTGTCTGTTTTAGTTGAAATGATATGGATAACTTTCCTATCAATATTAAAAAAATATATTCTCCGTGAAGGATCTGCATGGTCTGAAAAACACTGTTTCAGACAAAAAAAATATTTCCAAAGGGAAAAAGAAAATCCATCCAAAAAAAGCAAATTAACGTCTGTTAACAATATGGAACCTCATTATAAATTACGAATTTTTCTTTTAATTTAATCTTCTATCATTTGGAAAACTTAATTTAAATGTTAGTTTAGTTAATTGGAAAAGTTCACTTCTTCTTCGTTGCCTTTCACTCAATAAATATATTGATTGTAATTGTTTACAATTTAATTTCTTAATTTACTAAGAGGATGTAATTAAAATAAGTAAAGGCTCTTCCTATAATATTATAATAGTTTTATTATAAAAATTGTTTATTTGAGTAGCAATAATTTATTATTCTTCTTTTTAAAATGTTGCATATAAAGGAATTAAACTGAGGGGTTTGATGAACCGTTGAATTGTAAAGATAAGAGTCAGTATATTGAATTGTTTTCTCTGCTCTGGTATAACTTTAGAACTCAAGTTAATATTCTCAACTTCTCTCAACAATTTCGTCAAGTGCGAGTTGGAGGTGTTCCGTATAAATCCATATACATATATACCTTATTGAACTAGGCTAGGTTCCGGGTGATAATCGTGCCTGAATTTATTAAATTCTCGACATTTCGGCTACTACTTTGGAGCCATTATCTCGTGCATTATCATCTCCAAATAGAACACTCTATCAACTTCGAGGACAGTAGGACTATCATATCTCTTAATTCCCTTAGTGCATCCACTATTCGCGAAGCCATAGAAATTGAGAAAAGACCCCTCTGTCTAAACCGACGCGATGACAGCATGACAGCTCACGCCTTCCTACAGCATGGCCCTCCGTAATTGCCAGATTAAACAAAGCAGACACATCCACCAACACCCAACTAATCACAACACAGCCCCATCATAACGTGACACCCCCTTCTAACCCCGCCATAACTATAAATAAAAAAAGCTGATCAGATTCAAATTCAGTTCACTTACCTAGTGACTCTTGGGGGAGTTGGCAGATTGAGGCCTCAAGTTCGATCTAGACTCTGAAACTCTTTTTTACTTTTGTCTCTTGATAATGGCTCCAAAGCAAGAGTCGAAACGTCGAGAATTTAATAAATTCAGACGCGGTTCTCACCCGGAACCTAGCCTAGTTCATAATAATGACCGCGGAAGCCTCTCAGAACATTTATCTTAATATCTATATGCACTTTTATTTCTCTCAACGAACCTATTCAGCTGAACTGCTACTTGATGAGCTCATTTTTTTAATGATTTTTTTAAATTTTGTTTAATTTGCCCTTCAAAATTAAGATTACGATTTTAGCTTGATTTTTGGGTTAAGACTACTTAACCCAATTTTTTTTATGAGAAACTGGGCAGAATATGTCTAATTTTAAATATATTCCCTAATATATTTTAATTAAATTATTTCAAAAATACATAGAATTTACTCAAAAAGCTTATATATATATATATATATATATATATATATATATATATATATATTGTATATTTTGAGAAAATCCATGTATTTTGATTTTTTTTCCAAAGTTTCAGTTCAATTGTCTTAGATATAAAGGAGGAATGGATCCATTTCTGTATATTTTCTGTATCTTTTAAACAAATTATTTTATTTTTTAACTAATAATTTTCATATGGTATGATACACGATGCGCTTTAAAAATTTTCTATTTTCAGTAAATTTTATCATTTGCCCGCAAACTTAATATTACAGTTATCTCTTTATTTTTCCTGTAAAGTTACAGTAAAGCTCTATATTCCGATTTTTTCAAAATCTTTGCGTTGATAAAATTAAGGGGGGAGACTAGAACATTATTAATATCATCTAAACAATTTCCCCTACAGCTATTAACTTTTCAAAATTGTTACTCACAAATACTGAGTAAATATTGGAAATTCTGCCTGCTTTTTTAATTGCATCCTGTATACTTACTAATATTACACCATCACACAAAATAATTGTTTGTACTCTCCATGCGACACGGTCCCTGGAAAATATTCAATAGTTGCGGATTTTCCATGTTTTTTTTTTAATTGTAGTGCTTTGGCGGAACAAATTCAGATATTGGTGACAAAAATATATTGGAAACAATGTGTCGCATAAAGAGTAAAGTCAACTATTTTGTGTGGTGGTTTTATTTATATTACTTCAAAAATTATTTTTAAAATACAATATATCTGTCAACACACAAATTGGATGATAATTACTAAGTGAATTAAAAATACCAATGAAAATAATAATTTCTGTTTACTTAGTAGGTATCTAGACAACTGGTAACTGTGGTAATATAAACATAAAACTGTGAATTGCTTTACCGATGGACTTTCATATAACAAATATCAATAAATATATTAAAAATTATGTGCCAAAATATATAAATATATAAACATATTTTTATAATACTTTCACCTGGTCTTATTCTATCCTTAACTAGGATAATTTTTCACGCTATTGTAAAAACTTTGCTAATGTTTCTATATCTTGTAGTACCAGTTTCAGATGCTCAGTGTTACCTTTTTTTTAAACTGGTATAATAAATTCAGTTATTTACCGAAAATAATAATTAATTGCTGCTACTTTAAAGGCTTTGTTAATATACAGTGATGGGCAAAGGTGTGGAACCAAGCAAATATCTCTGGAATTATACTGCAATAGATTGCCTATTTGTTTCCAATTTTTTTTACAATTTTGAACTTCCTGTTTTACCGGAAGTAATGTCGATTTTAAAATTTGCAATGAAACACCCTGTATAGTATTTTAGTTTCTGATGAAACATTTTATTGCGAATACAAAAATATCGGGTTTGATATTGTTTACTTCAATACCTACCCAGATATTAACAGAAAAGTAATTAAGGAAAGGAAAAATCTAATATCCATTAAAGAAATACATAATCATAATTATTAACTAAATTAAAGTGATTTTCAAAACATTGAAACTTAACTTAACTAAACTTAATGTATTAGATGTTCAAACTGAGCACCGTTTACTTCTTGACAATAAGCAAGTCGGTTTTTAAATTCTCTAGTAACATTAGCTATTACTTCTGGTGTAATCCTCTGGATGTCTTGAGTTATTCTTGCAGCTAATTCTTGCAAATTATTTGGTCTATCAACATAAACCTTAGACTTTAAGTAACCCCACAGAAAATAGTCTAGTGGATTAAGGTGGGGACTTCGTGCAGGCCATTCATAAGTACCCCTTCTTCCAATCCATCTGTGATGAAATGTCCTATCTAAATGATCTCGAACAATGCGAGCGTAATGGGGTGGTGCTCCATCCTGCTGAAACCAGACATTATTTGGTAATTGTCCATTTACCTCCAATGCCGGAATAACTTGTGTCTCCAAGAGCTGTAAATACCTATCTCCGTTTAAAGTTTCTTGTAGGAAGAAGGGTCCTACGATTCTGTTGTTATAAATGCCGGCCCAAACGTTCAATTTTTGGGGATGTTGTGCATGAGCCTCTTGTACCCAATTAGGATTACTTTGCGACCAATAGCGGCAGTTATGTCGATTAACCGTACCATTTAAACAAAATGTAGCCTCGGCTGAAAACACCACATTTCTTATAAAATTATTGTCACGGTTACAAATGTCCATCATCGTTTCACAAAATTGCAAACGTCTGTCGAAATCGTCTTCGGAGAGTTCTTGAACGAGGCGAATTTTGTATGGATGATATTTTTCTCGTCTTAATATCCTTCCTACTGAACGACGGCTAATTCTATGCAGATTGGCGAGGTCGGTAGTGGATAAGTGATGATTTTCTTCCAAAGATATAGCAACATTTTGAGCTACACCTTCATTACTTGCACTTTTTGACCGTCCACTTTTTGGTAAATTGCAAACTGTTCCACTTGTGTCGTACCTTCGCAAAGTTTTCGTCACTACTGAACGGGATATTTGTGTATTCGGATGAACAATGTTAAAAAGGCCACTAACTTCTTGATGCGTCCTTTTCCTCTCCCCATACCCAATCATCTTTAATATTTTTATTCTTTCTGTTTCACTTAATTCGGCCATTTTACGATCAAATTAAAACAATACAATCTTTTTACGTTCAAATAAAAAAACTAATAACTTATTTTGACAACTACTGTCACTTCTGCAATGAATTTCATGGACTACTAAACTTGATTCAGATTTAATTTGCGCCTGATTTAAACAAACGCACGTGTATTCCACTATGGAACAAGCAGTGCTGTTGGCTGTGATGGTATAATGCCACCGATTGGCCAATAGAAATACAAATCCTTACCGAGCGGTTTGTTTATATCGGGCGTAAATGAAATCTGAACCGAGTTTAGCTACCATCGAATTTTTCCTTTCCTTAGTTACTTTTCTGTTAATATCTCGGTAGGTATTGAAGTAAACAATATCAAACCCGATATTTTTGTATTCGCAATAAAATGTTTCATCAGAAACTAAAATACTATACAGGGTGTTTCATTGCAAATTTTAAAATCGACATTACTTTCGGTAATACAGAAAGTTCAAAATTGTAAAAAAAATTTGAAAGAAATAGGCAATCTACTGCAGTATCCACCTTCCAAATTTGAGTTTGATATCTAATAATTCCAGAGATATTTACTTGTTTCCACACATTTGCCCATCACTGTACATATAGTCTTTATGTTTCACACCATTATTCTTTATCTTCTAGGATTATCTGTTATTACTACAACAGTCACTTGAAAAAGCTTCATATTGCCGAAAAACAGGAGGTCGAAGTACACATCAAGGATAAGAGAAAAATTAACATTATGACTTTCTCTAGGCATTCTACTCCTTCTGGACTGACAGTGGAGCATTGCCAGAATATTCTTAGAGTCGTTTCTAACGCACCAAATGATCATTGTCGTTTGTAGTACATCGATAAAGTTTAGTTTCAATAGCACAACATACCTACCATACCTTGGACTCCTTAAAAGTTTCTAAATGATTTTGGCAAATTTAACGTATACTTCTTCTATGTCCTATCTCATTGATGGTACACATGTTTAGGCATTTTTTGTTTTCTAAATTTCTACTACAAAGCCATCCACGTTAAATACTTATTGGAAAAAGTTCTACTCTCAAGAAGTATCAATTATTTAAATGTAACTACTTGTCTTCTTTAATATCTTATATGCAGTAGAGCGCATAAGATTTAAGTTAAAATTTTAGTAAGCGACCCTATTAACCCAATAACACCTAAACAGATCAAATATTAACCTATTTATTTTATCGGTGAAATTTTGTTTGTTCGAACTTACTTATTTTATATTACTGAGCATCTTTAAGTAATCATTGTGAGCTTGCATCTGTAAATATCTACAGTCACAATTTCTTCCTTTAGTAGGCTAGTCAATGACAATAAAAGTGTACCTCAATTGGTAAATACAGCTAAATAAGATCTGAATTATTTGAATTTTATAACCTTACAAAATTACATAAATATAATTTTTAAATGGCAGGAATACAGGTTCTTCTAATAAAATACAAATCCGAGGGATACTATGCATGCTCCTCATGTGCTGTATTTCGATTGGAAGAATTGACAATTTGGTATGTTTTGAACGAAACTATTTGGACTTACCTGACACAGTTAATTCCAAAATGAAATAAACAAAATAACTCTTGCAATATTTATTTTGTGATATTTCATTATTTTTGCCCGTAACTGTATCAACTAGTTTTAAAAAACGAATATACAATATTAATTTATTGTTTGATTGTATTTTTATACATGAATGTGAAAATTTATTTTGTGTATAGTAATTGTACATAAGAAATATAAATATTATATTCAATATCACGAAAAAAAAATCCTGTAAATTTGTTAAAATATAAGAAATATAATATGTTTTCCGCTTCAGTGTTTTATTTTCCTAATATCAACAATGAGTATGTTTGGTGAAATTTAATTAATATAAAAAATGAAAATTCTACTTTTTGATGAATCTAATATCCACATTGGGTAAATGGATGTGGATGTGATTTTTAGAGATATAATAATCAAAATTAATAAATCATCTTTATTAGCAAACGAAACAATTTAATAACAGTTAAGTTCAAATATGAAAAAACTAAAAGATGTCATTAAATAAATCTGTTAAAAAATAGAAATAAACCCTTGTCCCTACAAGGTGAAGATTTGCTAAAGCTATTCTAACTTATTGTAACTCTTAACCTTGCAGGAATGCATATAACCCCAATGTGTACTACAGAATCAAACAACCAATTAATAAGAACAAACACTTCTTGCAAATTGTTCCTTTACAAACTGAGCAATTCATGCATTTTAATAAATTTACGAAACAAAGCTATTGACAATGAAACGTTTTACCGCCTTATCGATATAAAGTAGAGCTAAAATTTATAGATTGCATTATTTAAATCAGTTAATAAGTAACAAAATTGTCAGTAGAACAAACTTATAGGCTTTTAACAAAAGTCTACCACCAACTGTATTCACTTAACTATTTTATCTGTTGATGTTATTCAACTTATCAATAAGTTAAAAATAAGATTCTTTTATTTCAAAATTTCTATAGTTCTTAAATAGTGTAAACCAAAATATATCGGTAGATTCGGCATGGTTCCAACAAAATGGAACGCATCTACACCCTTCGCGAATAGCACGAGCTTGTCTTCACACTATCTTCCCAAATAGATAGTTCGGGAGGAAAAGTTTGATCGAATGTCCAGCTAGCTCTCCAGATCTTACCCCAATAGCTTTTTATCTAAGGCATAATACACAATTTGAAGCCGAAACGAAATATAACGAGTCTACAAATGTAAACAGAAGTTTTGCAATATTGTACATTGTTTTCTAGTTTGTAAAAAATATTTAGCAGTGACGAAAATAAATTTCAAACTTGGATTAAAATTTGTTCCTCATTTACAATTTCAAATTTTTACCTGTTGCAGAAAACGTCTAAGGAGAGATATTCTTCAGGAACAGGCAAAATCATCAAAGAACACCTCAACAATCCGAAATTTTGTTGGCAAAAATGTCAAAAATGTCAAAACTGTCAAAAATTTCAAAAAATTCTAAATGTCAAAGATGCCAAAAATGTCAAAAATGCCAAAAAATGTCAAATTTCAATGCTGTCAGAAATGTCAAAAATGTCAAGTGTCTAAAATTTCAAAAATGTTAACAGGCGACAGTATTATTACTGTCTTACGTGTTATTCACCCTGTGGATAGTGTAATAATTTTTCTTCACAGAGGTGGTTAAAAATCAAACTTTAAAAACTATATAGGTCAATAAGTCTCTTAAGTCACACGTTTAAACAAAAATAATCACAAAATGCCTTAGATATAAATTTGACCTGAAGAACAAGCAGGATTTGAAAAAAGCTATAGTACCAACACAAATATCCAGACTTTAGAATACAACATAAACGTATATCTTAAGTTTGTTGACTATAATAAATCCTTTGACACTCTAGAACAATAAGCAACCATAAAATCACTTTAGAATAAACCCTCGATATATCAACTTTTAAGAAGAACATCATATTGCTAAAATTATTTACTGTCACTGTGAACTGGGAGAACCGGGTAATATATATAAAACGCGGCACAGCCTCAAGTATACCGATGACATCATTTTAGTCTCAAATAATTGAACAGGAAATGCTAAAAGAATTGAAACAAACATCTGAAGACGTAGGACTCATGATCAATTGACATTAAGATATAAATAATGTATAGTAATCTCAAAAATGTCAAGAAAGACCAAGATATCAAAGAAGTCAGAATTGCTATAAATGTCAAAAAAAATGTCAAAATTTTCGAAAAAGTCAAAGATAAATGCGAAAATTTTCATAAATGAGTAAAATTCAGAACGGCGCGGCGGCGACAAAACGAACGTTTTTATTCACGCTTTTTATGAAATATTTTATGTAATTATTCTTTTAAAGGTTGAAACACATTATCGCCACGTCACGTGAGCTCATATGTTGTCACATCGGCGAAATCTCACATGCTGTCATGCCTTAGAAACACACCATGCTCACGTCACATTTATTGCTTTCCGTTGTGTGTCATGATGGAACGTGAAGATTGTAGCTCGACGAGTTCCTCAGAATTCGAACACATTAAAAATATATAAAATTTAATTTTTTACGTGTTTCAACTTATTATTATTCTTATTTTACACCTGATATTGATTAATCCTGCTATCCCAAAAGTATAATAATCATTTCACTAATTTTACTTAAAATTACGTATTTATGTTGTCACTTAAGTTCAAAACTCAAGAGAAATAGATAAAAGGTTAGTGTTTTGATTTTCTATAAATTGAAATACATAGTACTGGTTCCTATATAAAATTTAAAGTTATTATTAAATCACAAAATACAAATTGTTGTATACACTCGAATTATTTGTAGGCTTCCGGTATACCGAAAAGTAAAGATATAGCCGTTTTACTATGAGACTTGTGACATTACAACACAATGACCTACGTTACTAAATCTGTTTTTAATTTTGTTTACAGCCATTTTCACATAATTATGTTATTAATAGCTGTTATAGTAAAGTATACATTAATATTTATGTATTAAATTTTTAAAATATTATAAAGGAAATCATTAATAAAACCGTATTTACCTTTTAGTAAAATTAAATCAAATAACTTTATTTTCAAATATCTCGGTCTGACACAAATACAAAAAAATCCCGAAAGAGGCGACACTAGCTTCTCTATGTCAAGCGTGCCGAAAATGTAAATTTTCAGAAACTAACTCACGTTGTCATGTATAACTTGCCGTGAGCTACATGAGGTGACGTGACGGGACCATAGTGTAAGTCAAGCTGATTTAAAAGCATGCCTTAATTGTATTGCAGATATTTCGAGCGTGCCGTGCATGGCGTAATAGCATATGAGCTCACGTGACTTGCCGATAATGTGTTCCGACCTTTATTCTCATATGTATCCTAAATCAACATTAGCCCAGGTCATATACGAAAATACGTGAGAAAATTAATAGTAGAAAAAAACCAACATCAACCTGTTCTTCAACATTTTTTATCGATGAGTTTTTGTTTTTTAACAAAAAAACCGCAATAAATCTCTAACAATTTAGTTTCTTACCTTTTACACATCTACCCATGAAATCGTGTTTGCTACTATGGGCAATATCGTTAATTGGTTCTTTAGATAATGAAATAATTTACCCAAAATTCAAAACAATAAATAATCGTTTACATATTTTTTCACTTTATATCTTAAACCGAAAACCGTAAATCTCATGTTATAATGTAGTTTAAATCATCAAAATTGCTCAAGCCGTTGTAGACGAATTGATAACCTCCTCCTTTTTGGAAGTCGGTTAATAAAAAAATTCTAACAGGAATCTGAATTGAACAACGTAAAAATTGCATTGTTAACTAATTGTAGAATAATATCTTTTTTAATTATTAACTATTATCAATTTGTATTAGCTTTTCATTTTTATATAATAACAAAATGTGAAATTTACTAAAAAATGTAAACAAACGAACATTTATTTAAATTTAAAATATGTATGTATGTCTTTTGTATATTAAAAATGATTAAAAATGGAGTTTAGGTATTCCATTCTGGTGAATTTATTACTTAAATCCATATTATGCTAGAAATATAAATATGTGTCTGCTCAAAATTAAAATGCATTAAGATTATTAATTAAAAGAATGTAGTTTCACAGGTACCACCCTGTAGCATTTTTTCCAATGAACTCGTCCAGATCAATTAATTCGGAATGGTCAAATATTTTCAACACCTATATGTAGTTATACTTTAAATTTTGGAAAAGTGAGATGAAGGGTCTCTAGAACAACTATTCTACTTTACAACGGTGGTTTATTCATAATGATAGGTCATCCGGTGAGATAATATGGACTTTTTTAAAATATGTCTCCATAGGTTTGACTGAAATTTTGCAAAAACTCCTGGGGCTACATTATTTATTTTTAGAACATATTAGTAGATCTACCTTTCAGTTAATAAGAATGTTTTAGCTATAAAACAAAGAAATATATAAGCGATTATTTATTTTTTTGGAATTTCGGTTAAAGGTTCCATTATCTAAGAAATTAAGGAAGTTGGGCGTATAGTAGCTCATTTTGTAGGTTTCTTTATTTCTCTTCAACATTGCCCATAGTAGCAAACACGGTTTCATGGGTAGATGCTGTATAAAAGGTAAAAAAATACTTGTTACCGAATTTTCACGGTTTTTTTGTTTAAAAACAAAAGCGCATCGCTAAAAATCAGTTAGCCATGTTTTATCTTATTTGTTCCACCAATAATTTTGTCACCAAATGGTCTTTTTATCCATAAATGACCTGAGCTACATAAATAACTCAAAATAAAAACACAAAAACAGAAAACCATTAAAATTAACAGCCATTTAACGGAACAACGGAACATGGTGTTTTGATGTTTTCATAAAAAATTAAACTGCTATTAAACGAGAAACTTCGAATAACATAGAAAACAGTCTTTCCGGTGACACCCGACAGATTTTACAAATTATTTGGGTTGCTACAATGAATAGCGAATAAATATCCCAACAAACTAAATGCAAGTGCCATGTAATGTTCAACTTTCCCTCTAATCGGCTTTATTGCTTTCCCTGTTAATTTTGCTGTCCGACTGAATAAACGGAAATTTCGCACCCCAGGGATTTGGAATGTATGCCGAACATGCTTTGTTCTGTGAAACTTACAATTTATTGCGTTTTTTATTACGGCGGCATATTTATTTGGCAGGTGAGAAATGAGGTTACTAATTTTTGGTTGAACACAACAAAGCTGCATGTGGGTAACAACTGAAAAAATTGTTTTTAATATTTCGAGGTAACTTTTTTGACAAACTCGTGATGTTTTGTCACGATGTTATTCTAAAAATAACATATCAACAACTATTAATACCGACAAGTAATAGATATCCCTTGTAGCAAGTAATTAATATGAGAAAAAATATATTACTGGGACACTGTGAGCTCCTTTTTACAGAATAATATTTATAGTTTTCGAACTACATGAATAAAATTTGATATGGGCACTAGACAACAAGATAATTCCGTTTACACATAATTTCTAGTTTGCAATCACTTCCGGTTTATCCATAACTTACACAAAAATTAAAATTTCAGATGGAACACTTTGTATATTTTAATATTTTCGAATGTTTCAATCTGCATATAGGTGACTGAATACGAAAAAATAATTGTGTTCAATCAGGCTCAAATCAGGCCCGAGAACTGAACCTTGAGGAACACCACTTATTACTTCGTATGATTCGGATAGTTCACCGTGCACCCGAACGCGAGCCGATCAACACGTTAAAAAGTCTTTAATCCAGTCTAACAATTTTCCCCGAACACCATATTGTTCAAGTTTATACAATAACCGGCTATGCGGGACTTGATCAAAAGCTCTTCTAAAGTCTAGATAAATCACATCAACTGGCTCAGAATTGTGAACAGCTTTGGTCCACGCATTAACACAGTATAGCATGTTAGTTATTATTGAACGTTTAGGTAAAAAACCGTGTTGTCTCTCACTTAAAATCCCATTAGTAACGAAGTAATCAGTTAAATCCCGAACAATTAGTTTCTCCAAACATTTACATGGCAGGCAAGTTAAACTAACTTGACGATAGTTACTGGTGACTAACTTGTCACCCTTTTTAAAGACTGGGACAACTATTGAGTTTTTCCAATCAGCCGGAACACAAGACTCTTCGAAAGAATGCTTCAACAAATTAGTTAAAGGGGTAAGCAATGATTCTTCACATCTTCGAAAAAATCTGGTCCTGTGCTACAATCCAAACGAATTTCTCTAATAACAGCAAGAACTTTTTCTTTGGTAATTTCGATGGTGTCAATTGTAGACCCGATCACAGGAAGATCACAGCTGTTGGCTAGATTGATTTGACGTTCATGAGAAAAAGAATTAGAAAATTCTGCCGCAAATAAATCTGCCACTTTCTTGGGATCGCTGATCAGTTCACTTGCTGAATTTTTGAGTGTCATAGTATAAATTCTGCTAGTTAGGTTACATTTCACATATTTATAGAAATTTTTATTACTTTTACTGTCAACTAATTTGTTTTCAAAAGTAGATTTACTATTTCTGATCAAAGCCGCTACAGTGTTTGAGCAGGATTTGTACAAATTATAGTCGATTTCTGATCCACTAATTCGATATTTATGCCATGCCTTCCTTTTCACATTGAGTTCATGACGAATGTTGTTGTTCCTCCACGGTTTATCAAACAGCTTAGACGATACTTTAGGTACGAACAACTCTGACGTTGCAATTATGTTAGATACAAACTTAGTCCAAATTTCGTTGGTGTCGGAAGTACCCCAATGTAAACTTTTTAAATGTTCATTAATTGATGTGTAATTGGCAGAATAAAATTTATAAGTTGTAAATGGTTTCCTACTAAGCTGTGTTCTAAGATTCAACTGAGAATTGGTTATGATGGCAATGTGGTCACTGGCTCCTATAGGTGGATAGTAACCGACTGAAGATATGAGATTATGATCTGTGGAGAAAATTAGATGTAGTAGCAAGGGAGTATTGTTGGTTCTAAAGCGAGTCGGCTCGGTAACAAATTGCTTTAAGTTGGAGTTCAAATACATATTCATAAATAATGCTGCTGGAGAGTTGTTGTCTAGCGGAGTAGGAGTTGCCCACCTAAGTTCAGGGAAATTAAAATCACCAAATACTGAGATATTATTCAGTGTAGTACTGGCTCTAGAAAGAGTGTTACAAAGATGGATATCTTGTTCACGACTGGAGCTGGGAGGTCTATAAATGCATGCAAAGTTCAGTGTAACATCAGCAATTTTAACAGCGACCCAAATCGCTTCAAGAGTAGGAATATCAATTTTGTCCAATTGTGTTCAATCAGGCTCGAATCTGACCAAGATAAATGGTGTGTGTTATTAGTACGGATCCAGCAGCAATCTATGTTTCCTAAAGGCTGTGGAGTTTTAAATCAGCACCATGCTTACGTCGGGGTTTCTCCGGCTCTGGTAAGTACCTTGTTTACATGGAAGAACTACTGATTTTCTCTGGATTGAACACTGACTCTGCATACAAAACACACAATCTGTTATTTCCTTTCGAATTTGCGGGTTCATTTAATAACAAGTTGAAACTAGAACAAATTTTATTCAATTTTAACAATCACAATTTTCTCCATTCAACATTTTTTTGAGTCTTACGAAATTCTGCAACAGTACTCTTTTCACTTATGTTCAAAAACTACAATTGACTCACTCCAATTGCAATTTTGTATTCCAAGAAATTGATTTTTGGGGGTAAGTACCCCCCGACTCCCCGGCCGGGGTGGGGTTGGTCAACCAAATTAAGGGTATTGTTAGTTTAGGTGGTCTATATTGCCCTGCCCGAATTTCATAATTTTATCTTAAATGAAAATACCTTTTTTGGTCTGGCCCAAAAGCCGAAATCCTCGACTTTTGTTAAAATTTCGATAAAACCGAAAAATTAAAAATTACAGGAAAATTATGAAAATTGAACCAGACATAGAAAAATGCGTAGAATTCGATACCAACTATTAAAAAATCTTGATTTTTGAAGGTAGTTATCCCCCGACCCCCCGGCGGGGGCTAGTTAGGTCAACCAGTTTTAGAGTATTGTTAGGGTAGGTGGAGTATATTGCGCTGCCCAAATTTCATAATTTTATCTTCAATAGAAGTACGTTTTTCGCCCTGGGTCCAAAAGCTGAAACCCAAACTCTAAAAACTACACTTAAAACTACACTTGCATCGTTTTAGATACGCATCTACAAACTCACGACGCCATCATTCTCACACTTCTACATTAATACTACTACTGGTTTCTAGACTATTTTCTTTGGGTTCAAGATTAAAATATAACATTGCTGCCAACTGAGCATTGCTACCAACTGACTGCTAGTTTTGATGTTAATGCCAGGTTACGCTGTTGACTAAACCAACCGTTAGAGAGCGCTACTATGCAGCCATGTTAGGTACTAGAGGTTATTTCACCCTTGCAAAAGAAAACTTTCGCTGTTTTCCAATTACCGACAACTGTGCACAGTGTGGCACAGTGCTCACCACTCATGTTCCAATTACAGCATTGGCTCGCAAAAATGAGCACAAGATATAACTGTGCCTTTGGGATGAAAATTCACGCTATATTGCATCCTCACTCTATATGCTTCTGTGTACTGATCAGTCATACATAACTTTTGGTCTATCACTTTCTGAATCACCCTGTACAACTATAATTCAACTCAACACAATGTTACAACGGTCCTGATATCTTTAAAACCACCCTGTATAAGTACAAATCCTCTCCACACTATTGACTCTTTCTATTTATCTATTGTTTAAATTATTCCTGTATACCAATGATTTTACTTCATATGTCTAGAATTCCATTGATGCAACTGCTCATGGTCTACCCTATATAACAAAATTCACCTTTTTGAACCACATTTTATGACTATAAATTTACGCTACCATTTATTACAATCACCCGGTATATGCAACTGGATCTAAAAAATTTTTAACCCATGTCTATAATTATACCCTGTCCTACGTCCTATAATTCAAATATCCTAATTGCTTATGTTTATATAACAAATTTTTAATACACCCTCAATAACAATAATTTTACCTCACCCTTACTTCAAACACATTGTCTAAGCAACTACTTATATTCCTAACTATATAACTTTTTTAAACCGCTCTGTATAACTGTAATGATACTCCACCTTATATTTCAACCATCCTTTATACTCAACTGCTTCTGACAATTTTTAAAGCTTTTTGTATAACTGTAATTATTCTCCGTTCTATAAAGCAAATATCCACTCTGTATAACTATAGTTTTGCTCCACTCTTATTTCAACCACCTTGTATACGCAACTATATATGTAGTACCTAATACAATGATTTTAGAACCACCCTGTATAACTAATTCAATTCCAACTTATATTTCAACCATCCTATGTATAGAACTGCTTATGTACCACCTAATATTGCATGCACGCACGCACACACCTTTAACCGTATTCCGGACAGAAAAGATGGCGGAATCACAAATTTTCGGTTTAATAAGCTAATGGAATATTTTAAATAAAATAAACTTCAAAAGCATCAACATGAAAATCATTACAAACACTCTGTGCGGCATACTTTCATAGCATATCTTGACATTTAAACTAGATATTTATTATGAAAATTTGATATTTACCATGATCTTTACAGTTTTTTGTGCAAATATTTTTCCGATTTTCAGTAAAATGTACGGAATCAAGCTGGAACATATCTTTGTATAATACAATTTATAATATTCAAATTGCGTGAGCAGTTTTAGAGAAAACAGTGAAGATTCATTGAAAATCGCTGAAATCTAGTGCCTTATATACTTTTTTTTTCTGATATTCTAGAAAACCGTAAATCTCATGTTATAGACAATTAAATGGGACATTTCTGTAATTGTTCCTTTACGTAATAAAAATAATCGCTCGACATACAAAACAAAAAATTTCTAGACGAATTGATAACCTCCTCCTTTTTGAAATGCCATTAAAAAATTTGCCATTAAAATTAAATGTCAAAATATTTGAGAACAAATGAATATATTAGCCTACTAGATGAGTAACATTAGCAAATAAATAAATTTGCAATGATAATTTAGAATCTTGTTCCAGTAACAGTGATAACAAAAAATATTCCATAATTTTATCCATGAATGTATAACGAGGTGACTAATTATAACAGGTTAAGTTGTGGAAACATTATGCAGATATTTTTTAAATATAACATTATTATGCTATTTTTCTAAATAACTTTTGTAATATAGTTTAATGCAATATATACTAAAAAAATGTCCACCAAAATGCATTACATTACGATGGCGCTGATGTTGCAAGAGGGTGAATTTTAAACAGCACGAAATATATATATATATATATATATATATATATATATATTTAGGGGAAAATATTTATTTTATATCTTTGATTTCACTTTAGACTTTTTAAAAATATATATTTTATTCAAAACACATAAATCAAAAATTAACACTTTCAACTTGGAATTATAATTAAATGTAAATTGAATATAAAAACTTAACTGCACAAAATAAGGTATTATAATGACGACCGTGGGATCGCTTCGTTTGTATTTATAATTTACTGAAAGTCAGCGAAAAGATGTTCACACGATGCGTTCCCACGTTAACATCAGGAAGCTGTCAGCGTAATATGATACCGTTGCATCATACACGTGTGTACAATTAACACCTAACGTATATATTTTACATATCGTAGTTGAAAAAAGACAAAACCGGATCTTAAGCTATTCACATCATACCCTCTTTCTACACCAGCGCCCTCTGGTCACTTATTGAACTTGTTATTTAATGCTTTCAGCTCGAACCAAGTTTATGGATGGTAGAGACCAGGATGACAAACTTATTTGTGGATTAAAGTGAAAAAGTATCCAGCTGAAAACATTAAATAACAAGTTCAAGAAGTGACCAGAATGGCGCTGTTCAAGAAAGAGCTAAATATAAAATAATGTAATGTTAAGCCATCGGTCTTTTTTCAACTAAAGATAAGTATTTCACCCTAATTTAAAAAATATAAAATTGCCACAAAATTAAATACTTGAAGTAGGTAGGTATTAAGAACTAAATTACACATTAGGATTCATATATGAATGTTAGAAAATACTGATAATTATTTTAATTTTCTGAAATTTATATCCCTTACTAAGAATAACCTAACGAAATATAATCAGAGACAGTTGGATAAAGAAAGACGTAAATTATATTGCCTAAGAAGCTTCCACTTCCATCGTTCAGTCTCAAATGACTGCCGCTCTTTTTTCTCCTTCCTATCTTGCACGTAAATTTTGAAGATTAACAAGATTGCAACTTTTGTGCCCATGCCTTTGGTACGAGTCTCCAACTTTCTTGAAAATTTTCTATTTAATTCAAACATTTTCACATTTAACTGCCACGCCACACGTTGATGCTAAAATGCCACACCAAAATGTTACGTGACGCCAAATTTCTACCCTACCTAGTTATGCTAAGGGCAGAAGAAGGTATGTCCAGTAGTCTCAGTGAAGACGGGGGGGTTCGTTTTATTTGAACGTATATGCCAGATTTTACTTGGCGGATATAAATAAAGAGAGAAAATAAGGGCGCCAGGTAGATTCCCCTATACCTTCTAAATACACATAATCAACACCTACCCGTCCTAAAATATTTGCTACAGTAATTTTTGCTAATTTGGGGCGTTACATTTCTAAATATAAATAAATAAATGTTGTAAAAAAAGGAATAATAAGCATACTACAGTTCCAAAATATAAGTTTAATTTGCGCGAACAATCTAGTACAAGGCGCTAAAAATATGCCATAGGGCACTCTATTAATGCAAAATAGTCTTAGAATGTTTAAGCTAAATATACCTAAAGAAAAAATGAAATGAAACAAATATACACTTATGGACAGAGATTCAAACTGTACATATAAACGTGTGAGATCCTGATAACCCGGATACAAATATTTAAACATTCCTCTAATACAATAATTCTAATCAATAGAATATTTAAATAAATCGTCAATATCAAATACTACATTAATGGAAACCGATAATAAATTACCTGATATTTATCATTAAATAAAATTCAGAATTCCGACGTTGGTGTCTCATCTATACTACACTCGAGCTCGAGGATAAGTGCAATCGATCAGAATAATAATAATAAACCCGATAGTAAGCTAAATGGTTTTTACTTTCGGTTAACTAATTCTTCAAATCAAATTCTAAAGTTTATATTATTATTGTAAAAATAACTGATAATGAAACAGTAACCAGATACACAAATTGTCACTTATCTGAAACCACAGCTGAAGCTGAAGTTAGAGTCCCTTGCGCTCACTACACCACTGGAACTCTGATGATAGAAATACCAGAAATACAGTGTTCGTGTATGCACCATCAACTAGTTCATGCTAAGTCCATGATCGGCATGATACCATAATGCCAAACCAGGTCTGTGTTCTAGTGTGGTAATAGAACAGCAAAGTATAACCCCAATCTCACTGGATGGAGAACAAAAACAGGAACGCCGCCCGTAGAAACAAAAACAAACGGAAGAAATACGACAACAGTAGAAAGAAGAAGAACCCTAAAAAAAAAGAAGAAAATATCTATCAATAGTCTGACAATACGAGAAATCGGCTAGTGAACAAACAAAAATAACTTACCCTATTAACCAAAGGGGTTCTTATACCAAAGGTTCCATTGTGAGGGTGGCTCCAAATACCATGACCACTCCGAAGAATGACGCAACAACAGAAGTTTTCAAATCCTCAATGAGAGAAGTATCCCAGCAACTAATGAACTGTACTGCAATATGCTGGAACACAATGTAGGGATTTCCATATAACTCCCGAACTCGGATAGCTTATCAAAGCCAGTATACTAGTGGAAAATCCCTTAAAAACATCTGCACGATTTCCCAAGTAAACCTCACACAATTTTCTACACGCACATACTTCCCGCCTTGTCGACAACAATGAAAACTGTCAAGCAACACACAAATGCCAAACACAAAATATCAAAATATTCGATAAATCACTTCGTCAAATTCAAACATCCTTCAAAAATAAATCAGAACGAAAAATAATAATACGTCAAACGGTAGGTTATCGATCGCTAACGGAACGGACGAATAAAAGCAATATTTTGACCGGTTTTAAACGCGTTTATTTATACTGAGTAGCTACGGCAAAAATATAACGTAAGTAAGGTAATGGTAATAAGTGCAAACCTCATAAAGAATGAAAGCTGAAAAACAAACAAAAGCTATCTTCCACTTTGTGAAAATCTCTCCTTTATTTAAAATCTGTGAAACCTAGAGAATACCGAATACCTTGGGATTAAATTAGTTCCGAAAGTTGTCGTGTAACAGGTGCCGAATATTCCTTTCATTTTCGAAAAGAAAAATTGATGATATCGTGTTACGAGTCTGTCGACCGACTTTATTAGATTAACTTGAGAAAAGATCTCTAAAGGGAATAGAAGCTGAAAAATGAATTTTTCGTATCACTTGTTCAATTAAGCTCGGTTATGCGGAAAATGGCATGGCTCACTGAAAGTTTTATATTTTATGACTGTATTGGAGTTTCACTCTTCGCCCTAAGGGATTTCTTATGTCCGAAGGTAAAATATTTTCGTAAACCGACACCGAGATTGAAAATTCTGATGAGACGCTATTTGTTTTCCTCTTTTCAGTTTACTACTCGTATATAAATTTAAATAGAAACTATAAATTTAGCCGTTTTTGCACATTGTCCTTTCGTAGCAGATAAGGGTTCGAAATAGTAATTGAGGCTAAAGTAGAGCAGAACAGTTTTGAAAACTGAATAGATTATACAAGTTTCCTTAAACGAGATAGTATGTTAGACTTTTAGTAAACATATTACTGATTTGAATGCTCTTTTTAACTAAAATAATTTCGTTTGTGGATCACTTCCAGTTACACCTAAAGTTGACTCAGCTTTGTTATTTAATACGGACTAATATGTTTTTATGCTGAATTCGTATAGAGGGTGAGTTTTTTTTCATGATCAGTATGGGGATCTCGGAAACTAGCGGTGATAGAGCAATGGTTAAATTGGGAAAGATTTGCAGTTTTACTGGCCCAGTTCAACGACACTTTCGGATTTTTGTAAAAAGTCATGGCTTACTAGATATTTTGAAAAAACGAAATTCTGTCGATTTAGTCAAATCCCTCTAGTCCCTTTGTTTTTGATTTTATAAAAAAGTGTAAATATCAAAATTTGAGGGAATTGTATTCCGAATACGATTGTCATGCTCTCGTTTGCGTGACAGCTCTCGTTTTCGAGATATGACACAAACTTATCTTTTTTTGAATGGAAACCATTGTAGGCTATGACCTCAAAAAATCGGAAATTTTTAGAGCTTTTCAACGATATAATACTCGATATAGTTATTCATAAAAATAACGGAGTTATGGATGCTTTTCTCTCCTATTTTCACTTTTAACGTAGGTACCCATGAAAAAGATTGTTTTCACTTTGACCTTTCCTCATTTGAGAGTAATTCCATTAGTAGTGAACTGATAGTCGATATTGACAAGTTTTCGTGATAATGTGAAATATTCTAACGAAGAAAAACTGAATATGGTGGAATGTTATATCATATGCAATAAAAATTCAGTTCGTGCAGCTGATGTATATTTAAGAGGCTTTACGACAGTTTACGCAGATATTGATCTTTTACTAAACCACCAAAGGAACGTCATCAAATTAACGGAGCAGCACAAATAAATGTTTTGGTAATGGTAAATCAAAATCTATCTACATCAACTCGTGAGATTGCGGCAGAAGCTGGCACATCTCAAAGAACTGTAGTTAATGTACTGAAAGCGTACACAAGTTCCACCCGTACACACTTTCAAACTTTGCATGCTGGTGACACATCGACGTATTTTGTTTTGTACATGGTTTAGAGACATGTGCCTTGACAATCCACAGTTTCCATTAAAGATGTTATGGTCAGATGAAACTAGATTTACTAACTGCGGTATGGACACAATGGTTCTGGGTTAAAGAAAACCCTTTCCATGTAGAACAAAGACGAGCCCAGAAAAAATTTGGATTTAATGGTTGGTGTGATATCATAGGGTCTACTATTCTGGGGCCTTTTATCTATGACGAATCACTTACTGGGGAGCGCTACTTGCATTTCTTGCAATACACTTTTCAAGACATGTTGCATAATTTAAATTTGAGAACTCGTTTAGAAATTGAGTGGTTCCAACATGATGGAGCATCTGCTCATAACTCGTTATTAGTAAGACAACACTTAGATAATATATATCCAAACTCTTGGATAGGAAGAAATGGCCCACGCGAATGGCCACCTTGGTCTCCCGATTTGGCAGTTATAGACTTCTATTTATGGGGTGCACTAAAAAACAAAGTACACAAAAGAAAGTATGAGACAGTTGGTGACCTAAGGGAGGCAAGCGATTGAAGAAATTGATAGGCGGTCTGTGAGAAAAGCGGTAATGTCAGTCTTAAAAAGATGCAATTTTTGTGTAAATAACAATGGTGGACTTTTCGAACATAAATTGTAACCATTATTATGTACTTTAGTTTCTTAAGTTTTTAGTAAGTACCTACTTATTTAGTTTTTTCGTTATATCTGATATACCTAATAAAAAAATCGTTCAATGTTATTTGGAATAGTTATTAATAAATCAATCTAATTCATGGCTAACAGCGTTAAAAGTGAAAATAAGAGAGAAAAGCATCCATAACTCCGTTATTATTATGAATAACTATATCAAGTATTATATTGTTGAAAAGCTCTAAAAATGTTCGATTTTTTGAGGTCATAGCCAACTATGGTTTCCATTCAAAAAAAGATAAGTTCGTGTCATATCTCGAAAACGAGAGCTGTCACGCAACGAGGACATGGCAATCATATTCGGGATACAATTCCCTTCAATTTTGATATTTACACTTTTTTATAAAATCAAAAACAAAGGAGCTAAAGGGATTTGACTAAATCGACAAATTTCGTTTTTTCAAAATATCTAGTAAGCCATGACTTTTTGCAAAAATCCGAAAGTGTCATTAAATTGATCCAGTAAAACTGCAAATATTTCCCAATTGAACCATTGCTCTATCTCCCCTAGTTTCCGAGATCCCCATACTGATCATCCAAAAAAAACTCACCCTGTTTAAGTCAAAAGTTTACAATACATTTCCAACAAAAGGCCCTGGCGGCCCCGGCGCACCAACCGATTTTCAAAGTTACGTAATCATAGTAGGCACAAGAATCTGTTAAGGAATATTATCTACTTACATGAATTCTGGCTACATTATTTCTTAATATA
The DNA here is from genome assembly GCA_034190945.1 of Octodonta nipae. Classification (NCBI taxonomy): domain Eukaryota; kingdom Metazoa; phylum Arthropoda; class Insecta; order Coleoptera; family Chrysomelidae; genus Octodonta; species Octodonta nipae. Next base: position 66,401,352 of record CM067224.1, on the reverse strand, counting down.
CTTACTGACAAAGAAATCCCAACATCCAGAAGGAGATGGGTAAATTTAATATTGCTTTGGTAAAACAAACATAGATGCTATAATAAGGAATAAATGATTAAAATTTGGTAAGTTTAGTGAATGTTTTTTCACCTAAACGTTGTTTTATCAATTAATGGTGTAGTCGTTTTCGCATTTTTGAAATTTACCAAATAACAAACTGTTTGATGTGATCCAAAATCTATGGTTAGTAATGTTAAACATGCCTACAGTGCGTGTAAGCTGAATGTATCGCCAGCTAGGTCAATGGTCACTACAAAAAAAACCGCCAACCTCAATTTGATTTTGAGCGACATTTACACCGAACAATTGACATTATGGTATGGGGTGCTATTGTAGGGTCAGTTTTAGTCTTTGTTCAAGGTAGATGGCACGGAAATGTACTCAAGCCCCATGGACTTTGGAGGTTCTCTCTCTCTCTCTCTCTCTCTCTCTCTCTCTCTCTCTCTCTCTCTCTCTCTCTCTCTCTTTCTCTCTCTCTCTCTCATGTGGTTCATGCTTCGCTTGTTTTTTATAAAAATATGTATTTAATTTTCTAATTTGGCCCGCTAACATTAACATTAGTTGTTTATTTTACTAATAGGTTAGTGTTAAATAATAAGTTATTTAAGTTATTGAATATGTTAGATAAATTATTTAAAAATACAAATAAAATATATTTTCCAAAATTTTAGATAGTGAAGTTTCTAAAGCGAGGCCCAGTATGTACCCCTAATTATTTTTAAAATTTTAGGTATTATGGATTCGGAAATAACGCGGGAAATGAGAATTTGTTATATCTATTTGTTAATATCCTGTAAACAATTCATTTTAAAAATATGAAAAATATATATTTGTATTACTCATAATGAGCCCTTTCATTTGATGTATTGTATGATGCCTTAAAAAATATTTTTTTATTTTCCGTTTAATTCTATAATTTGGCCCCCAAAATTAATATTAGGGATTTCTTCGTATTTTTCCTGTAAACAAAAAATGTTACGTCTTATAGTTTGGGGAATAAAAGAAGGATGAGTATTTTATATATATATATATATATATATATATATATATATATATATATATATATATTTGTTAATATATTTTAAAATATTCATTTCAGTAATATGAAAAAAATATATTTGTACTCTTTGACTTGATATATTACATGATGCGTTAGAAATAATATTAATTTTATGTTTTCCATTTAATGCTGTAATTTGCCACCTAAAATTACCATTAGGTGTTTCTCTTTATTTTTCCAGTAAAGTTCAGTTGAGGTCCTATATCCCTTTTTTCAAAATTTTACAGCTTATACTGTCGGCGATACGGTGGGGGAATGGGTATTTTTTTATATTTGTTTTCGCCATAATGAGCTCTTTCATTTGATAATATTACATGATGTGTTAGAAACAATTTTAATTTTATATTTTTCGTTTAATTCTGTAATTTTTCCGGTAAAATTCAGTTGAGGCCCTATATCTCTAATTATTTTCAAAATTTTACGGCTTACAGTTTCGGAGATAAGGTAGGGGGAATGAAAATTTTTTATATTTTTGTTAATATCTTTAAAATAGTTTCTTTAAAAATATCAAAAAGTGAGAGAGGCAGAAATCCGGATATTATAAGGGTATCTGTATATTGTATATACGGAACCCTAAAAAACAAGCGAATTTTGAACCTCCTCGTTTTTGGAAGTCGGTTAAAAGCCACTCACATTCAACTATTATGGTACGTTTGTACTGAAATAATTTAACACACTTTTATTTAATATACTTTTCCGGAAGAAACCTCTTCTAGCGTGAAAACTTCTACACAAGTTAAGTTCTCAATACGCGGTTGTGTTCTTAAAACGTTCAACGATCACGTTCCCCTTCAATTCCGAATGTTCTTTTAGGAAACTCCTCGACGTGGCTCGTGAAACTACGGTATTTAATAAAACTTTTATTATGTGCGTCGCAGGAAGAGACAGATGCCCGGGTCGGTCCGACCAACGGCCATAAAATCATGGAGTATCATGGAAATGTACGCTTTCCTCTCTTAGAGAAATCGTGCCAAGGCCAATGGGGACATTATATACGTATGTGGAAGCTATTGTGGACATATGAGGAAATGTTTTAAGGGCATTCAGGTGGAAATGAGTTCGGTTCGTGGCGTTTTGTGCGAAATCATGGGCGCATCTTTGAACTAAATGTTTATGTGAAAGGGAAGCATTTTTACCGTGAATATTATCACGATTATTATTTTTGTCTTCTCTTGTGTTTGTCTGTGATAGATATAAAGTTAAATTTTATACAAAATGTCCTGAATTTCGAACAACATATTTCGCGTCAAAATATTGAACAATGTGACCTTGTAGCGGTAAAACAAGTTCTCCAATTTTAGCTGTATACCCAGTGATAGCTATATACCAGTTCGGCCTAAAACCGAACGTTTTAAATCGAGAGTTGCTGTGTGACACTCTCACTTGCTTAAAATCATACTCCTAGAACACCCATATAGTACTCTCAATGTGCATGAAATGACTTTTTAAGATATCAAACATACATCTAAACCTTCCATTTAAGCCTACACTTCTCGAAGCAGCCTCTTTTCAATACAATTTAGGCTCGAAACCTCTTCTTCTTCCGTTCAGTCATGTCACTCGCCGTAATTATATACCTTCTTGAAATAAAATATCACTATTTTCTGACATATCGCTTTCAAATCTGGAATAATATTTATTTCATATTTATATTTTCGGACTTTCCCCTCTCTCTATCTCTCTTATTTTCCACACATATTTTAGACCTTCTTTTTATTTATTATTTGGACCACTTTGTATAAGTGTAACTCTAATTCACCATGTATACTGCTCCTAACATCTTATGAACCCATCTCTATAACAATAATTATACTCAATTATCCTAAGTATTTATGTTTATAAAACACATTTTTTATTTACCCTGTATAACTATAATTTTAATACACCCTTACTTGAACCATCTTGTACACGCAATTATCAATGCTCCACACTATATAATATGTTTGAACCACCCTGTATAACTATAATTATATTCCACCTTATATTGTAACCATCTGCTTATAACACTTTTTGTATAACGGTAATTGTACTTCGCCCTATAATTCAAATGTCCTAACTGCTTATGCTTATTCAACAGTTTTTTTAACATTTTTTGATCCACCCTGTATAACTTATAACTCCACACCAGCCTTATTTCAACCACCTTAAATAAAATATATTTCATATTTCATATTTTGAACCCCCTAAAAAACTATAATTCTATTCCGCCTTATATTTCAACCATCCTATATGCAACTGCTTATGTAACACCCAGTATTACATTGCATTTTAACATTTTTGGCCCCACTTGTATAACTACTTTCACTTCGCCCTATATTTGCATTGCTGCAAGAATGCCGTATGCATTTGCTTGCTACTTAAATGTCGGTACTTGCAGACACGACTCACACACACACACCTACAACCGTATTCTGTATAGAAAAGATCGCCGACATAATATTTTTTTGTTTCCATACACTAACTGATTTTTTTTTGCCATTTCATTCGCCGGCAAGCCCCGTAAAAGAACTGTTTAATAAAACTGAGTTCAAATCACTAGAAATAAAAACCATTACAAACACCCTGTACAATATACTTTTATGGCATATCTTGCGCTTAAACTAGATATTTATTATGAAAATTTGAAATTCACATTTATGTTTAACGTTTTTTGCACATATTTTTCAGATTTTCAGAAAGACGGTATGTTTTACATTATAGAAAAATATACGGAATCAATATATTTTTGTAGAGTACACTTTAAAATATCCCCTCTCTCTCTCTCTCTTCTCTCTTCTCTCTTCTCTCTTCTCTCTTCTCTCTTCTCTCTTCTCTCTTCTCTCTTCTCTCTTCTCTCTTCTCTCTTCTCTCTTCTCTCTTCTCTCTTCTCTCTTCTCTCTTCTCTCTTCTCTCTTCTCTCTTCTCTCTTCTCTCTTCTCTCTTCTCTCTTCTCTCTTCTCTCTTCTCTCTTCTCTCTTCTCTCTTCTCTCTTCTCTCTTCTCTCTTCTCTCTTCTCTCTTCTCTCTTCTCTCTTCTCTCTTCTCTCTTCTCTCTTCTCTCTTCTCTCTTCTCTCTTCTCTCTTCTCTCTTCTCTCTTCTCTCTTCTCTCTTCTCTCTTCTCTCTTCTCTCTTCTCTCTTCTCTCTTCTCTCTTCTCTCTTCTCTCTTCTCTCTTCTCTCTTCTCTCTTCTCTCTTCTCTCTTCTCTCTTCTCTCTTCTCTCTTCTCTCTTCTCTCTTCTCTCTTCTCTCTTCTCTCTTCTCTCTTCTCTCTTCTCTCTTCTCTCTTCTCTCTTCTCTCTTCTCTCTTCTCTCTTCTCTCTTCTCTCTTCTCTCTTCTCTCTTCTCTCTTCTCTCTTCTCTCTTCTCTCTTCTCTCTTCTCTCTTCTCTCTTCTCTCTTCTCTCTTCTCTCTTCTCTCTTCTCTCTGCTCTCTTCTCTCTTCTCTCTTCTCTCTTCTCTCTTCTCTCTTCTCTCTTCTCTCTTCTCTCTTCTCTCTTCTCTCTTCTCTCTTCTCTCTTCTCTCTTCTCTCTTCTCTCTTCTCTCTTCTCTCTTCTCTCTTCTCTCTCTCTCTCTTCTCTCTTCTCTCTTCTCTCTTCTCTCTTTTCTCTTCTCTCTTCTCTCTTCTCTCTTCTGGTTCTGCAATTTCTTGAAAGCATCTCTATTACTATAATCGAAATATCCTCTCTACTTATACTTATGTAACAAATTTTTGTAACACACTGTGAAAGTATATTCCACTTTACATTGCAACCATCCTATATAGGCAACTGCTTATGTACCACCCAATATCACATTTATTTGTAAGATTGTTTGAATCCACCTGTATAATTGTAATTTTACTTCCCCCATATTTCAAAACCGCACATTGCTTGCTGCTTGACTTTCGATGCACATCCAAAATATTACGTTTTCTAGATTTTAGAATTCATGTAACCTACGAATGCTTTCCAGTAATTTCTATGCTAGGAATCACTTCGATAGGGCATTCCACACTGTATGACTCCCGATTTGGGGTATCTGTGTATTTTTCATGAATCTCTTAAATATCGACATTCATTTCGTAAAACATACTGTTATAAATGAAATATCTTCAAACAAGTTTGCAGGGTATGTAACAATTTCTCTGTTATCACTATATTAAATTTCTAAAATAAGTAACTACATGAAATCCTCACAGATGACATGAAATTTAAAGTACGGCCATCAAAGAAAGGAACAAACTTTATTAGAGCTTTTTTCGGTTTAATCTGCTGAGTGTCTATTAAAAACTGTTCATCCAAACCAAACACGTTTTTTAATTAAAAACTACCGGTACAATTATACGAAACTCTATCATTTCAAAAACCATTTAACTAACTCGCCCGATCTATTTACTTTATAGTAATAGCGGAAATTAAAAAAAAAACGAATTTCAGTTGTACAATTCTAATTTCAAAAAATGTCCATTACGTAGAAATATGCATTTTCCATTCTATCTAACAGAACTAATTATTTTAAATTAGATAAATTGTATTCAAAGAATACTTGTAAGTGACTATTGCCCTTCTAATTTATAACTTGTCATAAAAGAAGTTTTCTTAAATAAACTTCTTTGTTATCTATCACTTAAGGTGTCATTTTAAATGTTCTAAGATGTCGGCTACCAACAGACGGTACACTCCAGCAGTCCAGCGTCTAGATTATGTAAGCTATTCTGGTCAAAACCAAAAGTAACGTTACGACAAAACGCAAAAAGCAATTCGGAATCACAAAACATTTAATAAATTTGCATTCTAATGACTTTACACTAGGGTTGACCAATAAGTAAATACATCTACTCACTGGGGTTGACAGACTTGCTCTTGTGTAAAATCCTTGTAATGCAAAGTTATTAAAATGCTTTGTGACTCCGAATTTTTGTTTGCGTTTTGTGAAGACACCCATGTGAATAAAAAATACTGAAGAATTTTTTTAAACTGTGTTAATAATGTATTTGTCCACCGCTGTTATGTTTACCCTCTCCAACACATCTTGGCATCGACTCAATAAGGTTGTCTATTTATTCTTGAGGAATTTTATCCCAAGCTACCTGTATCGCATGTCTTATAGTAAGATTATGCCGAAGTACGCAGAGAATTGGGTAGGGCAGTCGGCAACAGGGGGTGGTAACTCAGATAGGTAATGTTGGTCCAGCTGTCGGTGAACTGTAATGGTGTTTGATCGTAGCCCTCTTAAAAAATTCTTCAAGTACTATTTTTGACAGTTAGCCCAAGTGACAGGTGACAGACACAATGTGATCTTTTTTATCGGCCATTAGTATAAATCGTAAATCACATAATGTCATTTTTGTCTTTGTTTAGCCTTTTGTCAGAAAATTGAAGCCATTGCAAAAGCTATTGCTTTGCAATTTTTCTCTAATTTGTGGTAGAATTTTGTATCAAAACCCATTGTTGCAGTATTCAAACATAGTTTTAAGGTACTTTATATAGCCAGAAGCTATAAACTAAATTGTATTTAAAACATAATGTATCAATCAGTTTTTAGGCATTATTTTACATTCAACACAAAGTCGCAGGAAATATCGCTTCAAAGAATAAACAACGAAAAACTTTACATGCCAGGTATGTTTATCTTTTTTCTCATACTATTGTATTTCATTTATTGTTTAATTTCAGGTTATGAGAGAAGTGCAGGAGACAATTTTGTATACTCATGCCTCACTCTATATATAATATTGATATTTATATTGTTTTGTTAGTTTTAACTATGAATCATTTTAATTTATAAATAAGTAGTGCCAATTTCAACTGTATTTGTTAATTTATCTTTCAAGATTAGTTTAATTTATTTCGATAGTACATTGTCTTCTAAATGTTATATTTGTGGCATATTCTTGATTATTTTTATGTGCTCTTGGGAAATAACACCACAATCGAAACAAAAATTTGTATATTCAAGGAAAATTTGGTTTTTCCTTGAATATACAGGTTTTTGTTTCGATTGTGGTGTTATTTCCCAAGAACACAAAAATAATTCGATGGTACAGCCCCCTATTGGTGACATTTTTGACCAGAAACTGCAGATTCCTTCTTTTTAGTATGGTGGTGATCTGACAAATTCAACAAACGTCAAATTTAGTACTTAGAATTTTTTAAGATGCTTTTGAGGCTAAACCTAACCTGTCATGGGACAAAATGTGACACATTTTTTAACATTGAGTTGCCCATCTATCTTTATTGTCTGATCTGTAGTCGGCAAAGCGAGAATGTACACTACTTCTCTAGTTACTGCCACTGCTGCTGCCACTCCTTGATACTCGTCAAAAGAGCGGTTTTTGTCAAAGAACAGTGACAGTGAGAGCGAAAGTGAGTGTTTACATTAAGCCAGTGCTCGGTTTTGGATTTTAGTTATACCACAAATATCAATATTTTTATTGATCAAAAACTTACTATTGAAGGAAATTTAATACTATACAAAAGATTGACATTAAAATTATTCGAAGTTAAATTTAAATTCAAAATTACTTTTGAATAACTATAAAAATATTGACTTTAATGAAGAATATTAAGAAATTTGTTTTGTAGAGTATTAAATTTCCATTAACCTATAAAAATATTGATAATTCTGGTAGATTCAAAAATCCAAAATCGAAACAAACAATTGAAAAAACAAATCAATGCTTAAGGCACGATTACAAGAAAATTCGTATAATGTCAATTTACTATTTTGGGTAACGAAACGCGATTACTTTTAAAAAACCTATAGTCGTAACGATACATCTCTTAATTTCAAAATATTTTTTTTGTCTCCAGGTATAATGTAATCACAGTATCGTTGAAAAAATAAATAGTAGATATTTTTTTTAATATGGACCTTTCCTTTTTTGTTACAATATCGAAAAGGCATTGAAACACCGATACATTGTTATATTATATGTTAAGTTTTATACAACATTTTGGTAGAAAAAAAAATCATCATAGTAAAAAAATGTAGTACGTTCCTGTTTATAACCCAAATAGTATAATGATATTTTTTTCCGTGACAAGAAAAACTATAATTTTTACTTTTTCTTGCGTGTTAAAACGATGTATGTTAGGTCATTGCCGAACATTAAAAGTTTTTTAAAAAATATTTATTTTATTTAACTGAAAGTTTAAACATTGAAATAAATTGAAGATTAAAATATACTTGGTGACTACTGTTCTAGAACGAGAAGTGACCAAGCTTACATGTTTGGAAGTATTTATAACATCTGAAAAAAATTACAATTTAGCGGAAAGATAAGCTCGTGCAGGTGGCTGCTGAAAAGTCATTTTAATGAACAAGTCTTTGTTTTCTATTTCCTGTTGCTCACGAGGTTACCTTGGAAATCATATCAATTTTCATGTAAGCTTTGACATTGTTTACTACGAACTTGACTTTGAATACAAAACAATGAAGCCTCTATTCTAATGAATCGTAACACGTCCCTTTCATATAAAAAAGTTGACGCTTATACGTCAAGTTTTAAAATAGTGCGTAAACTGCTGATTAATTGAATTTGTAATTATGATAGGGAAATGTTAGCTTTGCAGTTGAAAATTATAATATTGAATAAAATAAGCAATTGATTAAATATAAAATGCATATGAATATTTTGAAAAATTAAAATTTTGATTACAATAACTTGAAATATAAAATTCAAAATTATATAATGTTTAACAAGGATAAATTTTTTTTACATACATGTTTTTTTTTCACGAAATGTCTTTTAATTGGACGTCTTCTTCGATTGGTTCTCCCAGGTGGATGCTTTCGCGTCGTCTTGGAACGAGGCGTCTGAGGCGTCTTTGAAATAGGCCTGGTGAAAAGGTTGGTGGAATCGGAGGGTCATCACCGGAACTTTGGATGGCTATAAGGGCTCGTCTTCTCCGTCTTCGGTATTTGCAGTAGACATATAGAATGATTAGACAAATTATTAGTAATATTGTCAAAATTGTGAACCAGGATAGACTTTTGGTTACGTATGGTTGATTTATCAAATCATCTACTTGGTCAGAATATTGCGATAGTTTGTGTTCTGCTATACTGAGGTCTTCGGTATTTAATTTGTTCAATTTTAAGGGCTTCAAATTTGGGAAATGAACATTTGAAGGCATGTTCTCACAGCAACTGTATGGTACGTTTACCGGATGAATTTTATATGAAATATTTTGATAAGTATCAATTATCCTTTTTGCGAGGACTCGGGTTGAGCCTATGAAAGCACTGCATTGAGGTAGGAGTTTTAGTATGAAGTTTCTCGGCATTATTTTCGTAACGATGTTTCGACTTTCGCATGTAATAGTCACAGGTAACGGGTCTGATACTGAAACTAACCAGTAGTTTGTGGAAAGTTCTTGAATGTTATATTCTTTTGCGTAGATTACGACTGTTTGACATGTTTTTGGAAGGCTGCTGATTGGTTTGAAGAATTGAGCTTCACATAAAGCTTCACTATCAATAGGATAGGGTAAAATGTCTGAACATATTTTTGTTCTTCTATCAATGTCTTTACAATTTTGTAATGAATCCAAAGTTACGTAAAGCAATGAATCATCATTTCTAGCGATGAATTTATGATGTATTGGAATTAAATGATGAAATCCAGTATGATTGTCTAATATCGGTAAGGGGTATAGACGATAGAGAATATAATTTTCTAGGTCAACTAAAGGGATTTTTAGGACAAATATTATTTTCGAATCTATTTGAAAAGCTTGTAATTCAATGATATCAACATATTGTGCAACAGTGGAAGTATATATGGGAATTGGAAGTTCGTTCTTTTGCAAATATTCTGAGATTGTCTGAATCGATTTCATCAAATCGTTCGGGGTAATTATGGAACTGTGTAATAATAATAGAGTTTCCTCTATAAAAACATAGCTTGCCATAACAGATTCGCATATTTCTAAGGTTCTAATTTGAGCCTGGTAAAATGCAAGATCATCAGTGAGTTCTGAAATTGATTTTTGAATTTCAACAATATCGTTATTAAATGTTTCTTCATCTACTTGAATTTTTTGAATAGTTGAATTAAAATTCTTTATTACTGAAGTTGTTACGGAGATTTGATTTTTTAATAGATTTTCAATCTGATGTTCATCCTGAGTGATTTTGTTTATGCAATTATTAAAATATTCGCCATCAGAAGCGTCAAGGTTGCCTGAGATGGTTTTCCATATAGTTCCTAAGCCGTTTAATATACCGCGTTTGTGTCTACTTGAAATATAGCTTCTAGTGTCTGCGAAAATATCTCTATATTTTTCATTAACATTTTTTGAAATTTGCCTAAGAAGACTTACATGTGTCACAATTTCTGTTTTGAAAGCCATCATACGATTAGTTTCTTCACTAAGAACATCTAACATATGATCTAAAATATTGTCATTATTGTCTATCGCAGATTTGATTGAATTAAGTTCTTTATAAACAAGGAGCGTCCACTTAGTATTTGAAATTTTCATATTTCCTTCTTCTTGAAAATAGATCCCTATTGTGTTGTTCACAGGATTTAAGGAATATTGGGAGTTTGCAATTTCGCATAATCCGAGAAATGCGAGGATTCTGTAAAGAAAGAAAGCTCTAATCAGAATACGGCTTTAGCCTATCAAAATTTACTTTAGTAATTTGATTTGTTGCAAGATTTATTAGTTTAGCTGAATTTTGGAAAATTTCTTTTATTTCAAATGGGACGTTAAATTTATTTTCTGCTTTACTTTTTATTTGGCTTTCCTTTACATAGACTTTATCTCCTATTTTATATTCTGGTTGATTTTGATTTACATTTTTATCAAATCGCGTTTTTGATTTTTGTTTGTGAAGATCTGTTTTTGCCCTTGCAATTTTATAATAATGTTCCATTTTGTTATTTAAGTCGCGTATATATTTTGAAATCAGTTCTTTTTGATTGTAGAGTGTTTCAGGTGGTCTACCTGCTGTATGGCCAAATATTAACTCGTACGGGGTGAAACCGTGACATTGATTTCTTGTGTTATTATAACAAATAACCGCGTATGGAAGTACATTGAAAGGATGCTCCTTGGGATTTTCTGCGGTGTTTGCTCATCATCATTTCTGATAAAGTAGCGTGGAAACGTTCGATCGATCAGTTCGATTCAGGATGGTTTACACTGGAGAAGGTTAATTTAATATTATAAAGTTCGCATAAGTCTTTCATGAGTGTGTTATCAAATTCTTTTCCATAATCAGAGTGTATACGTAGGGGAGTGCCGTAATGTTGAAAAGAGACTAAAAGAGTATTTATAACTGATGAAGCCTTTTTGTCTGAAAGGGGGTAAGCTTGGGTGAATTTTTTTAAATCATCTCTGATGGTTAAAGCATAGTTCTTTTCAGGGTATTCAAAAATATCTATGTTGATTCTTTCAAATGGTGTTTTAGGGGTTTCAGTAACAATGAAAGGAGCACTTAAATTTTTACGACAAAATTTTACTTTTTGACATATTTCACACGAGTTATTTTTCTACGCTTTTAACTAAACCGGGCCAATTGTATTTTTCTTTTATTCTTCTAATTGTTTCATTAATTCCTCTATGGAGATTACTTTTTCCATAGTGATACTGTTCTAAGATAATTGGAATTTGGTCTTCATTTGGGGTAGTAATAAGATTTTGACAGATTTTAAATTTTATGTCTTTGTCAGCAAAGATATATGAAAGTATTTCTAGGGTTGGAAGTTCAACATTATTTTCAACATAATAAGTTTGTGAAGGTTGAAAGTAATTTTGGCATCTATATAATATATAAAATAAGTGCGGAGCTACTTTTTCTGGGTCGAAGGGTATGGGAATTATGAAGTATTTTCTGTCTTTTAAAGATTTACTTGAAAGTATATTAATTCTGTCTGTATTGAAGTCAGGGTTTATTTCAAAAAAGTCATCGATTATTTTATCATGTAGTTCGGTTAACTTATTTTGCCAGAAGAAAGTTACGATAGGTTTATGGGTTTTGTCTAGGAGTTGTGAGTTTGAAGTTTCAATTTTGGAATAGTCTATCAAAGATTTTGTTTTATAAAGCTCTGCGAATCTATTAAATTCAGAAATCATTTTTTCTTCGTCGTCAAAATTTTGGATATCAGGATTTTCGGAAATTGAGTCTTCATCTTCATTTGAAGCATGAATTTTGGAATGTAGGTTTATACAATCTTGAAAGTGATTTATTCTGATGCGGGATAATGCATCTGCGTTCTTATTTTGCTTTCCAGGTTTGTATACTATTCTGAAATTATATTCCTCTAATTTTAAACGCCATCTGGCAAGTCTGCTGCCAGGGTCTTTTATTGAAAATAACCAGGTTAACGGGCGGTGATCGGTCCAAATTACAAAACGTCGGCCAAAAATTTGACCTCGAAATGTCTTGACTGCCCACACAATGGCAAGGAGTTCTCTCTCAATTGTGGAATATTTGGTTTCTGCTGAACATAGGGTCCGAGAAGCATACGCGATAGGAAGATCCTTCCCTATGGGTCCTTGTGAGAGTACTGCACCAATAGCGAATGAACTAGCATCAGTGGTTAAAATAAACTCTTCATCATAATTTGGGTATCTTAGAATGGGTTCAGTTGTTAGAATATCTTTGAGTTGTTTAAACGAATTTTTACAATCATTATCGAATAGAAAGTTGACATTCTTTTGCAGAAGTCTAGTAAGAGGTTTAGCAATTTTTGCGAAATTTGGGATGAAGCGGCGATAATATCCTGTTAAGCCAAGAAAATATTTTACTTCTTTAGGATTTTTGGGTTCTGGAAAATTAAGAATGCATTCGACTTTTTTAGGATTAGGTTTAACACCTTCGGGAGTAACTATATGTCCGAGATATGCTACTTCTTGTCTTAGAAATTCACACTTGTCAGGTTGTATTTTAAAATTTAAATACCTGAGCCTTTTGAAAACTTCTTTAAGTCGAGAAATGTGATCATGAATTGTAGGGGAATAAACTATTATATCGTCCATATAAACAAGAGCTCGTTCATTTTGGATACCTAATAAGATGTTATCCATAACTCTTTGAAATGTGGATGGGGCATTTTTGAGTCCGAATGGCATACGAATGAACTCGTAATGACCATTTTCTACCGAAAAAGCAGTTTTTTGAATATCATTTTTATCAATCTCAATTTGGTGAAAGCCTGACGCAAGATCTAATGTTGAAAAATATTGGCATTTGCCTAATTGTTCCAAGAGGTCAGAAATATTTGGAAGTGGGTATTTATCATCAACGGTTAATTCATTGAGTTTTCTGTAATCAATAACGATGCGCCATTTTTGTTTACCGGAAGCGTCTAATTTCTTTGGTACAACCCAAACTGGAGATGACCATGGAGAGGTTGAATGTTGAATTATACCTTGATTTAACATTTCGGATATTTGAGTTTTGACTTCTTGACGATGAATTTGGGGATATTTATATGATTTGGTATAGACTGGTTTAGCATTGTTTGTTTGAATGGAATGTTTTATTTCGTTGGTAAAAGTTAGTTTATCACCTTCTAGATAGAATATATCAGCAAATTCTAAACATAGTTCGGTTATTAATTCTCGTTCTTCTTCATTAAGGTGGTCTAAACGGAGTTGTTGTTGAATGATATAGTTTCTGTCTATTTGTGAGGGTTCATATAAGTCAGAATTTAAATTTAAAATTTGAAAATCGGTTGAGTTATCCACAGGTTCAATTGAAATATCAGAAAAATCGATAATTTTGGGAATTGCGTTGGGATTAATGATAGTGGTTAGAAATTCACCTTTTTGATTTACTTTTACTAATGCATTTGGAAGTCTAACTTTTTCTTGAGCGTGAAGTATCGCTTCAGTATTTGAAAGGTTACATTTTAATTTGAATATTTTTTCAGTTCTACCTTCAATAGATACTTTATTTGAAATAGGTGTCTTAGAATTTATTGGATTTTGAATGGGCATTTGAATTTGATTTTCGTTTTGAAGAGGGGTTTGAATTGAATTGAAATTTTCAGTGGAATGTTCTTCGAAATTAAGGGCTTTGAATAGGGGTACTGTTTTAAAATTTGTTATTAATTTTCTTGATTTTAAGTCGACAACACAGTCGTAGTGTTCTAAAAAGTCTGTTCCTAGAATTCCGTCGAATTCAATGTCTAAATCATGAATGTACACTTTATGAGGATCGTTTGGAGCGAAAGGGACAAGAGTTGATTCTGTAATTAAAACTTTTTCTTTCGTTATACCTTGAACTGATTTACTTTCTATAAATTTGGGGTAATTTTGGACAGTTTTTCTTTTAAAAATTGAGATACCTGCACCAGTATCAATTAGGATTTTGAAAGTTTTAGTGAGGTCGTAGATGTAATATAAATTTTTACAGCTTACAGTTAAAAGTGGGTTTACATAAAAGTTTGTTCTGGGAATTGGTTTTGATGTACATTGTCGGTTAAAGACAAATGCTGAATTTGTTCTTGTACTTGGTCTGTGTCTGGGGGATGGTCTTGGAAAGGAGTTTCTTGAAAATTTTCAGGATAATTTTCGTTTTGGAAATTTTCATTTTGGTAATTTTCATTTGAAAAAATTTCATTTTGGAAATTTTCATTTGGATATTCGTCTGGATTTGAATAGAAAGTTGAATATTGGTTATCATCAGGATAATAGTTATTTTCAGCGTTAAATTCATTAAAGTTCTCATAATTATATGAATCGGGATATTCATTTTCATTTAAATGATGTGCTCTGGGTTGATTATAGACGGGATTCTTTTGAATCACGGGAGGCCTGTTCTGAAATTGACCTGTACGTTGTTGCGTATCATTTTGGGATCGTTGTTGGAAATTAAATTGAGGTCTTTGTTGGGATGTAAATTGTGGTCTTTGTTGAGGCACAAATTGTGGTCTTTGGAGATTTGTTTGATTCTGTGGGAATCTATTGTAGTTAGAAGTATTTTGAGTTTGTGTATAAAGTTGTCTGGAACGACACTGATTTGATGTGTGTCCATTTCGGCCACAAGAATTACATTTTAAAATTGGAGTTGGTTTCTTTGTTTGAATTGGGTCTTGCCGTTTATGATTTTCGAAATATGATAATTGTAACTCTCTTATAATTCTAATGTTTTCTTCTAGTAGGTCTTTGGGGTTGCCTGCTCGAACGATCTACCCGAGGCGTGGTTCTAGACCTGTTAATAATGTGTTTAGGGTCATGGTATCGATTAATGAGCATTGAGCATTTCTTTGCTCTGGGGTTAAATTTGCAGATTTTTGTATGTTGGCGTGCATTTTCGCGTTTAAGACTTGTAGTCTATTAAAGAAGGTTAATGGTGATTCATTTGGAAGTTGTTTCGATCTTTGAAGATCTTGGATTAGGGACGGTAAATCACGGGAGTCTCCGAAATGAAGATTTAAAAGGGTTTTTATTTCGGGGTAAGTTGAAGGGTTTCGCGAGCTAATTAATTGTGCTGCTCTACCTTTTAATTTATTTTTTATGTGAATCGTTAGCAAGAATATTTGATCACCGATTGCCATATTATGTGCACAATCGCAAGCATTTAAAAATGTACCGAGAAAGATTTGATCTCCCTCGAATTCGGGTACGATTGAGAAAATCTCAGAAAGTTTGTAGGCTTCTTCTTGATCTTCAGCCATTTTTTGAAATTGGGAATAAAATTGAAATTGGAATTTGTTAAGATTGGGAAATTGAAAATTGAATAAATTTGAAAATATTTCACTTGAATATTTAAATAGGATTTAGAGACGAAAATGTGTATCTCTAAGTGTTATAAAATTGTTAAATATAATTTGTTAAAATAGAACAATCGTTCTGGTTTTCAACATATAAAAATATATATAAATGTTTCAATAAAAATAAAATTGTTGCAATAATATCAAAATTAAATATCAGTTTCAAAAATTCAAAAATAATTAGATTATTCGTTACTCACGCTTTTACGTGGTTCATTTTCTTTGGTTCCCAGCAGTGAGGCAGTTCCGTGTTCTACCAGGAGTTGTTTTTGAATTGTCTGGTTCCAAGCAGTGAGGCAGTTCCGTGTTCTACCTGGAGTTGTCAGCAATTCGGTTTCTTGATTGTAGGTTTACTTTTCGTCGAAGGACTGGAATCCACCGTTCTCCGTGAGCGTAATCTTAGGTTTGCGTGTTCGAAAAACGTACGAAAATCCTACTGACTGCGCCAAATGTTAGGTCATTGCCGAACATTAAAAGTTTTTTAAAAAATATTTATTTTATTTAACTGAAAGTTTAAACATTGAAATAAATTGAAGATTAAAATATACTTGGTGACTACTGTTCTAGAACGAGAAGTGACCAAGCTTACATGTTTGGAAGTATTTATAACATCTGGAAAAAATTACAATTTAGCGGAAAGATAAGCTCGTGCAGGTGGCTGCTGAAAAGTCATTTTAATGAACAAGTCTTTGTTTTCTATTTCCTGTTGCTCACGAGGTTACCTTGGAAATCATATCAATTTTCATGTAAGCTTTGACATTGTTTACTACGAACTTGACTTTGAATACAAAACAATGAAGCCTCTATTCTAATGAATCGTAACATGTATATGGAAAAATCGAAAATATTTTAAAAAATCAGGTTTTGTTTTTTGTAATAAGTAGAAATTTATAAAATCTTAAAAATTAATATTTTTCCTTGGGCAATAAGTTGTAATGGCAATATGTGAATACAAAAATTCTAGGTAACAGCAAGATCTATGGAATAGAATCGACACATTTTCTTTTGTGGCTTTGCACATTGCAAAAAGCATAGTTTTTGCAATAACTAATTACTTCTATGGAAAAGCAATATATGCTTAATATATTTTTTTAATAAATAGCTCTTGACTTGCTAAATTAACGTAAGCAATTTTGTGATAAAATTCAGTATTTTAGCAATAAAAAAATTTACAACAAAATAAGTGTTATCTTGCATAATTGAGTTTACAGCGGGGAAGAGTCTGGTTACTGCGTGCTTGTGAATTAATTAAATTTACTATAGCACGAGCCTAGAAAATGGCGTCGAAAAAAGTAATTTTTAAAATTAAATAATTCTTAGAGACTTTCATAATTTCGCAACACAAAAGTGGTCACCCTGTTTCAGTAGTCAAGGATTTTTTGCAATCTGCACAGCAACAAAACAATATTTTACAACTTTGATGCTATCAGTCGATAGACCTTACTTTTACCTACCTTCAACTTTCATAAGCATATGTTTTTACATACATTTTAAAAGTGATCAACGATAAACTGATTTCACGAATTTTCACTTAATTTAGAAAAAAAAAAACAAAAGCTGAACATTTGTTGATATTTTATAATTTACCAATTATATAGCTTTATCACGCAAGAAATACAACTCCAAAAATAATTTCATATTTTAATTGTGCTATCTTTGGGGTTTATTTTAAACACTAGTCTTTGATATTTTATTTAATAGTGATATATTATATAACCCATATTACCTAATTATTGCTTTAATCTTTGGATTCTCTTATAACATTGAAATATAAAAGTAAAATTAACTTAATATTTTTAACCCAACTACTGAACCTACGTAGATTGGGTGTGATAAAATCTACATTATTAATATTAAAAATGTTTAAAAGTAAAATTAAACAACTTAGAAGTATAAAAATTGCCTTGATTGCCTTTTGTTTAAAGTATTTTATTTAAAAATTGAGGAAATTAAACTTAGTGAAGTGTTTTTTTTGTGGATTTTTAATTCTCTTCAACAATGTCCATTATACCAAAAACGATTTTACCATTAGATTTTGCACAAAAAACAATAAACTAAATGTTTGTCCTTATTTGAAGTTTTTATTATTTAATAAAAACATATCCGCTATTAAGACATGAATTTTGTGGCAAATGCCTACGGTTGTTCCTTTGTAGATATCAATTTTGTCCAGCATATATTTAAATCACCTGCACTATAAATCACCGATAAACGGACCGGAGCCAGACCAGAAAACAATTTTATTCAGCATTTATTTAAATTACCTGGACTATAAACGTTCGATGAACAGGTCAGTCCTTTGACTGCCGCTCAAAAACTACTCTTTTGGGGAGCATAAAGCAGTTCGAGTAGCAGTCGCAACATTAGGAGAAGTATGGTATTTACATACTGCTCTTTATACTTACCTGCCTACTTCCCGGTCCACATCGGCATAATGTAGACGAGATTTCGACCCTATTTTGGCAATAATTCCAGCAGGCTGCCGGCAGCTCGAGCAGTAGTGGTTGGGGCATAATGTAAACGAGCTATTAGAACCTCTAAAGTCCGTGGGGCCTGAGGTAAATTTCCCAGGCTTCTACCCATCATATCCCAAATACCTTCTAAGGGCGAGAGATCGGGGATCTGTGCGGCCATGGCAAAGATTCACATGGGTCCATTCAAACAAGTTTAAACTACTCGAGAAATATGAGGCTGAGTACTATCTTGTTGAAATATGGGATCCATGAGCCGATTAAGGTGGATGTGACAGGAGGGAATCCAACTGTCACATCCTCCAGAACTGCTACATAACACATAGCGAATTGTCAGACATAACAACATCGCCAATATTATTAAGAAGGCACCGTCGAAAAAAGGCTGGTCAGTTGAGGCAGAACCCCGTATACGTACACCCAGAGGCACTTTGAAGATACCCGACCTTGTACTTAGCAAAGGTCAAAAATCGATTATCTGTGACATCGGAGTTCACTCACGCTTTTATACACAAATGGTAATATGACTAGTAACTGAAAATTCATCAAGTATATTTTGTAATATTCCATTGATTCTGATAATAACTTTGAAAATTATTTATAATTCAGAAAGAGTTGAAAGACATGTTTTGATTTCAAAATCATCGAATCAGGTAGCGTCTTCGCGTTCTCAATTTAACTTATGGGTGCAGGCGACAAGTTTGGCCTAATTTGTTATTGTCAATTAATTTACACTATTTGCATAGTCGCTTCAAAATGTTCCAAATTAACGAATCAGGCAGCATTATCAAGTAATTAATTTCTTGATGGAAGGATGGGTAAATGTTTCTCCAAGCCCCCGACCACATTTAAATACCTTTTGTTCAGAACACTCTGTCTTTTTTGGGTTTAAAAGAGACAGCCTTTACATTTTCAAATGTATATTCTCAATTGCTTGGAAAAAACTCTGCCTAAGCGCCATCGCAGTAAGAAGAAGAAGAGACTCGTGGTTTGGCTCTCGTCCAGTACGGACCTCCCAAGAAACTCTCAAGAAAAACGTTTCCCTATGTGCTCGCTAGTGCAACCCCAAAGTGCGTGTGCAGCTATTACTCACTTATTGTAAACCCCCTCGTGAGTGCGCATTGCTCAACAATATAAATTTTAGTTGTGCCTAAAAACCCAGGGTTAAGGCTGGCTACCCCCGACGAATGCAGACAAATACATGGATGGCAGATTTCCCGAGGCTTTTACTAGATCTAACTCGTAGACAAGGTAAGAGTTTTCTTATGAAGGGCAATTGAGTTTTTTATCAAAATAGAACCACACAAAACTATAGTCCACTTAATTCAATTCACTACACCTTTTGACCGCGATTTGCATAAATTTGATATATGTTGTTATAAAACTGTTAGCAGAACAAAGATCTTACGTTATGTTTACGTGTTCAATTAAACACTTCCGAAGAATGATCCAATAACAATCTTCGAATCATAATCATACGCAGACAGTTATGAAGACATTTTACCAGCAATTCTAAAAGCACTAATACCTTTAAACAGGTTAATAACAATTAATTACCGAATATATTATATCATATTTTTGCCAAGAAAACTAACAAAACTGAAAATTGCCCCATAATCGATTATGAAATCAGTTCAATATAATATTCCAATGTATAGACATCCTTTGTGATTTGAATTAGCACTTCAGATTAATCGAATTGAAGCTCCAAGTCCAATTATTTTAACACAACAATACATAAAACTATAATTGATAGGCTTCTGAATAGAATTTATATTGTTTCATTGTATCTTCAGTAATTGCTTATTGATTCCTTTGTACTGCTGCCTCGGGGCTTATTCGAAGTGCTGTGCAGGAAACAATTACAGTTTAACTACGTGAACGTTAATGAAAGCGTGAATTTCGTTTCATAGAGAATCACACTTCTGAAATAATGGCGGATGTATTTCATCATAAAACTTTAGAGAGTCGGATAACGACTGTATGACGCACAATTCAAATAAATTAAATACTCAAATTGATGACCCTGAACTTTAAAAACTTGTTGAATCTTGTTAGTGTGAAAGTGGTAGACGAAAACTTCTTTGAGTCTCATTACATCAATACGTGATCTAAATAGTGTTAATCTGTTAAAGTGGAATACTTGACAATTTTCTTCCTTACTGCATCTCTAACTATAAATATACATTTCTATTTTTATAATCTACAGCTTGCCTTTTTTATATTTCACTTGTTTAAACTCCAGCCTTGCTCCTCACTAAAATCGTCTATATTTCTGAGATTAAGTTGTTGTGAGAATTTGCTAAGACTTTATACTTATTCCCTATACAGGTTTTCTTAGATTTACGTAATGATTCCTCTAAATTTACCATGAAATACGTATGGAATAACCAATAAACAACCTTCACGTAAACTTCCAAGATCAACCACATGACATCTACAATCAGCGATACAAAAAACATGCATATGATTTTTTGTCAAAATTTTGCCCTTCCCATGACCTTGAACCAGACACGATGAAGATTAACCGACCATGGATTCCTATATAATGGCCCAACAAACTATTATATTACTCAGATTTTCTGGACGATTTTGAACAATGAAATGACCTTACAGGATCAAATAGAAGTCATATACAAATTCAGCAACCCACAAATGTACATTTGGTTTTTCCAGATTTATGTCATCAATTTGACCTTCACATGACATTGATCATGACTTGATAGAGGTCGTGTAACCTCCAATTCGTGTTCAACGACCTCTAAAACTCCAAGTTATCCTAAATGGATCCGCTCTTCTTCTTTTGTTTGTGCCCAGTCTGTCATCAAAGATTGGCAATCAGATCCGGAAAGATCTTCCGATCTCAGGTCGCTCTAATTAGGTTTTTAAAGTTTAAGCCAGCCCAGTTCCTGCTGTTCCACATCCATGATAGTCTTTTCCCCGTCTAACCTCTATTTTTCCTTGATCTTAGTGTACTCTTCTCAAAAAAATTCCTCATTAGCCGTGTGCGATGCCCATGGAATTCTTAGGAGTCCTCGGCATGTCCATATTCAAATGCTTCTATATGATTCATAGTATTCTATATCCGTAAATTACGATTTTTTTAATTTTATTAGGTTTAATAAATGAAGCAATATTATAAAAAAATTAAGCATTTTGCACTGAAGGTCTTCAGTAGCTAGTAAATAAACAAAAATTAAGAAAACCGTTGAGGGGTATAGGAGAAAATGGTACCGAACTGTTTTGTCTTTGCCTATTTATATAAATTGGCTATTAACGACCTTCAATGCAGAATGCTAAAATATATTTACAATATTGATTCATTCATTAAATAAAGTAAAATAAAAAATTCATAATTTACATCCACAGTTCCGCCAGATTGCGTGGAAAGAAAATCGTAAGACGGATTGACTCGAATGAGAAAAAGAAACTAAATTAAACGAAAAACTACCAAATTTTGTTTGTTCCTGAAAGTTATTCTACATTATCATGCTATTGAGAATTCACCCACAAAAATTGGTATTATATGATAATGACAATTTATTGGGTACTCGCAAGTTTTTCTAAATATACTTTGTCAACTAAAATCACAAATTTGTATTGCGTGGTAACTGAACAATGTGTTTCCGATATTATTTTATTATTTTAACATTACACTATTAATTTATTTTGTTTCTATTTTAAAGGCTAATAGTTTCATACAATCTAACTAAGATTACAAAGCCTATGGTATAAATACAAATAGTGAAATTGAAGGTAAATAGTTAAATCTGACATCATGGCAATGGTTCTAATTTCTCGACCAGTTCACGGCCAACCACATTGTAGCAGATTGACATTTCTTGATGTGTAAAATCTTATAAGAATTTTATCGCTATTTAATATTTTTTAAAGTAAAAATTACAGCTTGGCGATTTTTGGATGGGTAAAAAGTTATGTGTTCTCATGTTCTAAATTGACTGAGATATTAGGTGTTGTATATTATAATTACACAGGGCGATTCTAGATATGTTAGAAATCATTTTTTTCGTGGGTAGCACACAAGCAGTTGCATATATAGGGTGTTTAAAATATAGAGTAGAGTGCAATTATAACTAATAAAATAATTATATAGGAAAGCCCATTAGCGGTGATTTTACAGGGTTCTTGGAATAGAGGGCGCAATAGAATTACAGTTATACAGGGTGGTGCAAAAAATATTATACAGAGATGCATATACAGGGTGGCGGAAATGGAAATGCAACATTTCGTAACCCCTAAGCAGTAGTATATATAGGGTAGATGAAATATATGAATTATAGATATACAGGATGATTATAAAAAATTAGAAAAGGAAATGATTTATAGAGTAGCCCACGATGAATTCCATATATATATATATATATATATATATATATATATATATATATATATATATATATATATGATGATTGAAATATAGATCGGAGTAGAATTATTGTTAGAGAAGATAGTTAAAAATTTCATAAACAAAAAGAGTAAAGACGGTGGCTTATATACAGTCGCATATACAGAATGGTTTACCGGGTGGTTCAAAAATGTTAAAAAATATTATGCGTTGTCCATGAGCAGTTGCATATACAGGGTGGTGGAAATATATAATGAGATGGAATTATACATAAATGTTAGAGAATTGAGTGCAATTATGATTATACATGGTTGTTAGAAAAAAATCATTATGTAGCCCATTAGCGGTTGAATTGTTGTCATATTAAATTAAGAATTACAAATTTGAACACAAATAAAGTCCTATTAATTATATCTGAAAAAGAACTTGAATTTCGTTAGTTATTTGTAGAAGTGAGATGTAAGACTGACATCTAGGATTTTCGAGAAAACTATCACACAGAGGTTCCGAATCTGGATCCGTTCCGTGTAATTGCTGTTCTCCCTTAACTCCTAGAATAGAATGCCACTGGGCGACAGCTAGTAGTATTTATTTTGCTATATCATTAGATCAGTTGGTTCAGTTAACTTAAATTAAAAATACTTCACGAGAAATTTAATAAAAATTCCTTCACGCACTTCATTTCAAAAACTAAATAATTCCTTTTTTCCCTACAGGTTTAGGGAATTATGATTCCCCCAGCTGTACTGTGAATTTGTCAATTGTCCGTGGAGCCGTAATTTGATACCTTTTTCACAGTATAGAAATGAAACTAATTTTGGATGCTGAGTGGGTTCCAAAAAATTAAAGGATAATCAGTGGACCTGATAAAAAAAGAGGACGAATACACATAACTACGGATAACAAAAAAAACACCTTTTTGATTTTGAAATTCCATTTTCTCTATTAGCATCCCGAAATTTGTGTATATATTTAGGGGTGAAGGTCATATATATATTACCAAAATGAGTAATTAAACTACCTTTGATTTTAATGTGAAATTGGTGACTTTGGCATTGCCTTGTTTTGAGTAAAAATCCCCGCTACTGATTCCGAGATCCTTCCATAGCCCGGATGGTGCATGGCATCAATTATTCATTGCTCAAGAGTATCCTTTCTTTCCAAGACAATTACATGGCACAGAGTTGGAAAAATTCTAGGAGTGTGCCGTCTGGAGATATACGATGATACGGTCTTGCTTTCTGGGATAGCGGTGGATTTTTAAATAACTACCTACTAGTCTAATGGAAATGTGAAAACAATTATAGGTTGTAATGACTTCTATCTCCCTCTCTATATATAGGGTGAGTTTTTTTGATTATCAGTATAGGGATCTCGGAAACTAGCGGAGATTGAGCAATTGTTAAATAGGGATAAGATTTGCAGTTTTACTAGCCCAATTTAATGACACTTTCGGATTTTTGTAAAAAGTCATGGCTTAAAAGATATTTTGAAAAAACGAAATTCTGTCGATTTAGTCAAATCCCTCTAGCTCCTTTGTTTTTGATTTTATAAAAAAGTGTAAATATCAAAATTGAA
Organism: Octodonta nipae; assembly: GCA_034190945.1. Classification (NCBI taxonomy): domain Eukaryota; kingdom Metazoa; phylum Arthropoda; class Insecta; order Coleoptera; family Chrysomelidae; genus Octodonta; species Octodonta nipae. The sequence goes on along the minus strand of CM067224.1, from coordinate 66,377,143 downwards.
GCTCTCGTTTTCGAGATATGACACAAACTTATCTTTTTTTGAATGGAAACCATAGTTGGCTATGTCCTCAAAAAATCGGACACTTTTAGAGCTTTTCAACAATATAATACCTGATATAGTTATTCATAAAAATAACGGAGTTATGGATGCTTTTCTCTCTTATTTTCACTCTTGAAGTAGGTAGCCATGAAAATGATTGTTTTCACTTTGGCGTTTCCTCATTTGAGAGTAATTCCATTAGTAGTGCTGAACTGACAGTCGATATTGACAAGTTCTCGTGATAAAATGGAATATTCTAACGAAGAAGGTGGAATGTTATATCATATGTTATACAAATTCAGTTCGTGCAACTGAGGAATACTTTCATAGATATTTTAATCGCCGTCAACCTGCTCTATGTACATTAACTATAGTTTACGCAGATATGGATCTTTTACTAAACCACCAAAGGAACGTAATCAAATTAACGAAGTAGCACAAATAAATGTTTCGGCAATGCTAAATCAAAATCCATCTACATCAACTCGTGAGATTGCGGCAGAAGCTGGCACATCTCAACGAACTGTAATTAAGGTACTGAAACCGCACAAGTTCCATCCGTACAAACTTTCAGTTTCTCAAACTTTGCGTGCTGGTGACGAACATCGACGTATTTTGTTTTGCACATGGTTTAGAGACATGTGCCTTGACAATCCACAGTTTCCATTAAAGGTGTCATGGTTAGATGAAACTAGATTTACTAACTGCGGTATGTTCAATAGACACAATGAGCATATCTGTGCTAAAGAAAACCCTGTCCATGTAGAACAAAGACGACCCCAGATAAAATTTGGTTTTAAAGTTTAGTGTGGTATCATAGGGTCAACTATTCTGGGGCCTTTTATCTATGACGAGTCACTTACTAGGGAGCGCTACTTGCATTTCTTGCAATACACTTTTCAAGATATGTTGCATAAGTTAAATAAGTTTAGAAATCGAGTGGTTCCAACATGATGGAGCACCTGCTCACAACTCGTTATTAGTAAGACAACACTTAGATAATATCTATCCAAACTATTGGATAGGAAGAAATGTCCCACGCGAATGGCCACCCCGATCTCCCGATTTGGCAGTTATAGACTTCTATTTATGGGGTGCACTAAAACACAAAGTACACAAAAGAAAGTATGAGACAGTTGGTGACCTAAGGCAGTCGGTATTACAAGCAATTAAAGAAATTGATAGGCGGTCTGTGAGGAAAGCGGTAATGTCAATCTTAAAAAGATGCAATTTTTTTCTAAATAGCAATAGTGGACTTTTCGAACATAAATTGTAACCATTATTATGTACTTTAATTTCTTAAGTTTTTAGTAAGTACCTACTTATTTAGTTTTTTCGTTATATCTGATATAACTAATAAAAAAATCGTTCAATATTTTTTGGAATAGTTATTAATAAATCAATCTATTTCATGGCTAACTACGTTAAAAGTGAAAATAACAGAGAAAAGCATCCATAACTCCCTTATTTTCATGAATATGACAAAAAAATGTCCAATTTTTTGAGGTCATGGTCAACTATGGTTTCCATTCATAAAAAAGATAAGTTTGTGTCATATCTCGAAAACGAGAGCTGTCACGCAAAAGAGGACATGACAATCATATTCAATTTTGATAATTACACTTTTCTTATAAAATCAAAAACAAAGGAGCTAGAGGTACCTATTTGACTAAATCGACAGAATTTCGTTTTTTCAAAATATCTAGTAAGCCATGACTTTTACAAAAATTCGAAAGTGTCATTAAATTGTGCCAGTAAAACTGCACATCTTTCCCAATTTAACCATTGCTCTATCTCCGCTAGTTTCCGAGATCCTCCTCATATTGATCATCAAAAAAAACTCACCATATATATATATATATATATATATATATATATATATATATATATATGTATATGTATATGTATATATATATGTATATATATACATATGTATGTATAAATTTATGAAATACTTGTCACTGCGACTGCTGGTTTATCATTATCAAGTGTCTACATCGAACTCGATGTATCAGTCTGCCTACTTTCCAAGAGTCACAAGATAACTGAACAGTTCAATTAGCTAGATCCTGAGTTGTCTCTTGATAATGGGTCTAAAGCAGGAGTCGAAACATCGATTATTAGTGGAAACTGTTTTCATCTAGGACTGTTAACAGTGACTTATAAAACTGTTTTTGCTATATGATTTCAATGGTAAAGACCGTTTTCGAATGTTTGGCGTATCCACTTTTTAGAATATAATTGGAGGACTGAGTAGGCTCATAAGAGAGACACGGCATTAATGGAATTAATTAAATTTAACTTCCAGGGCTTAAAATTTTAAACGATCACCCCTTCGTCTTGTACGCATTGCTGCCTGGGAAGACAGCATCCAACCATCTGACAATAACCATTCACCCCAGTATGTTGTCTTGTATTCTTATACACATATATAATCAACCCACGTTAACTCTCACGTTTGCCGATTTCCACCACACGGTGATGTCATACTCTTCGCCGACATGTTGCTGATAGTCCACACTGATCTCTATGGCGAACGTCAGCTGTCAACCGCAGTTGTCTACGACGTGACGTCATCTGACAGCCTGTCACTACCGAGAGCGATGATGGCCCCTAGTGATACCCCTGGTGAGAGAAGTTTGTACTATGATCTATGATAGACTACCAACATTGTCCTTCTACTACAATACGCGCACAAAATTGGCTCTTCGTTCTAATAAACTTTTCAAGATCAACCTTCCCAAGCTAATGGTTATACACCAGTTTATAGAGCAAAATTTAACTCATTTTCGGGCATAAAATTCAACAGCAATTCGCTTATACCATCACGTCAGTAACAGTTTATAGATATGTAATTATTGCTAAGTTTTTAGCAGCAAACTGGCAGAAGTAAACTATTTAAATAATAAAAAATTCAAAAAAATCGAATTTCTTTTGTTTTTTTGCTTATATAATGAAAAGTTTACAGGAAAGTTGTAGAGAATAAGAAATCTTTCTTAATGAGTGTTTATACACTCATTAAGAAATATTAAACTCAGAAAATCTGTTCAAAATTAGTTTTTTTTTAATTCATAACTCTCTGGTAACTAATACTGGAATATTAGTCATCGCCAAAATGATAGTTTATGATATTAAGTTTATATGAGCTCATAATGGATACTATTGGATAAGTAGTTTCTGAAGAATTCGAATTTAAATAATTTAGAGAGCTATTTTGCACATCCCACCTTATTAACCAGAGAAGTTCGAACGGGATATACTAAAGATATTTTGAAAGTTCATAAATATCACTTCAATTCGTCTATCTTGGTTTTTCGCTATAATTCAGAGAAATTGGTTTAAAATAATAGCATACATTGCATTAAGTGTACGAATATGGAGCAGTCAGTCAGCGGTGCATTGGCAATAGCTGTCAAGCCACCTGGACGGATTTAGAATTTTCTTAAGGCACGAGATGAAAATTATGGCAAATTGTATTATTATATGTTTTTCCTCTGCAGTTTATTACGTTTTTATTTTTTTTTTTTACATAACGATTGCTTGCCCACATTGGTCTATTTTCCTATTGGTTTATTAAGTTAATAGTTACCTGTATACAGTTTACTGATATTAATTAAATTACTTTTTTCCACTGACTGGATCCGCCACTGTCAAGACATCGGAGGGTCCGTCGTTTAAGCCAAATTTCAAAAGCAGTATTAATAAATTTTACGCCACTATGACAAAAATCCAAGGTATGCGAAGTGAAGGAAATTTTATAAGCTTTGAAAATATATTATGCATACCGGTATAGAACTTTCGTGGTTAATACGATACGTTCTGCAAAATATTTTTACAAATTATTTAAATTGTATTTCTGCAAAATCTACTTAACGTGCAATATCGATCTTTAGCGTTATTAATGTTAACGTTATAAGCTATCACTAGGAGGCAGGTTAAGTTTCCAGCAGTTATTACAACCAAATTATGAATTTATTAAAATTACTCACTTTATATCGGTTTTTTACATTTTACCCTACAAACAAATAATTTGGTCAAGTACGAGTTGGACTCGCATACGAAGGGTTCAGTACCACCTTCAAGATTCTAATGTTCCAGTTTCAGACAAGCAAGGAATGAGTGCATTTTCTTATATTTACCGTCATATCTTTTAAAGGAAGCGTTTTAAATTTATAAAAAATATACGCTTTGATTTTCCACACATAGACTTTTTTTTTCTCTGCTTCAGAATTCGCTTGATTTTTATCAGAATACATATGTATTTAGTTTTCTAATTTAGCACCCAAAAATTAACATTAGAATTTTATTTTACTAATAAACTTTCAGAGAAGCCTTTTATAATCTACTGTCTGAGGCTCTGTAGATTGGAAGATAAAGGACAAAATAGGTCAAGTTTTAAATTATTAAATCTATTATTCAAATTATTTAAAAATACAAATAAAATAAGAAAATCGATTGTGGAAGCCGTTACTTTGTGATAGTCAATCATGATGATGAAATGAAACTAATTACTTTGTTTTCTATCACTACCACATTTATTCACTAAACATGTGACTAGTTTCGATCCCTAGCGCATCATTTTCAAACATATAAACAATGAAAAAACCCATCTAACAAACCTTAAATACAAAACTAATGACCAAATACACCGACATGATAGTTAGCCGGTCGTGGTCAAGAACATAATGATTATAAAACTAAACGGATATAGAGGTATTATACAACTACCTGATATTCTAAGATTATCACCAGGAATACCCGTCCTAACGTAGTAATTCGAACAGGGGTATTTTTATAAAGTTAAGCTGGTCATTAAGTAGCAAATCTGGGAATTTATTGTAAGAGAGGTAAATTTGAATTTGTTCTAAGAAAGATGTTTTAAAATAATTATTACTGAAATGCAAAATTTTTGTGTTTTCTATTGTGGGAAAAGTGTGCCCTGTTTGAATTACATGGTTAGAAAAGGTTGAATCAGTTTTATGTAGTCTAAAAGATATATAGTGTTCTAGGTACCTGTTAGCAAAATTTCTGGTTGTCATTCCCACATAAAAGCTATTACAGTCTGAACATATCAGTTTATAAACTCCTGACCTGTTGTAGATACTAACTTTGTCCTTGGCGTTAAATAATAAATTTGATAACTTAAATTGTGATTTGAAGCTAACTATGATATCCTGGGATGATAGAATTCTAGCGATTTTGTAACTCACGTTTCCAAAATAAGTCAATGTACAAAAATGTTAATGTACAAAAGTACATTTCATTAACTTATTTTGGAAACGTGAGTTACAAAATCGCTAGAATTCTATCATCCCAGGATATCATAGGTAGCTTCAAATCACAATTCAAGTTATCAAATTTATTATTTAACGCCAAGGACAAAGTATGGGTATTTTTTTAAATATTTTTTTAATATATTTTAAAATATTCATTTTAAAAAATTGAAAAAAATATATTTTTATTCGTCACAATGTTAATATATTTTAAAATACTCATTTTAAAAAATTGAAAAAAAAAATATTTTTATTCGTCACAATGACTCCTGTGTTTTAATATATTACAGGATCCGTTAGAAACAATTATAATTTTTTATTTTCCATTTAATTCTATAATTTGCCCCCCAAAATGAATATTAGGGGTTTCTCCTTATTTCTCCAGTAAAGTTCAGGTGAGAGGGCTATACCTCCATTTTTTTCAAAATTTTCCAGCTTATAGTTTCGGGAATAAGGGGGGAATGGTTAATTTTTGAAATATTTTTGTTAATATCTTTTAATTAATTTATTTTAAAAATATGAAAAAAATATATTTGTTTTCGTCATAATGAATGAATTTTCGTATATTTTCGTTAATATATTTTTTATTTTTTTTTTTTAAAGACGAAAAAAAATGAAAATATCTGTTTTCCTCAGAATGGGACCTTTCATTTGATGTATTACATGATGCGTTTGAATTTTTTTAAATTTTCATTTAATTCTATAATTTGCCCCCCAAAATTTATATTAATGATTTCTCCTGATTTTTCCTGTAAAGTTCGGGCATCGTTCCATATTTCCTTTTTTTTTCAAAATTTTGGACTCAGTAGTTTCGGAGATCAGGGGGGAAAGGTCGATTTTTTTAGTTTTTCCCCCCAGAAGTACCCCTAAAATCAAAATTTCTTCTTTTACGATATATACTCCTGATCGGGTCACCAAACTATACATTGATACCAAATTTCAACCTCTTCCGTCCAGTAGTTTAGGAGAAAATTGCTGTGATGTGACAGAGGCAGAAATCCGGAGTGATATTATAAGGGTATCCCTATATATACGGAACCCTAAAAACAAAATTACCCCATATTTTTCTGGTTTTCAATCTTCAAATAATTTACTTCTATGCGTTTGCAGTTAAAATTATGTCAGTTATGACTTAGGAACTATTATTTGCGTGATGGCTTATGCGGTTTGCTGTTGAATTTTATGTCACTTAAAAATCTCTATTGACTGGTGTATTGGTAGAGACAGGGGTGACAAACTAGAACCTTACCAAAATGATTACTGTTACCAAGTTAATGGATGGTAGAGAAAATTATGAAAAATTTTTATGGGGATTAAACTGAAAAAGTCTCCAGCTGAAAGCATTAAATAACAACTTCAAGAAATGACCAGAATGGCGCTGGTGTAAAAAGAGAATATAAGTAATTTAGAAAACATTTTGGCATTTCAAATCCACCCTGTTGCTACATCAGCGCATTAAACTACGGTTTAATGCATTTTGTCAGGCACTTTTTTACTATGTACTAGATTAATCTATATTACAACAGCTATTTTGAAGAATAGTCTGAAGTTGCTTTTATATTTAAATGTTCTCATAATTTAACCTGTTATAATTAAAATGACCTTGTTATAATATTACCAGAATATTAAATAGATGAAGTACGTTTATTATAATTCAACAAAGTTTATATTTTAATTACAAATTAACTTAAACAGCATTTGTTCCTTTGCAGTTATATTTAAATTACCACCTAAATTACACGTAAGGATTAACATATAAAATAGTCAAAAATATTTTAATTCTCCTAAAATTTATATACTACGAATGGCACAAAGAAAGAGAAACAGAGACAGGGAGATAAGGAGAGAGGAGAAATGTATTTCACAAGAAGCTTTTGCGTCCATCGTTCAGTCTCAAATGACTGCCGCCCTTTTTAGGGTATACGGATACCCTTATAATATCACTCAGGATTTCTGCCTCTGTCACATCACAGCAATTTTCTCCTAAACTACTGGACGGAAAAGGTTGAAATTTGGTATGAAGGTATAGTTTGGTGACTTGATCAGGAGCACATATCGCAAAAGAAGAAATTTTGATTTAAGAGGTACTTCTGGGGGGAAAAACTAAAAAAATCTCCGAAACTACTGAACCCAAAATTTTGAAAAAAATAGAAAATATAGAACGTTGCCCGAACTTTACAGGAAAAATAAGGAGAAACCATTAATATTAATTTTGGGGGGCAAATTACAGAATTAAATAAAAATTTAAAAATAAAAAATAAATTCAAACTCATCATGTAATATATCAAATGAAAGGTCTCATTCTGATGAACACAAATATATCTTTTTCATATTTAAATAAAAATTAATTAAAAAGATATTAAAGAAAATATACCAAAATTTACCCATTCCCCCCACCTTATCTCCGAAACCATAAAACGTAAAGTTTTGAAAAAAAAATACTTTTATAGGTTCTGACCTGAAGTTTACTGGAAAAATAAGAAGAAACATCTACTTTTCATTTTGGGGGGCAAATTACAGAATTAAATGGAAAATATAAAATTAAAATTGTTTCTAACCCATCATGTAATATATCAAATGAAAGGTCTCATTCTGAGGAACACAAATATATTTTTTTCATATTTAAAAAAAAAATTAATTAAAAAGATATTAAAGAAAATATACCAAAATTTACCTATCCCTCCCCTTATCTCCAAAACTATAAAACGTAAAGTTTTGAAAAAAAAATACTTTCATAGGTTCTGACCTGAAGTTTACTGGAAAAATAAGGAGAAACATCTAGTTTTCATTTTGGGGGGCAAATTACAGAATTAAATGGAAAATATAAAATTAAAATTGTTTCTAACCCATCATGTTATATATCAGATGAAAGGGCTCATCACGACGAAAATAAACATATTTTTTCATATTTTTAAAATAAATAAATTAAAAGATATTAACAAAAATATAAAAAAATTTACCCATTCCACCCCTTATCTCCGAAACCATTAGCTGGAAAATTTAAAAAAAAAAATTGAGTTATAGCCCCTCACCTGAACTTTACTGAAAAATTAAGAAGAAACCCCTAATATTTATTTTGGGGGGCAAATTATAGAATTAAATGGAAAATATAAAATTAAAATTATTTCTAACCCATCATGTTATACATCAAATAAAAGGGCTCATTATGACGAAAACAAATATATTTTTTTCATATTTTTAAAATAAATTAATTAAAAGTTATTAACAAAAATATAAAAAAATGTACCCATTCCCCCCCTTATCTCCGAAACCATAAGCTGTAAAATTTTGAAAAAAAAATAGGTATAGCGCCTCACCTGAACTTTACTGGAAAAATAAGGAGAAACCCCTAATATTCATTTTGGGGGGCAAATTAGAGAATTAAATGGAAAATAAAAAATTAAAATTGTTTCTAACGTATCATGTAATATATTAAATCACAGGGCTCATTATGACTAATACAAATATATTTTTTTTATTATTTTTTTTTAATAAATATTTTAAAATATATTAAAAAAAATATTTAAAAAAATACCCATTCCCCCCTTAATTCCCCAAACTATAAGACCTAATTTTTTTTATTTACAGGAAAAATACGAAGAAATCTTTAATATTAATAATGGGGACCAATTTATAGAAATAAACGGAAAATAAAAAATATTTTTTTAACGTGTCATGCAATATATCAAATGAGGGGGCTCGTTATGAGAAATACAAATATATATTTTTAAAATTAATTGTTTACAAGATATTAACATAAAGATATAAAAAATTCTCATTTCTCGCTATATTTCCGAAACCATACTACCTAAAATTTTGAAAATAATTAGGGGTACTGGGGCTCACTTGAAATTTATAAGAAAAATTATTAGAAAACCTCCATGGTAATTTTAGGGACAAATTATACAATTAAATGGAAAATAAAAATTCAATTTTCAAACGAATCATGTAATATATCAAATAAAAGACTCATTATGTGAATTACAAATATATCATATTTTTAAATCATTTGTTTAGCAAAGATATTAAACATCGACTTAATTCCTATTTTAGAAACTATACTATTTAAATTTTGAAAAATATATTTTATTTGTATTTTTAAATAATTTGAATAACAGATTTAATAATTTATAATTTAAAACTTGACCTATTGTGCCCTTTATCTTCCAATCTATAGAGCCTCAAAATTCAGACAATAGATTATAAAAGGCTTACCTGAAAGTTTATTAGTAAAATAAAACTCTAATGTTAATTTTTGGGGGCCAAATTAGAAAACTAAATACAGCGAATCTTGAAGGTGGTACGGAATCCTTACAATGCGAGTCCAACTCGCACTTGACCAAATTATTTATTATTATTTTTTAGTAGTTGCGGAGACAATAACCTTGTGGAAAGACACAATGATTCCGCTCATCGAACATACTGGCATCCCAAAAATATTGGCGTCACTTGAAACATTAACGTCACTAAAGTGACCTGAAGATTAGTAAACATTAAAAATTTTATTTTGATATTTTATATCCTCACGGTACATCGATCAACTAAAACCAGTGTTCTTTACAATTTAGCGCGTCATTCTGTTTTACTGTCGCAACAAAAGGCTGTCTCTTTCTCAATCCCCAATAAGCTTTATCCAATTCGATGGAACAATTAAGCTCACTCAATAGAACTTTTACATTCTCTTATAGGTCACCCTGTGAGGACGTTTTCTCGCTCTCCCGGCTTCTTTGAAATCTCTTTTTCCTTGGGGATGTCATTTTCAATGAAGCACTCTATCAACGACAAGAATTAAATATTGATTTTTCTTACACGATTTCGATATAGAGAAAATTTAGCGTGATCGTAAAATGGAATGACGTTAATAATCTATTAGCACTATTACAGTTGGTATTGAAAGACTTTCTATCTAGAGGTGTTATGGTAGTGGACAAAGTTTCGGATCAGAAAGTTTTGATGTTATAAATGCCTGGAATATTTATACTGGAAGGGTTTAACGAATTAGTACGTATACAATATTTAAATATTTTATTAATTCCGAGACTAGTTTCTGGTTCCTTAACTTACACGCCGTTATCAAGTTACCTTATTACAAAGACTAACATAGGAATATATTATCCTCTAATTGCATTACAAATACAGTTTTGTTAGACACACTAACGGTTACCGGGGCACTATGGATCAAATGGCATTTTTTTTAACGGAATCCTAATATCTTGAGCAAAAATAGAGATATCAAAACAAATTTTGTTTTAAATTGAACCTTAGGTTATGTAGATTAAGGGGAAATTATTTAGAATGTCATCATCCACTATTATAGGGGTGGAAATGAGGGTTGAAATGGTGCACATTTCGAAATTCGATCTATTTTTTCTTTTGTTTATGATAATTGAGATGTTTATAAGGATGTTGTTTTTACATGTAGGCTTATTATTACAGATTAAAAAAAATATTTATTACAAAGCTATCCTCTCAAAAGTATAGGTGAAAATAAGGGTAAGAGGGTAAAAACGGGAAAATTACCCCAAAAAATACAGGTTAGTGATTCATTAAACGCTGACCACGGTTCTAAAAACATGTCGTTATCACTTTCCACTGTGGAGATCGTTTATCGTTATCATTTTCACTATAGGAATGAAAACGGGGATATGGGAGTGAAAAAACAATACAAAAATCGTTGTTATTTTTCCACAATGTTTAGTTGATCAATAACTTTATATTTTTGCCTTTTTAAGGAGTTCTTATTTTTCTGAACTATGTGCTAAATGATCAGAGGTAATGCGTCACATTCATATTTTCATTTATCTTTCATCTTTTTTTATAATCCGACATTCTTTGGGTATCTATTAACAATAATTTGGTCAAGTGCGAGTTGGACTCACATACTAAGGATTCCGTACCACTTTCAAGATTCTAATATTCCATTTTCTTATATTTACACTAATATCTTTTAAAGGAAGCATTATAAATTTATAAAAAATATACAATTTGATTTTCCACGCATAGACTTTTTATTTTACCTGTTTCCGGATTCGCTTGATTTTTATAAGAATACATTAATTTTCTAATTTGGCCCTCAAAAATTAACATTAGAGTTTTATATTACTAATAAACTTTCAGAGAAGCCTTTTATAATCTACTCTCTTAGTTTTGAGCCTCTGTAGATTGGAAGATAAAGGGCAAAATAGGTCAAGTTTTAAATTATAAATTATTAAATTTGTTATTCAAATTATTTAAAAATACAAATAAAATATATTTTTCAAAATTTAAATAGTGTAGTTTCTAAAGTGGGAATTAAGCCGATGTTAATATCTTTTAAACAAATGATTTAAAAATATGATATATTTGTAATTCACATAATGAGCCTTTTATCTGATTTATTACATGATGCGTTTGAAAATTGAATTTTTATTTTCCATTTAATTGTATAATTTGTCCCTAAAATTATTATGGAGGTTCTCTAATAATTTTTCTTATAAATTTCAAGTGCGCCTCAGTACCCCTAATTATTTTCAAAATTTTAGGTAGTATGGTTTCGAAAATAAAGCGAGAAATGATTTTTTTTATATCTTTGTGTTAATATCTTGTAAACAATTAATTTTAAAAATATGAAAAATATATATTTGTATTCCTCATAAGCCCTTTCGTATTGCATGATCCGTTAAAAAAATATTATTTTATTTTCTGTTTAATTCTATAATTTGGCCCCCAATATTAATATTAGGGATTTTTTATATATTTCCTGTAAACAAAAATTTATATATTTATTTATATAAAAACGTATATAATTATTTTGTGAAATAAAATTTTTATAATGCATTTTGAGTTATTCGAATGAAACAGATCATCGTTTTTGATGCCTTTAGAGAAAAAAATAATAACAATAAACGATCTCCACAATAGCGGTTTCAGCGCCCATTGAATCACTAATAATATTTTTTGGTCATTTTTCACATTTTCATCCGCTCACCCCTTATTTTCACCTATACTTTTGGGAGGAAAGCTTTGCAATAAATATTTTTCTAATCTATATTAATAACCCTACAATTTTAAAAAAACACCCTTATCAATATCTCTATTTGTCTTTGAGATATACCATAAACAAAAGAAAAAAAGGTTCAACCCTCATTTCCACCCCGATAGTAGTGGTTGATGGCTTTCTAAATAATTTTTCCCAAGGTTGAATTAAAAAAAAAAGTTTCGATATCTCTATTTTTGCTCATGATATTAGGTTTCCACTAAAAAAAATTCCACTTGGTTATTGTAAGACCTTGGTGTTTATCATATCGAGTTGAAATAAATGACAGTATTTAAATATAGATAGAATCTTTTTAAAATAAAACCAAGATCTCAGTTTTCCCAAGTTCTTAATCCAGTTGTTTTCCATGACTTTCAAAATTTTCGCACATTCACTTTGTATTTTGCTGCAAATACTTCACCCTGTATATATATATATCCCTTGAATAAATGCACTCTGTTTACTGTCACCTTATATATTTATACATTGTAAACTTAACTCTGTATATTTACATCCTCTATCCTCTATTTACTAACACCCAGTATATTTATACTTAGTTTATTAACACCCTGTATATTGGTATATAGAGAAAATCGTGGTCACCAAAGTCTAAAGCTACCTTTTAGGTAACTTCCCATTCAAATATAACAAAAATAATACATTTGTATGTTTTATAACGTGCCAGATGTTTGAGTCTGTATTTTAACATTCTTTATTTCACATTTTATCTAAATTGCTTCACCCGTTTTTGCGCGTCTTATATAACAAATACAAACTTTAAGGATAGTAAACATTATAAAGCTATTTTTAATTTATTTATCATCTCAAAAAAGTTATATGGGTTTATTCGATTAAATTATACAAACTTTGCAACACTTATATCAACATTCTTTGTGTATTTATGAATTATTGATGATTTTTCTGAGTAAATATAATAATTTTGATTAGACCAACACACGTTTTTAAAGTAACATTTTATTTCGTAATTCAGCCATTAGATACCATTTTGTACCATAATATAAATAGGCAAAGACAAAACTGTTCCGTATCATTTTCTCCTCTGTCCCTCAACCGATTTTCTTTATTTTTATTTTGTTGATTACAAGTCTATGAGATGAATACAATTTTTGAGCTTTAAGATAAATAGTTAGATCTCACATAGCAATAATTCTAATGTTCACGGCCATCTTGGTTTTAGAAAATTTGATTATTTTGATTTTAGTTTTGCATATCATAACATTTTAAAGTACACTTTGAGCTACGCGACCGAGACAAGCGACAGCGACACGAGACAGGAGGTTGCGACACGCGACACGTCTGCTTTCTATGCAATTATATGAGGCACATTTGAAGCGCGAGACAGAGACGCGCGACCGCGACAAGAGACAAGAGACATCTTTGATTCGACTGCTTCCGAAGCAGTGAAGGTACACTTTGAGTTACGCAACCGAGACAAGCGACGGCGACAAGAGACACGAGACCGCGACAACGTCGCTTGTCGCTTTACCTCTTTGAGCTACGCGACCGAGACAAGAGACAAGACACAACGTCGCTCGTATTTATTTGGGAAACACGACTGACATTAAGCGACAAGCAGTAGATTAGATGTTCTGCCCTCATAAATACGTGTATTCGTGAATTAAAAATGGCATCAAAACAACTGCAAATACGTCTTGAAGAAGAAGATGATGATTTATTATTATATTATTTATACAGAAAAAGACGATGTGAAATGAATCCATTGTACCAGAGTAGAAACACAGAGGGCTTTGATTGTCTATTAATTAATAACCACTTATCACTCGAAGTAGAGAATTTTAGACAATATTTCAGATTAAATCAAAGTTAATTTAATTATGTATTAAGTTTAATTGAAGAAGATATTCAGAACAGAGGTGGAGGTATAACACCACGAGAAAAATTATCAATCACATTACGGTATGTATTTATTTGTTACAGTTTTAATTAAAAATATTATATATTAGATTAAGAATAATAAATCGCACTCCCCAAAAAGTTTGTGTTACAACAAATAAACATATAAGACATAAACAGATAAACAAAATTATTTGAAAAAAAATTTCATTCATACAAAAAATAAAATATAAACAACATACTGTTTTTTTTTATTTTCATTGCAATCTCCCTCCAGATATAATCCCGAACGCTTACATCTTTATATGTTGCACTCTGAGGATCATTAATGATTTATTTTCTTCTATTGAATTAATAAGAAGATTGTCTTCATAAAAAGAGAAATTTAAATCCGTCATTTTAACCTCCAAACCACAAGCGACAAGCGACACTACTGCTTCGGAAGCAGTCGCATCAAAGTTGTCTCTTGTCTCTTGTCGCGGTCGCGCGTATCTTTCTCGCCCTTCAAATGTGCCTCATATAATTGCATAGAAAGCAGACGTGTCGCGTGTCGCAACCCCCTGTCTCTTGTCGCTGTCGCTTGTCTCGGTCGCGTAGCTCAAAGTTTACCTGTAGTCTCGCTTGTTGCGTGTGGTTTGGAGGTTCAAATGACGGATTTAAATTTCTCTTTTGATGAAGATAATCTTCTTATTAATTTAATAGAAGAAAATAAATCATTATATGATCCTCAAAGTGCAACATATTTAGATGTAAGCGTTAGGGATAATATCTGGAGGGAGATTGCAATGAAAAAAAAAGGTATGTTGTTTATATTTTATTTTTTGTATGAATGAAATTATTGTCACATAATTTTGTTTATCTGTTTATGTCTTATTTGTTTATTTGTTATAACACAAACTTTTTGAGGAGTGCGATTTATTTACCTTCTGTTAATACGATGATCTTGCCAAGACACTCCACCGATATCTGAATTAAAAAAATCTTTCAACTGATCCCGTATTTCTAACCCAGCTCTGCTTCCAAAGCCTCCTGCAGGTTTCAAAGGTCGCATATTATTAATTTGATTTGCTTCTTCAGCATTGAATTGGTAAACAGACTGAAAAGACCTTTCGAAGTATCCATCACGTAATAAATTATGTAAACAACAAGCAACTAATGTCAAGTCGACACAAGTTTCGGGTAATATTGCTATAGTTGAGTAGAATATTCTGAAGACTTGACTTAACAAACCCAATGCGTTTTCTGAGACTCTTCTGGCACGACACAAGCAATAATTAAATATTTCTGTCGCCGTGTCATTTTTGCAACTGCTTGTGGCTTAATGTCAGTCGTGTTTCCCAAATAGAGAGGGACGTTGTCTCTTGTCGCTTGTCTCGGTCGCTTAGCTCAAAGATATAAAGCGACAAGCGACGTTGGCGCGGTCTCGTGTCTCTTGTCGCTGTCGCTTGTCTGGGTCGCGTAGCTCAAAGTGTGCCTTTATAGCCGTTAGGTTTCAATCTAATATGAAAATTATCAATGTATAATTCGCATTCACTGTAACCGTAGCCTAAGGCTGCGGTTACAGTGGATGCGAATTCGTACGAAAATTACTTCCTAGGAATTCATACGAACTCGTACGAATTCGTAAGTAATTTCGAAATAATAATCGTACGAATTCCTCAAAAGTGATCAAATACGTATTCGTAAGTACAGGCGGTTACAGTATACACGCCTTATTCGTACGGCGTCTCACGAATTCGTACGACTGTTGTGATGCGAACAAAATATTTTGTTTTTTGGTCAGTTTTCGTAAGAATTCAAAGAGATTGAGCGTGGATGTTGAAAAATTAATTACTCTTGTCGAAGTAAGGTGGTATTTATAGGATGAAAAATATAACAGTATTTATGAAGTTTACTTTCTACAGCTTTTAATATGTAATTGAACGTAGATTATTGTTCTAATACATTCAAAAATTATTCCAAAGATCTTCATATGATTTCAATTCCCCGTTTCCAGTTGTAGATGAAAAATTATCAAGTACCCAAAAGCGTTTTTCTTTTTTCAGTAAAACAAATTTTATTAAAAGCGTTTCCAACGAGTTATATTTAGCACTTCAACACAAATTAAGATCTATATGCACAAAGCTGCACTACTTTGCGCCTCTAATGTAACCACCCTGTTCGAACGTATTGTTATGAACAAATTTCTTACGAATACGTACGAATAAATTTCGTATGAATTTCAATAAGTACACTTACAAAAATAATCAACATAAAAAATATTATTTAACATAAATTAACAGCAGCTGCATTATATTTCTTTATATTTTTGATATAATACAGAAATAGTCATGGCTAACTTTGTGTGTTAAATTGAAATTATTGAGATTATACGTACAATGCAGTTTAAGGTGCACTAATATATAAGTACTTATGTATCGCAGTTATTTATCCAGCATGCATCTTAATAGTTATTTATGAGTTGGTTTCTTGCATTTTCTTCCTAGAAATTGAAATCGTAATTGTGAAATACCTGAACAACCGTAAAATATTTTGGAAAATCTCAAGTTTAAAAATATTATATTTAATATTAATTTATTATTTGATATACCATTCCTGCAAAATCCTGCCTCTTAATACAAGGCGAAAGACATTTACCTAAAACGAACATATTAATATTTTAAATATGTGTATTTTATTAAAAATCTGTATATAAACTCTCAAATGCAAATGAGTTCGGTATCATTTCCTACTGTTTGCCTACCAGTTTTCTTGAGTTTTTTAATTGCTAATTGACGGCCTTTAATGTTATTAATAAGAATTGGATCAAACGGTCAAAATTTTCCGTTCATAACAGTTATTGCCCCGTCTATTTCAAAATAGCTGAACTAGCGCCATTGAACTTTCCACCACGACAGGACAAAATTATCCATATATTTTCTAATAATTCAAATCAAGGCTTTTTATAAATTCTTGATTTTTATTGACGTTTTAAATTATCGGAGTGTATTTGTATTTTAAATTTATTCAAGAATAGTAGGATGGCATGAAATTGTTTATATTATTTTTTATTCAGGAACAGAACGTTATTTGATTTTGTTCATTGAATATGCCTTAGTGTCGTACATGTGCGTTAACTGGAACCAAATATGAAACTTTTATCCTTTGGGAAATAAGTTTTTACTTAATTATAATGGTAGTAAACTATTTTGTATAAGTACACAAAAAGTGTATAATAGTAGAACAAAATGTTGGAAATATACAAATTCATATAGGTATATTATCTTCAAATTGTTGACAATGATTTTGGTCGAATTTTGACCATTGAACGATCGCTAGTGTCAAAAAGTGTCAATTTTGACAGATAAGAAAAGTAGTATGCTTAAAATTGTCCACATTAATTTTATTTTGAAAACCTGATCTTTACTATAAGGCCATCGACTATTGAATGAATGCTTCCGTCAGCTCTCAGTATTTATATATTTCGTCAAAGAGATTTCCTTCATGGACTAGACTGCTTTGAGAACTCCATCAAAGCAAGCCGCCGACATCGAGGCGCCAGACAAACAACATTTCGGATTCGCTGAAATATCGGATAAATGCCGCTTCCACGAATTATCGGATGAATTCCCGTCACAATATGAAAGTAGACTGAAAACTAGTGCAGTTCTTCTACGATTTAACCTAAAAATGGCCAAATAGCATAAAAACAAATCAAGCTGGATTCGAATTAAATCCAATAACGTTACCAGAGACGCCACTGTATCCTCTATTTCAAATTGGATTATTTCGAACTGCGGATGCCTCTTTCCTCGTCGATGCCCAGCACCCCAAACCGAATGATTTATTTTAAATTCAGGTTACACTCCCGATATGTTCCCGATTCGAATGTTTTCTATTTTATTGAACACGTTTCTAATGATTGTGTCGACGATTCAGGATCGGACCAGAGGGCAATCCCCCGAGGATATCGTGAACGAAATGAGAAAAATATATTACTCTGGAAGGACAAGGAGACTTCGAGATTTGCGCTTAAAGTATTTACCGCACCATTTATCTTTCACCATTCGGGAGAATTAAATTGTTAAACATACAAAGAGAGATAGAGAAAGCTTTCTTAAATAAAGACTTTTGATTTACAGTAGTTAAGAAATAAGTGATGATGTTTTATTTTTGCAAAGTTAAATGAAACAATTTTTCAGATCCATATTGGATATTTATAAATAGAAAATTAAATCGTTTAAAAAACAAGTGTAGCAGCGTAACACAGAAATAAAAATACGCACATGAAGTTTTTACAAATTAAACCAAGAATCATGTTTACAGCATCGTTAAGTTTTTAATTTTTAATAAATTTAATTTGTTCTCTATCTATCATTTCCAAGTATTTTAGATATTGTGGATTACAGACCAAAGAAGCATGTTCAAATGTGCTATTAACGAAGAAGTTATAAAGCACAATAAAGCTTTCTTCAGACGAGAAACCCCCGTTGATTCATAAAATAAATCCTAGGTTGGAATAGGAGCTGTTGACAATATGCCCAAAATGCAAATCAAATAAAATTTAGAATCCGATGTTATAATAAGGTCCTTCACACTTGTTACGTGTAAAATATTAGTTCCAAGTAGATAATCAAAATAATACTCATTTATTACAGACACAATAATGCTCAAATCTTCTTAAATCAACTTGCAAGTTATGATATCTTCTACACCTACTACAGTATGACAAACCTTAAGATCATCAGCAAAAATTGGCCTATATTAGAGTAGAATATATTGCAGAAATATCACGAGTATATCACAATATCTTTGCAATATATTGCAATATTGGCGATAAACTGATTATATTGCAGAAATGTTACATGATGATATATAAATAAGTAACATTTCTTCAATATTGCAGTAACATTTACTAATTAACATTTTTTATTTGATATTATGATATATTTCTGTAATATCGCACCAATATAGCTAAATAATATATTTACTCCCAATATAACAGTAATATCCGAACAATATTAGAGTTTGAATTGTTTTTTAGTAGAAATACGCAATATTGAAGCAATGTCGCTGCAGAATTACATACGAATATATTACAATATAATTTCACTACTATAAAACAGAAATCTTACAAAAAATTATATTTAAAATCAATATTACAGTAATATATCAGCAACATTAGAGTGTGAACAGTTTTTATTTAATATTATAATATATTTCTATAATATCGCAAGAATATTGCTGAATTATATATTTATTTGCAATGTTACAGTAATATTCCAGCAATGTTAGAGTTTAAATTGATTTTTATACATACTCAATACTGAAGCAATGTTGCTTTACCTTAGCATTCTTACAAAAATCTATATTTCAACTCAATGCTACAGTAATATTTCAGCAATATTAAACTGTGATTAAGTTTTTACACTATAGAATCAGTATATGAGCAATATTGCTGCCATATTACATGCGGATATATCACGAGATAATTTTGCTAGTATATAACAGAATTCTTACAAAAAGTATATTAAAATACAAGATTGCAGTAAACAATGAATTGGTTTCTATCACAAATAACACCGGTCTACAAAAAAACAAGTTTTCTGTACTTTACATGTGACAGATGATATCCGAAATATTTTTCCCTCCTGAACACGAATCTGACGTCAGATTTGGTCTATCACCCTTCAGTCTTCAGCAAATAGCTGAAAAGCTTCAGAAAAATGAAGACTTGTGGGCTAGTCGAATCTGCACATGTGATGTATAGGTTCTCGATGTATTTTTACATGCTGAATATGTTTTTGCTATCAAAACCGCTCCATCTCTCGTCAATCTTCAGAAAATCGCTAAAAACCTTCAAAAAATTGAAGACTTTGGAAGACTGGTCAAACCTGCACGTGCGATATATGGTTTTGGCGTCATTTTTAGTGCTGAGCAATGTTTTGTTGCTAAAATTGTTTCATCCTCTGCTGGTCTTCAGGAAATAGATGATAACATTCAGAAAATTGAAGACTTTGGAAGACTGGTCAAACCTGCACGTGCGACATATGGTTTTGGCGTCATTTTTAGTGCTGAGCAATATTTTGTTGCTAAAATTGTTTCATCCTCTGTTGGTCTTCAGGAAATAGCTGAAAACCTTCAGAAAATTGAAGAGTTTGGAAGACTGGTCAAACCTACAAATTTTCATTGCCTAAGAAATTAAATAATGACTTCGGATTTTAGTTCATATATAAACGATTGAACATTGGATACGTCAATATATTAATATAATATGATCAGTTATAAAGCTCAACGCGAGATTTAAAAATACGTGTTTAAGACTAGAATAACAAATAAGACTATATAAAAAAATAGACATAAGGCTAGATAAAAGGACTAAATAAGAAACGTAAATATAAAACTAGATAAATATATAGCAAAACCTTCAAAAAAATCGATAAAAAGTTCAAAATTTGTAAAAGTAAAAGTAAAAATAAATCAATATAATATAAATATACAATACATGAAATATAAAATTCAAATAAGTAATTGAAAATAAAAATAAATAAGTAAAAACAAAAATAAAGTTTCATGCGGTAGTTAACAATAACAAGAAGCAAGACTAGTTAAACAATATTAAAAGCTTCGCCTACGTTTACTGCGACTTTTTTTCAAAAGATCGTACTGTTGGTTTTCGTTTTCGCTTTTTGTTTGCTGAGTCGTTTTCTCTTTTCAAATTCCAATAGTAGTCAGCCATCATATTAACATGCCATCTCCCTTGATACCTTTTTTCCATAGTTTTAATGTCCTGGTGAAATCCTTCACCCTGCTCTTCACTAAAGTCTCC
Source organism: Octodonta nipae (assembly GCA_034190945.1). NCBI lineage: Eukaryota > Metazoa > Arthropoda > Insecta > Coleoptera > Chrysomelidae > Octodonta > Octodonta nipae. Next base: position 66,356,133 of record CM067224.1, on the reverse strand, counting down.
AAGGTTCTCGGGGAAGTAATCTAACTGGCTGTCGAGAAAATGCAGTTTTACACACATTAAACAACCCTGTCTTTCAAAATTTCTTTATAATTTGAACTTTTTTCATTGCCTAAAAAATTTTCTGATACTTTTTTAAAGCTCAACCACGCAGCTTTTTGTATATTACTCATTGTTGATGTGAAATTGTTTGTATCACTTAACATTTTTTGGATTTGTGGTCCCTCAAATATCCCTTCCATCAGTTTTACATCAGACTTGTTAGGAAATTTATTTTTCAAGTAAAGAAAACAATCTTCCGAAGGAGTGGTGTAACAAATTGACAATCAGCGGAAAACAGAAAATATGTATTAAAGATTGTAGTTTTTATAAGGTTGTTCGGCATATATATTTTTTTATTTTATGAACTCGATTGAAACTGCAAATGACGAAAACTTTTAGGTTACAAAGTGCAATCTTACCAAAAACACGGGGGTGGCGCATTTTTCAAAATTATTTGGAATACCTATATTTATATATAAATAGGCAAAGACAAAACGATTAGGTACCATTTTCTCCTCTGTCTCTCAACCGATTTTCTTCATGTTTTGTTTAGTAGCTACTGACGACCTTCAGTGCAGAATGCTAATATTAATTTATAATATTGATTCATTCATTAAATAAAATATAATAAAAATTCATTATTTACGTCCATAATGTCAAAGTTAAACAACTGAGTGAGCCGCCGCCGCAAAGACTCAAAACATTGAGTAATTATATATAGAGGGACCAATGCTGTTATATACTTAGAGCATGAACTTCTGGAAGTGGCATGCAAGCGTTGTTATTGTTTAGTGGTAAAGTAATCGTTGTATATTATAATAATAAAGAGCGATTCTAGATATGTTAAAAATAATTTTTTTCGTGGGTGGCACATAAGCAGTTGCATCTATAGGGTGTTTAAAATATATAGTAGAGTATAATTATAACTAATAAAATAATTATATAGGGAAGCCCATTAGCGGTTGAATTTACAGGGTTCTTGGAATAGAAGGCGCAGTAGCATTACAGTTATACCGGGTGGTGCAAAAAATATTATACAGAGATGTATATGCAGGGTGGCGGAAATGGAAATGCAACATTTCGTAACCCATAAGCAGTTGTATATATAGGGAAGATGAAATATAGGGTGAGAGGAATTATAGATATACAGGATGATGATAAAAAATGTTAGAAAAGGGAATGATTTATAGAGCAGCCCACGAAGAGTTCCATATATATAATGATTGAAATATAGGTTAGGTTAGGTAGATAATTAAAAATTTCATAACCAAAAGGATTAAATATGGGGGGTCATAGGCAGTGGCATATACAGAATTGTTTACCCGGTGGTTCAAAAATGTTAAAAAATATTATGCGTGGTCCATGAGGAGTTGCATATACAGGGTGGTGGAAATATATAATGAGATGGAATTATTATAATGAGGATTTTAATAAATGTTAGAGAATTGTGTGTGTGTGCAATTATAGCTATACAGGGAGGTTAGAAAAAATAAATATGTAGGGTAGCCCATTAGCGGTTGAATTGTTGTCATATTAAATTAAGAATTACGAATTTGAACACAAATAAAGTCCTATGAATTATATCTGAAAAAACGTATATACGTTGAAGTGAAATGAAAAAAGTAGAAGAGTTGATCTCAAGGCCTCTCATCTCACTTTTTTTTAATTTAAAGTACAAATACATATAAATACTGACAAAAGTTGGTCATTCTCTATAATTTTTCTGGATGATTCCATTCGAAAAATTTATGTTTCTAGGATAATATGGATTTGTGTAATAAATTTAGCAAAATAGTCTAAACAATTTTTCGAATGGACTCCAATTATTTTTTTATGGAATGGGCAAATATTTTCAATATTTATATGTATTTATGCTTTAAATTTTAAAAAGGGAGAGGAGGGATTTCTAGATCAATTCTTCTACTTTCCAACGATAGTTTATTAATAATGATAGGGTCATCCGGTGAGGTAATTGGCCTTTCATAAAATAGGTTTGACTGAAATTTTGCAAAAATTACCGGGGCTACAGTATTTATTTTTAGAAATGAACTGGTAATGAGAAGATCTATCGCTTCAGTTAATAAGAATGTTTCAGCTATAAAATAAATATATATATATATATATATATATATATATATATATATATATATATATATAAATATATAAGGGATTATTTATTTTTTGGAATCTGGGATAAAGATTCCATTATTTAAGAAACCAATTAACGAAGTTGAGCTTATAATAGCTCATTTTATAGGATTTTCATTTCTCTTTAACATTGCTCTTAGTAGCAAATACGGTTTCATAAGGGGATTTTGTGTAAAAGGTAAAAAACTAAATAGTTGCCGATATTTTGAGGTAAAAAGCATCGATAAAAAATTTTTAATTTTATGTCAATCATTAGAACAAGTTTATGTCGGTTTTGTTCTACTATTAATTTTGTCACATATTTTCGTAAATGACCTGAGCTAGATTGCTTGAGAGAGAAATTCCAAAAATATTGAATATCGATATTTCTAAAAATTCAAATTAACTTTCTGTCACGTCAGCGTTAAAAAACATTGAATTTTCAAATTTACAGATCTTTAAAATTCCGTTCAAAAACTTGAACTGTTTGATATTTAGAAATATCCTGAGATTTTTTCCTATGATAAAATCACGAAACCAAATTTACAAGGTAAATAAACTCTCACACCCTTACATAATCTCAGTCATCTTTTTTTATTTGAAATAAAAGCTACAAGGAAGCAAAAGCAAATTAACAAAATACAGCATAGTAATTATTAGTTATTTTGTGCCCAATTTTAATTACAGCTTCTCATAACAAGCATTAAAGCGTTGAAGTCCTTGTAGAGTTTCCATCAACCAGTGCTCGGGTTGCATCACATGCATTCAGGATGCAGCGGGTGCAGATAATGTCCTGCAGCACAGCCTCGAATCGTCTTACCCAATTTGACGCACGTTCCTATGACTCGTTTCATTACCTGATGAAGAAAATAATTATAATTAAAAAAGAACCGACTTCAGCTGACTTAAAATAAAAACAGTTTAGAAACCTTGTGCAATCGATCATTATTATCAGACATATATTTTCTTTGTCTGATTTAATTAAGGTACAATTCAATTAAAAATTTTAGCGTATGCTTATCTCTCCATTTTTTCTCTTTCTCTAATTATTTTACTATGTCTACATTTTCCAAATATATTTTAACTTTTTTATTTGTTTTATTATTTGGACCACTTTCTATAAATGCAAATAATTCTCTATATTGCATCCACACTTTATATGCTTCTGTGTACTGGTCACTGCTATATAACTTATTGGTCTATCATTTCAATCATCTGAATCACCCTGTACAACTATAATTCAATTCAACACAACAACGGTCCTGATATCTTTAAAACCACCCTGTATAAGTACAAATCCTCTCCACACTATTGACTATTTTTATTTTTCTATTGTTTAAATTATTCCTGTATACCAATGATTTTACTTCGCCCCATATGTATAGTATTCCAGTTATGCAACTGGTCATGGTCTACCCCATATAACAAAATTCACCTTTATGAACCACATGTTAATACTATAAATTTACTCTATCATTTATTTCAATCACCAGGTATATGCAACTGCTTCTAAAATTTTCTTAACCTATGTCTATAATTATACCCCGTCCTACGTCCTATAATTCAAATATCCTAACTGCTTATGCTTATATAACAATACACACCCTCAATAACAATAATTTTACCCCACCCTTACTTGAAATACCTTGTATAAGCAACTACTTATGTGTCAAACTATATAACTTTTTTTAAACCGCCCTGTATAACTGTAATTATACTCCACCTTATATTTCAACCATCCTGTATACTCAACTGCTTCTGACAATTTTTAAAGCCTTTTGTATGACGGTAATTATTCTCCGTTCTATAAAGCAAATATCCACTCTGTATAACTATAGTTTTGCTCCACTCTTATTTCAACCACCCTGTATAACTATTTCAATTCCAACTTATATTTCAACCATCATATGTATACAACTGCTTATGTACCACCTAATATTACATGGATGCACGCACATCACTTCAAAAGCATCAAAATGAAAATCATTACAAACACCCTGTAGACATACTTTCATGGCATATCTTGACATTTAACTATATATTTACTACTCTCTTCGAAGTGTCATTCTTTTGTACGCAAGACAATATATGATATATATTGTTTCTGGTTAGGGAACCTTCATCAGTTGCGCTTCCCAGAATTGAATGTCCTCTCGAACACTACTTTATGTATTTGATACATATCGTTAAATTTGAAGACGCGAGATTTAAAGACCGACATCTAGGATTTTCGGGGAAACTAGTACATCGAGGTTCCGAATCTGGAGCCGTTCCATGTAATTGCTGTTACCCATAATTCCTAGGTTAGAATGTCAAGATGAAATTTTCAGGTTAACTTCACCTGTCAGAGATATTGAATACTCTCTTCGTGGTGTCATTCTTTTGTACGCAAATCCTAGATGTCGGTCTTTAAATCTCGCGTCTTCATAGATATTTATTATGAAAATTTGACATGTACCATGATGTTTACAGTTTTTGTGCATATATTTTTCCGATTTTCAGAAAAATTGTACGTTTTACGTTATAGAAAAATGTACGGAATCAAGCTGGAACATATCTTTGTAAAATACAATTTATATTATTCAACAAAATTGACAAAGCAGTTTTTTTCTTTTTGTCAAAAAGTAATGTAGGTACAGCTGTACAATTTTTTTAACAATGTTTGGAATTATATGGAAAATATAAAATAAATTTTCCTTTTTCAACGGTATACCAGATTTGTCAAACAATATGATATTCTTAATAGTCAAATGCCTTTTTACTATATAATTTGAGAGTATTAAATTAATGTAAATTTCGTTGTTAGAATTTGGGGAGTAACCTAATTGAAAATAGATTGAAACTATAGGAAGGCAAATGTTATTAAACCGATTTCCAAAAAGACGAAAGTTTTCAATTCGTCTGTATATACAATGTGTCCACCTATGGAAAACTCTCCTAGTACTAATATTTAAAAAAAAATCTACACGGTTTGAAACCTAAAGTAAAATCATCACAAGTCCTTTTTTTCTATTGTATACGAGGTTTGCCAAACAATATTTTTGGAAAAATCGAAAACTGTAAAGGTTAAAATTGCAAATACTGAGTTACCTTTACTCGATTAACCAATAACCTTAACGCGCTGGCTTGACAAAATTTTGATATCTACATAACTCTTGAAAATTGATGAAAACTTTTTTTAAACTACTAATTAATAATGTTAATCAATACTTATTATATAAAACTGTAACAAGGCCGTTCGTATAAAGGAAATACTTTTTGAAACTTTTGGTAGTCTAGATATACATCCATTTAGAATATATAAACAGCAATTTGTGGAATTTTTGTCCGTCTGTTTGTCTGTCTGTCGGTCTGAACATCACACAAAAACTACTGAATGAATTTCTATTAAATTTGGTTCAGAGGTAATTTAATACAAGGGTTAATATACAGTGTGGAACAGTCAAATGGAATAAATTCGATAACGAATAAAAGTGAGCTTGCAGGGAAAAACGCTTGGACACCTCGGTTTGTATTTAAATGCGCATTTTTTCAACAACAAAAAATTATATAGGTTGTGTCATGTGCAGTGGCCAATACCAACTTTCTTATTTTAAATGCAAGCCTCTGTATATTATTTATTTTTTGGATTCTCCTGAAAATTCTAGACATAATTCATGTACAATGTCCTACACCTACCTTCAGCTGTTTCGGAATTATTAAGTATTAACAGATTTATAACAAAAATTAACATTAAATAAAACAAAATCATTTATTTTATTTCATAAATTCTCTACATTACACTCAATACTTAATTCCCATGTCGCTCTTAATATTGAGATAGTAAGCAAAAACCATTCCTGTGTTCCTTTTTACTGAATTGAAAAAAACAGTTTTGTTTATTTTTGTCTGCATGACAGTGGTAATCAGTGTCAGTGCTATTGTCGTTTTAATTTCGTTAACTGTACATAATAATATCAGGAAAATGGTATATTTAACAGAAATGCACAAAATAACCATTCTTCAAATGATTGGTTATGGAGATGACACAGGGACACAAATGGAAGATTGTGGCTTATTTCACAAAAATTTTCCAAATTTGCCGCCTATATCCCATGGAACAATTAGCAAAATAGAAAAGCAGTTTCGCGAACTTGGTCGTGTAAGACAGATAAAAAAAGTAGCTGCCAATCCTCTAGGTGATAATACGAAATTGGATATTAAGCTTGAGTTTCCGCAAAACCCACAAAATTTTGGTTGAAAAGCAGCCCCACTGTTCAACGTTAGCTACACATCAATTTTTCGAGTATTATAGGAAAGTAAAATGCATCCCCATAAAATAATGCCGACTCAGGAGCTCATGGAAGACGATTTCGATAGCAGAACGTATTTCTGTGAACAAATGATGGTAAGTTTAGATAACAATGTGATCCAATTAGAAGATATTTTGTTTTCTGATAAGAGCATAATAACACTACACGGTCATGTTAATCGTCAACATTGCCGCTTTTGGTTTAATGAGAATCATCTTAACTGGATGACAGAGAAACATACGCAATATCCCGAAAAAGTTAATATTTGGGCAGGAATTGTTGGAAATCACTTTTTCATTAATGGCAACTTGAATGGAGATAACTTTTTAGAACTGCTCCAAAATAATGTCGTGCCAACTTTGACAAACTTATATCCTGATCCAGTAAACCCACAGGTTCCTGCCAATACAATATGAGTTCAGCAAGATGTAGCACCGCCCCTTTACGAAATTAATGTCCGGCAGTACCTGAACCAATTTTTTCCAAATCGGTGGATTGGGAGGCGCGAATCGATAGAATCGTCTACACGATCTCCTGATTTGACGCCATTAGACTACTTTTTATGGGGATATGTCAAAAGACCTGTATACAAATCTAAACCTGTCAACTTAGGTGACCTAAAAAGACGAGTTAGGCTTGCGATTAGATCAGTCACGGCAGAGAGGTTGAGTAAGTTAGAAGACATTTCTATACCAGACTAGCATGTTGCCAAAACCTTTGCGGCGAGCATTTTGAACATTTCCTACATTGACATTAATGTTTTTTTTTGTTTTTTTATATTATTAAGAAATATACAGTATTACATATTTGGTTTTTAGTGTAATGTAGCGAATTTGTGAAATAAAATAATTTTCTTTTTTTAATGCTAATTTTTGTAATAAATCTGAAAACACTTAATATTTCTGAAACAGTTGAAGATAGTTGTAGGACATTGAACATGAATTATGTATAGAATTTTCTGGAGAATCCAAAAAATAAATAATATAAAGTGGCTTGCATTTAAAATAAGAAAGTTGCTATTGGCCACTGTTACATGACACACCATATAATTTATTTTTTTGTTGAAAAAATGCACATTTAAAAATACAAATCGACGTGTCCAAGCGTTTTTCCCAACACGCCCTCCTTTATTCGTTATCGAATTTATTCTATTTAGCTGTTCGACACTGTATAAGATGATTTTTAGCTTGAGAAAATATCTCATTTAGAAGGAAAAAAAAGCAAAATGAGAAATGAGTAATTTTACCGATTTCAAAGATACTGGAAACTTAGATCATGTACCTTCTAGATATAGCCTGTCATGCACAAATGTCGTGGTAGAACTAAAGAGAGAGAGGGCAATAGAGAGGGCAAGAGGCTATTTCACTCGGTTGGGAGCTGCTTCCAATCAAATACGTTCAGCATGTTATTCATTGGCTGCTTCCACCCACGGAGTGAAATAGCCTGTTACTGTCTCTATAGCCCTCTCTTTCTAGCGTTGCTACGATTTTGTGCATGACAGGCAATATCTGGGAGGTACATGGTCTAAGACTGGAAAGCTCTAAAATATAAAATACGTCAAAAATGTCAAAATGCCAAAATTACGAAATGTAGAAATAACAAATCGTCAAACATTTTTGTTTCGTGAATTCAACTTTCATTTTATTTCATATTTTAATTCTTGCATTTGTGTCTGCATATGTAAAATTCTCCAACTGTATCTATAACTTACCTTTTCGTTGCTTTTTTATAGAACTCCCATAGTTTTGAAATAGGTATTAACTCTGCGGGATCCCCTCGGGCCAGGGGCATATCCATTTTTTAGCCCGTGCCATTTCTTTTATTGTTCTTTTGATTCTAATAGCTATTGGTTCCCCGTAAATCTACATTTCGTCATACCGTAATGTACTGTATTCGCTAATATGTTCTACCAGCAAATATTGTGATAGCCTTGCCATTTTTGTGGAGGTACGGGGTCTATTGTTTTTCTTTTCTTTCTTCCCGATCTAAAGTTTTTTATAATTCTCCATAAATCTCCACTATTCTTCGGACTGTCAGCCTCCTAAGTTACCACATAAGTCCCCAAATTTATTACTTTTGTTCTTGGTTTCTGCCACAGTAGATTTAAACCTGACCAGAACTATATTCTTTGTTATTATTGTCATTTTTAGTAATTGACTATTAGTGATATATTTTTTTTCATAAATTACAAAATTTCAAAAACTAAACATTTTCTGAGTTGAGGAAATATTTCTTTATTAAACCAATTTTTACTTTACAATTATTTAAACACCTTGGATATTAGACTAAACTTAATTTAATTACCTGATACTCCATATGGCAAGGCGCATGTTCAATTGCTTCTTCAATGCTCTCGCGAGGATATTCTTCATGGCTGTCCATTTTGATGATAGGTCTTTCGTCATCGATGAAGATTTCCTTTGATTGAGCCTTAACCATAGAAGCGACCATCACTACCAAAAACGAAATTGTTGAAGTGCGTTTGTGAGCCATTGAAAATGAACTGGCGAAAATACACAAAGCTCAATTTTTATAAGAATGTTTCTTTGATTAAAAGAAACCTTAGAAAGTTCATTTCGGTGAAGTTTAGTTCTTATTCTGGTAGTAAGCGTACCATTAGAGGTTTCTTTTCAATTAACTCTTTGTGTACAGTTATTTTCCTGGTCTCAATTATGTAATTAGCAACATGTTTGGCAAAAATGCTGATATACAGGGTGTCTCAAACTGTAGCATATTAAAGATTTGTAGAAACACTGAGTAATTGGAGTCTAAAAAATTTGACTCAAGATTTAGTATGTAGTCTTTCTATATTTAGTTTAGGTAGGCATTCGTTTACACTGGAGGTCGACATAAATGTTTTGAATAGAACACTCTGTATTTTATTGCATTCTTGATTTTCCTGCTGAATTCTCAGGTAGTTTTATGGAAAATACGTGCCGTTATAGAAATCAGCTGATATGACGTTAGTTGACATTTAATAAAAAGACAAAAATAACAGTATCTCCACAAATAAAATGGCCTCATCAAAAAAAAGTAGCGATCCAAACCCTTCTGTGACTGAATCAGCTTCATTTCTGTGTTAAAAGGAATTATTGAAATAATTTCCCGTTTCTTAAGGACTTCTAACAAAAACGGGACTCCAGATAGGTTTGATAATTTAATATGTGACTTAAAACTAACTCTAATATTTTGTCTAAGTAAGATTCACATTTTTTGATAACGATAATGCAAAGGCTCTGTGTATCATAGATTGAAAAAAAAACAGTTTTGTTGATTTTTGTCAAAACGCATAGCCTTATCATCTTGTTGTCTACCTGCATGACAGTGGTGATCAGTGTCAGTGTTATTGTCTTTTGAATTTCGTTAACTGTACATAATAATATCAGATTAATGGTATATTTAACAGAAATACACAAAATAACCATTCTTCAAATGATTGGTTATGGAGATAACACAGGGACACAGATGGAAGATTGTCGATTATTTCACAAAAAGTTTCCAAATTTGTCGCCTATATCCCATGGAACAATTAGCAAATAGAAAAGCAGTCTTGCGAGCTTGGTCATGTAAGATAGATAAAAAAAGTAGCTGCCAATCCTCTAGGTGATAACCTCTAGGTGATAATACGAAATTGGATATTATGCTTGAGTTTCCGCAAAACCCACAAAATTTTGGTTGAAAAGCAGCCCCACTGTTCAATGTTAGCTACACATCAATTTTTCGATTATTAAAGGAAAGTAAAATGCATCCATATAAAATGATGCCGACTCAGGAGCTAATGGAAGACGATTTCCATAGGAGAACGTATTTCTGTGAACAAATGATGGTAAGGTTAGATAACAATGTGATCCAATTAGAAGATATTTTGTTTTCTGATGAGAGCACATTAACACTACACGGTCATGTTAATCGTCAAAATTGCCGCTATTGGTCTAATGAGAATCCTCACTGGATGACAGAGAAACATACACAATATCCCAAAAAAGTTAATATTTGGGCAGGAATTGTTGGAAATTACTTTTTCATTAATGGCAACTTGAATTGAACTTTTTAGAACTGCTCCAAAATAATGTCGTGCTAACTTTGACAAACTTATGTCCTGATCCAGTAAACCCACAAGTTCCTGCCAATACAATATGGGTTCAGCAAGATGTAGCACCGCCCCTTTACGAAATTACTTTTGTGTTGTCTAAACGAACACAGAGTGTTCATCATAACGCGTTTTGAAGTTTCTTCAGGTCATACCTACGTAGAAGGTGTTACACTATGAACAGTTTCGCTTATAAACTCCAGATAGGTTTGATAATTTAATATGTGAATTAAAACTAACTCTAATATTTTGTCTAAGTAGTTTCACATTTTTTGAAAGCGATAATACAAAGGCTATGTGTATGTTCGCTTTAAATTATTAATTAAAATGTTATATAGCTGTCCTTATTGGGGAACTCAGGTCTAAACTTAGAGCTTAAACTTCTGGAAGTACCCTGCAATGCACAAATATTGTGACAAGACTAGAAATAGAGGACAATAAAGCGAGCGGCTTGCTATCCCAATCGACTGAAATAGTTGCTCTCTCTATTGCCCCTTTTTCCTAGTCTTGCCACGACGTTTGTGCATTACAGGATACCTCCAGAAATATAAACTCTAAGTGGGCGGCCACAACGAAGCGCCGACCATCGCTCAGACTATAGTATCGCATCATAGCTCCGCTAACAAAAAAACAGACACAATTACATCTGTGTGGTCACGTTGAAGCGTGGACCATCGCTCCGCGCATGGGTTGATGCTAAGGCCTGGTGCATGAAAATAAAGCAATCGACCATAGTAGGTTGGATTGTACGCCGCTATGATGGCGTAGATCATTTACCATCTAGATATAGCCTGTCAAGCATGAAATCGTGGCAACGCTAGAAAGAGAGGGCAATAGAGACAGTAAGAGGCTATTTCACTTAGTGGGTGGGGTCGGTGGACGCAGCCAATGAACAACATGCTTTATTGGAAGCAGCTCCCAATGGAGTGAAATAGCCTCTTGCCCTCTCTATTGCCCTCTCTCTCCTTAGTCTTACCACGACATTTGTGCACTGCAGGCTATCTCTAGAAAGTAAATGCTCTAAGTATGATGGAAACGCAAAAGTTGTTTGTTCGTGAAGCTATTTGGAACAAGAGGAATAAGAATCATCACAATTGTATAATTATAAATAAATTGTGGAAGGAGATTGCAAAGCAGTGTGATGTAGACGGTAAGTAAGACAATTTCATGTAAAAATAAATGTCTACGTAGAAACCACTTTCTAGCACTTGAATTCAGAATAATATCGTCTTCATCTGAAGAAGAGGATGTCGAAAAATACATATTTATGCGACGATCGTTCTGATTTAACTGGTGCCAAAGTACGAAGTTCCAAGCCTCGATATGACCAGATATGACCACCGAGTTCGAGGGTCGGAGCGAGGGTCGGCGCGATGGTCGAGAGTACTAAGCTATGGTCGAGGGTCGATGGTCCCCGTTGTGTCCAAGTCGAATAGGTGTCAAAAAAATGAATCAGCAAAATAGGTAGACGTAATCCACAATTAGATTGTTAGAAAAATTAAGGGGGCGCGACAATTTTTTTAAAGGGGGGCCCAGGTACAAAAAGGTTGGAAACCACTGCATTAAGGGGTATAAGAAATTTAAACACTACACGTTTCATTTTTCTACTCTTTTTTTCATTGCAGATTCTTATTTAAATTCCTATTTTCAACAACCAACAAAATATTCGAAGTGAAAAATTGAATGCTGCAAAATGAACCTTTATACAATTATTTAATTCTCTTATACATTCATTTGTCATAAATCTGTTTACAAAGGGATATTTTGTACGGTAATACTTACAGCGCCACCTGCAGGACAAAAGCATAAGTTTTAACTCGTGAATTCAGCACAAATGTGCAAATAGGTACCTTCTCTTTGTATGATCTTTGTAGGTACTTAGGTCAGTATTCTAGGTAGAGATAGGTAGAGTTCGAAAAAACTTGGTTATTCAAATATCTGACATTTAACACAACCTATAAAACATTTATTTGACAAATTGACAATAGTTACTCATTATCGATAAAAACAACTTGTTATCATGTCTGATAACTATGTTTTTTAAACGATAGGGTAAATAATCTTTAGATACTAAATCTTGTACACAATTCTCGCTTTGAAAAAACATATCTAACTGAATTTTTCATTTTCAGGATGATTAGTGGAACATATGTTGTGGCAATAACAACTGTGTTTCTAAGTTTCATACTCATTTTTCCAATATGCCTTTCATATTCTTTCCTAGCAATACTTGTCGTTGTCAGCATCTTGCTGGGAATCATATCTGCTCTATGGATAAACATAATGTTGTCTCTTCCCCACAAGACTATTGTGGGGGCTGAGCACATGCTGAAACAAACTGAAAATTTTAGAAATAAAATAATGGTAAGTAACTATATTCTCTAAACAATAAATTATGTGAACATATTTTTTTAGAGAGAATATGATTCTGGAGTAATAACTAGAAACACATCAACACAAGTTCCTCTAGTTTTTGGAAAGACAGTTGATAGTTTGCTGCAACAATTGCTTGACTTTGTTGTTCGTGATTATATTTTAGTGTACTTCAAAGAATATGCTTATGAAGTTGACAATTTAGGTGTTAATATCAAGTAAATAAATTCATTAAATTTTGTTGTTGTTTAATAACGACTCCCATTTTAGGGATGATCTTTGGGGAGCAGTCGGTACTCTTCGTGAAATAGTGTCAAGAGTTGACCATGCAAAACTTCTTGCTGGTGATGTTGTTTCAAGAGTTACTAACCACTTTGTTAAAATAAGAGAAGCTAAAGCATTGCTGTAAGTGTTATAAAGATATAAAAGAGTTACTATAGTAGAATTAAAATATATTGTAAATTTAAAACTAATAATTTTCAATTTATAGTGTGGAATCAGATCGGCCACCAGTTTTTGATCTTTTGCCACATGTTATGTCATCAGAAAAGGAAATCGAGTACCTTCGAACTCTAAGTGAAGTCCTAATAATGTTTCTTCTGCCAAGAACCTATTCACTTTCACCAACAAAGTATCTCATAAGAGAAGTATTATGCTGCAAAGGTAACAAAAGTTTGACGCATGATATGATGAAACCCTATATACATTTTTTTATTTATCTAAAGTATTCATAAATACCATAATTTTATCTTATAAAACTTTGACAAAACTGAACTTCTGTTCTGTTATATTTTTCTGAAAGCTAAGAAATCAATACTGATGAAAGTTAAATCAATCTTTAAAATTTCTGATTTCAGAAAACAAAAATTAACAAATTACTAACAGCTCAAAATTTACTTGTAAAAATAATTTTTAAGAAATGTCAAAGATTTCCAACAGAACTGCTTTATAAGGACACAAATATTTTAACCATCCAGAATGTCTATGCAAACTAATGTCTAGTACCACTTTTCAATGATCAAGACAAAACACAAGTGACAGACATTGGAACAAGGTCAATTACAAACTTAAACATAAAAACTGAGCCAATAAAAAAGAATGTAACAAAAAAGTCCTTCTTCTACTATGGCTTTACAACATGCTACCAGCAAATATAAAAGTGTAAAATTGTATAAACAATATAAAAAAGAAGTAAAGAAATACCCAATAAATCATCCACAAATTATTAACTTTTATGACCAGTCATTTAATACTTTCCCAAATACAAGTAACTCATTGTCATCACCCCCATAGAAAATTAAGTCTTTTACTAGTAGTGTAAACTAAAAAACTATTAAAACATACAAAACCACAACTGCAGGTGACCCAGCATTTGGAATGATACCATAACACAGGTATTAGGTAAGTTACATAGTATGGTTTAGGCGATCCAAACGCGGAGTCAATTGAAGTATCTTTCTCGAGAGCAACGTTCTCTTATTTACCCAATTATCTATTTCTATCTATCTATTTCTTCATATTCTTCAGATACCACATATCACTACTTACAGTTTGTTGTATATGGAAAACTATGTCTGTACCTATGTTTGTGTGTATATATATATATATATATATATATATATATATATATATATATGTAGCTCTCTTGATGGGTGGCTGCAGGTTCGGACCTTTCCGGGCTACTTCGTATCCGAGATCGTCGGCTAGGTCGTTCTCCGCTTGGTCTGCTCTCCGTGGCGTCTGAAGTGGAAGTGAGCTCCGATATGTGCGCGCCGCCATTTATGCTATCTCCCGAGTCCCCTCCTATTTCTTTGCCCCGCCTCCGATTGTGTTGAGAGGGCGGTACCGTTTGTTTTGATGGGGTGACACCATTGCGTTGTCGCAAATTGTACCGATGACGTGGTTCTGTTTGTACCGATGGCGGCCGCAGATGTTTGTTAGAAGGGTGGGCGTCCTGAAAGTTAGCTACGAGTGACGGAATGCAACGTTGTGGTATTGTTGCGGTCTCTTTTAATTTGTTTCTCTTTTCCCGTAAGATGTTGTTCCAGGCTTGATGCAGGTGTAGAGCTTCGTTACGGTTATTGATTTCTCCTTCCTTTTCAATTTCTATAGCTTCCCTAATTGTTCTTCTTTTGATGTTGTTTTCTGTTGCCAGATGGTTAGAGCCCTCAAAGTTGATTCTATGTCCTGTTTGCTGTTGATGTTGGAACAGGGCCGAGGTTGTGGTCTTGTTTCGTATGCTGAGTTTGTGCTCTTCGATTCGGGCTTCGATCCTACGGTTTGTTTGACCTACATATGCTTGCTCGCATCCGCCGCAAGGTATCTTGTAGACTCCGTGACTCTCTAGTGGACGTTGGTCTTTGGGATTGCCTAGAATGTTTTTTATCGTCTTATGAGGTTTGTGGAAGGTACAATTCTAAAATTTAAATATAAAATTTTGACAATATTTTGTGCTGTATGATGTAAGTAAGAGAATTTAATTTGATTATATACAGGGTAGCACTGACAATTCTAAAGATCATGAAATAATAAAATTCCCTTCAAAATGCAAGAATTATCTTCAGAATTTTATGTGGCGCTCCTAGGTGCGACTTTGTTTCAAAACAGAATTCTGTTGATTCAGTGATTGCATTAAAATCATAACGGGAAACCTTAAAGTCTCTTAGTTATGTCATATGTCACATAATGTTGTAAAACATTTTAATTTAAAATTTTACAATGTTGTTTTCATATAGATTCTAGTTGTCATTGGCAACGGGGTCTGACCTAGACTCTGAATGGTTTGGAAATATACACTAATTTCAAGTATTGTGGTGTTATTTCCAATGTGCTTAAACATTAATTAAAGATGCCACAACCATCCTTCAGGAAATAACTCTCCATAACATTAAGCTTTTTAAAAGGTTATAAATGAGGGCAATATTTGTGTGTGTGAGTATCCACAACTGGCATATGTGCACTGACCAACACCAGTCTTGACAATTGTTAGGGTTTAATCCAGCAGTCAATATATTAACTTTGTGGGCAGTTTAGTACACAGCTTTTAGCAGTATTAAATGTTAGACATTTAGAATCTGATAACTGAAATCAAGGTGTGTTTAGTTTCTTTCGGGATTTCAATTTCTTATTTTTCATTGCAATATTAACACTTTTCCCTACAATTACTGGAATTTTCCCTCAGTAACAAACTGCTTAATGTGGACAGATGAGTTTACATTTGATTGAAACGGGATATTAAATAATCATAATGTTTATTTTTGGGCTCACCCACACATTAAAAGAAACTTCCTACCAATAAAGATTTTCCTAAATATGTGATTGTTTATCTACAATAACATTATGCGGGCACAGGGGCGGATCCAGTCAGGAGGAGGGCGCTCCCCCCCTGAACCTTTGTAAAAATGGAAAAAATCTATACATAAATAGGCAAAGACAAAACGATTAGGTACCATTTTCTCCTCTGTCTCTCAACCGATTTTCATCATTTTTGTTTTGTTTAGTAGCTACTGACGACCTTCGGTGCAGAATGCTAATATTAATTTATAATATTGGTTCATTCATTAAATAAAATATAATAAATTGTATTATTTACGTTCATAGTGTCAACGCCAAACAACTGACAGTGCCGCCTATTTGATCTGTGGTGCCGCCGCCGCCGCCAGACGGTCAAAACTCAAAATATTGAGTAATTGGCGATCGTTAGATATATTCTTAGAGCATGTACTTCTGGAAGTGGCATGCTAGCGTTGTTATTGTTTAGTGGTAAAATAGTCAATGTAGTAGATCAGTATTGATTTTTCGGACGCGTTGCAGTAACTTTCATATTAAATATTCTGTTTTTAATGTAAATTTAATTATTTGATTAATATATTATTACCACATCCTTCCCGAAGGTGTTGTGTAAAAAATTGTCAGACAGCGGACAATAGAGAATGTATTAAATATTTAAGTTCTCCTAGGGTTGTTGGTCCTCTCTTTTCTGTAATATTCCTGAACTTGATTGAAACCGCAAATGACGAAAAGTTTTAGGTTGCAAAGAACAATTTTCCAATTATTATATCGAATATTTTGCCAGGAGTGGTTCTAGCCATAAATTTGAGGGGTCATTCATTTGTCAAAAATTTTTCAAATACCGATATTTGATTGCATTTTTATTTTCTTTTTATTTCAATAGATTTGTCAATATGAATGGACAATTTTGGTCATTACATCTACTTCTCCGATTTCTCCACAACACCGTTTCTTATAAAAATATACTTTGCACAATTTCATGAAATAGGGTCGAATTTCGACCACTGGGCTACCACTGTTATTAATAGTAGTACACACTAGACTGTGGATTAATAAACTGAAAGAGTTAAGTTATATGATCGTAAACAGTAGACAGGAAAGTAATAACTTGTTAAACTGAAGGAGTATAGGTCCAACTAATAACCCTTGGTAACGCGTCTTATTATCACGATTTTCATTTTCATTTAGATCCATATGGATCTAAAATGATTGATTGATATTGATAATAACAATGGTGACGTCAATGACGAGGGTTGAAAAAATATTGTGAGATGAATTCAAAACAAATAATGTTGTTTACAACAAACTTGTTAAACGATCAATGCTGGCGCTAATTCCGTTTACATCTAGGTAGCTGTGTTAGTTAGGATTGACAATTTTAGTGTCTATTAACACAATAAATCTGAATCAAGTGGAAGTGGAAGACCATATGCACCTTGCATTTATTTATTTCAAAGGTTAGGCAAGTCAACAATCATTTATTTAGTTTGTTGTCAACCAACACATTATTTTAATTATGTAAACAGTTTACAACATCATCTTTTTCTTTTAGTGTTCAAGCCTATAATTGAAAATATCACAGATCCAGATTTCTTCAATAGAAATGTCATCAATTACATTGAAGCTAACAGTGTCAACATTCATCTGCCAAAGAAAGCAATAGAAAATGCTAGCAATTTCGAAGACCTTATTGATAGAATTGATGATATACAAAGCTTAAAATCTGTAAGGTAAATGTCACAACTAAGAGATATTTTCATTTACATTTAATGGTGTTTACAGGTTGAAAATTTTCTATAAAAATATAAACTTAACTAGCTGTTACCCGCGACTTCACCCGCGTATGGAATGTACAATGTGCAAAAAGAAATAGCTTATGAAACATATAGGCTATCCTATTTAACAACTTTTCTAACATCTGTGAACCAACCTTCGTAACAATAAATCCAGCAATCCCGAATATATTTCACCTTGTATAGTATAATTTCTCTCCATCCTGTAGTTTAACCACCCTTTATATGCAACTTTTTCTAACATTGTGTTAAGCACACTGTATAACTATAATTTAACTTCGCTCCATATTTGAGGTATTCTACATAGCAGGATGCAACTGTTCATGGTCTACCCTATTGAACGAACTTTTTTTAACATTTTTTTGTCCACGCTGTAAAACTTTAATTCTACTCCGCCCTCGATTTCAACCACCTTGTATATATTTACCCAATATAACACCTTTTGTAACACTCTGTATAATGATAAATCCACCAATCCCCAACATATTTCTCACAAACTGCAACTGCTTATTGGCCATCCTATATAACAATGTTATTCAACATTTTTTGAACTGCCTTGTTTAATTATTATTCTACTTCCATCTATATTTAAATCAGCCTGTTTATACTGCTGCCAATTAGTCAACCATTATAACTTATTTGTCCATAAATTTTTTAACCATCCTGTATAACCAGAATTTTACTCTATAAAATATTTCAACCACCCTGTATATGCATATACTTAGGGACCACCAAATATAACATTTTTAAACCATCCATTTTTCGGATATTTTTTTAATCACCTTGAGAAATATAATTTGTCTACACCTTATTTTTCAACCCCCGCTTATATGCAACTTTTTCTAATATTATTTTAATCACACTGTATAACTACAATTTGAACTACCATGTATATGCAACTACTTATCGGCCCCTCCAGTATAACATTTGTGTACAACCCTGTATAACTATAAATTCACCATTCCCCAAAATATTTCACCTAAACTGCAATTGCTTATTGGCCACCCTATATAACAATTTTATTAAACTTTTTTATTGAACGGCCTTGTATAACTACAACTCTACTTTCAGCTATATTTAAACCATCCTGTTTATACTGCAGCCGATTAGTCAATCGTTATAACTTATTTGACTATCAGTTTTTGAACCATCCCGTATAACCATCAGTTTAATCTACTACAAAATAGTTCAACCACCCTGTACATGCATCTGTTTAGGGGCCACCAAATATAACATTTTTTAAACACTTAACTATAACTCTACTCCACTCACTATCTTATCTACGCAACTTCTTAGGGACTACTATATAACCATTTTTTAACCACCCTAGAAAGTATAATTTGTCTCCATCTCATATTTAAACCACCCGTATATGCAACTTTTTCTAACTAATTAACACTATATAACTATAATTTTTTTTCCAACCTGTTTAACTATAAATCTATTCCACACTTTATTCAACCACCTTTTATATGCAACTACTTATCGGCCATCCAGTATAACATTTTTCTTACCTCTCTGTATAACTATAAATGCATCAATGCCCAATATATTTTACCAAAACTGCAACTGTTTATGGGGCACCCTATATAACAATTTTGTTCAACATTTTGATAACTCACCTTGTATGTATTACAACTGCCCTGTATACGCTGCTGCTTATTAGTAATATTACCTTTTTTAAATACTTAACTATAATACTTCTCCACCTTGTTTCAACTATCCTATATGTGCCACTCTATTTCACAATTATCCTCACTTGTTTTTTAACCACATTATAAAGTATAATTGCTCTCCACACTTCATTTAAAGCGCCCTTCATTTGCAACTTTTTCTAAACCTTGTTTGAATCACACTGTGTAACTATACGTTTACTGCGTCCCATATTTCAGGTACTCCATATATACAACTGCTATATAACAACATTTTTCTACCATTTATTACCCGCTCTGCTTAATTATAATTCTACTCTACCCTATATTTCAACAACCTGATATATGCAACTACTTATTTGCCACCCAATGTAACATTTTTATACCACCCTGTATCCTTAAAACCCTATATCTCAACCGTCCGGTAAATAGGACAGCTTGTTGATTATAACATTTCTTTATAATATTTTTGAAACCCACCTGTATAGCCGTAATTTATACAATTTCAACCAACTATGCAACTACTTGTGGATATAAAACCACTCTATAAACTATAATTCCACTCGTTCTCATATCTCAACCACCCTGTTTAAACAACTTCTTCTAACATTTTTTCAACCCATTTCATAACTATAATAACTCAATAACATAATTCAAAGATCCTAACTGCTTACATAACACATTTTTTTCTAAAAAAAATGTGTATAAATTCTACCCTTATTTCAACCATATTGTATATGCAGCTACTTATAAGCCAAACAATATATCATTTTGGTATCCACCCTATGTAAATATAATTCTACTCCGCCCGTTTATGAACCACCTGGTATATGCAACTATGGCCCACTCAATATAACTTTTTGAACCACCCCGTATAACTAATTCCACTTCCCTTTATTTCAACCACATTGTATATATGTAGCTGCTTATGGTACACCTAATATAACTTTTTTATATATTTTGTTTAAATCCATATTCTACTCCGCACTAAGTTTCCTATATATAGAACACCCTGTAAAATTACGGTTGATTTATCAGTTGGTTTTTCTTTAAATCGAAACATGTTACATTGGCATATTCTGAATTTTGAATAAAAGCTAAGCTGATTCAAGTATCTAATATTTGGTGCTTGCTTTGGAACCAATGGAGTATTTGTGTTATTCAACATGGTAGAAGTTTTTCCGCTATATCTGTCAATTTAGTGAGATAAAATGTATACCAGATTTTAAGTCAAACTATAGGCTTTTCAATAAAAAAAGATTCAGCAAAATCAGTTCAGTAGTTTTCACGTGATGCCCGAACAAACAAACAAACAAACAGACAGACAAACTTACAATTTTATAATAGTATAGAAGATAGATTATCAAATACATAAACATATTCACCTGTATCAAGGAACAATAAATACAAGAACTATTAATTTCTTGCCTTATTCGGTGTTTTAAATAATTAATATTAGATGTTTACTCTTGTAGATTTTTTGTCTTCTAAACGTTGTTTGTGGCATGTTCTTGATTATTTTTATGGAATACCTGCAATATACGTAGTTTTATTTCTATTGTGGTGTTATTCCCCAACGAAACATAAAAATAATTGTAGATTTTTTATTTTAAACAGTCCCACAAAAAACAATCCAGTGGATCCAGATCGCAAGAACTGGGTGGCCATTCAATTTCGCAACTTTTACGGATCCATCGATGCTGAAAAAACTTATTGATATATGCTCGTACTGCTGCTGCATAATGTGTTGTAGCTCCATCTTGTTGAAACCATATGCTTCTATTAATGCCAGCAAGGTTAACAGTATCTTGTTGTCTTAATTCAGGTATTAAATTAAAACATTTTGTAAAACTCGCTCCGATTAATGCCTCCTCAAATATAAATGGTCCAATTATTGTTATTTATTTTATCTTCCCAAACATTCACTTTAATAAAAGGATACTCAGTGTGATCTTCCCTCATCAAGTGAGGGTTTTGTGTACTCCAATACCAACAATTTTGCTTGTTAACCTTTCTATGTAGGGTAAACGTTGCCTCATTTGAGAAAAGAATATTTTTGGGACATTCATAACCATTTCACAAAATTCGAATCCACGATCAGGATCATCGTCATTTAGTTCCTGAACTAGTTTAATTTTATATGGATGGTATTTGTCCCTTTTCACCATTCTCAATACAGATGTTTTACTTTACATCATTATCACCAGTATCTTCTCTTATCAGTTTCTGTGGGTTTTCCTTAAAATTGAATAATATATCCACTTTCTTTTCGTCATTCAGTTTTGATCTCCCAGGTTCGGGAAGATCTGTGACGGTCGAAATTGAGGGAATTTTTGTTCTATCCGATTTTACTTTTTTAGCCAAAAGATAACATATTTTTTATTTACTATCCTCGTCCAAAAATCATAGAGAATTATTGAAAACCCTTTATATGCTTTATCTTCTTTTTTTGGTAATTATTACCCACAGGGGGTTGAAGGGATTATCAAACTTTTTCCATATGTTAAAATTGACCTGTTTCAAGATATTTCATTTACATTCATAATTACATAGAAAATGAATTTATTCTTAACTTTCACTGTATAAAATAGGACAGAACATGACATTGTTTATCTCCAGGGGGCCAATTTATAGAAAATTTAACAAAACAGGTGTTTTACAGTCACCATTTATAGATGGTTTAAAATTCTATATTAACCACCATGTAGATACCATCTGTAAGCAGATTAAAAAAAAACATATTTCACTCTGTAAACTTAGTTACCTACCACAATTTATGTTTCAGTAAATTTTTATCCATTTTATTGAAATTCGCTTTTAGATACACTATAGTCACAAAACTTATGGAAGCTACAACGTTGCAAAACTTAAATCGCGCCAAAGGCGTTGATTTAGACAACGACAAAAGCACGCTGACGTCCGCTGGCATTCTAAAATCGGACATAAATTCTGCTAAAAAACTGAGAAAACACATCAACCAACTAACATTAGCCAAGAAACAATGCGAGAAAAAACTCATCCATTTAGGTTGGGACTCCGGTTACCAATACGGAGACGATCACAAAAAAGTAAGCAACAATGAAAAACATTTTGAACAAATGTTATTCAGAATTTTCAGGTTCTTGCCTTGCAAACGGTTCTAGAGCACGTACTTGGTAGAAAGTATCTTACACAATTTTTGCAAACCTTAGCCAGTCAAGACCTCGTTAGATTTTGGAGCGCCGTCGAGGAATTGAAAACTGCTCAAAGAAAAAATTGGCATCAACTGGGCGCAGAGATATTTTACACTTTTATTCGCAACCCCACTTCTGAAATAAAAGTTGATAAGCTTATCAAAAACCGGATGGAAGCTTTTTTACTAGGTTAGCTCTCAAACTTTGATCTTGACATGTTACCAAAGTGTATCTTTTTTCAGGTGACAAAGGCCCTGAAGTTTTTTATGAAGTACAAAAGCAAGTCGTTCAAACAATTGAAGACAAATACTACCAACCGTTTTTAATTAGCGATTATTACAAGGAGATGATAAATGCCATTGAGAGTGAAGATGATTTAAATGAAAATGGATCACGATCTCTCGATGAACGACAAACCTCTACTGATTCCGCTGGGTCTCCAGAGAATTCTCTAAACGTTGGAGATCATTCGAATTACGCGAGACGAAAATTGGATCAACTTGAGGAGAAACTTAATAACAAAACACAGGTAAGGATTAACATACGATGGAAAAATGATGAAAGATCACTTGATGTAATTTTATCGTTTTACGTAGAAATAACCCAACAACCTAATAAATTTGGCTCTTTGCTATTCTCTCAATGCCCTTGTTTCACGTTGAAAGAACAAATTATAACAAGTGGCCATCTGTGTGTGAACTTTGAACAGAAATTCAGTCCCCACTTACCCACGTATTTTTATAACAATTGGTCCTAAATATGAAACAATTGTTACAGGTAAAATTATTCACAGATCATATATCTAGATTTAACCGTTTTAGTTTTTTTTTTTGTAGTAAGGGAGCCCGGAATGCAAAATTTGCAGTTACTAAAGCCTCATGGGTTGGATAGTGAAGATTAGGTCCTAAAACCAACGAAAATTTATGTAAATTTTGTCATTTTAGTGAGGGAGGGAAGCGCGTACAAATTTTACAAACTGTAAAAGAACAGGTACATGGAAATAGTCGAGCGCATCAGACATTTAAAGTATATACGCGCAATGCCTTTTTGACAACCAAGAGGTATTAATCTCAGAATTAATTAGTGGGGGTGGCTGTAAAATGTTATTCAAGCATGTCAGATATTCAGAGGAAATGTTAAATGAAACCAAAAAAGTATTTTATTCAAATGACTGATGACTTGGACGCGACTAAAAATGTAAAAAATATATGACCTTGAATTACTCGACCGCGTTAGATTTATATACAGGTGGTTCAACTTGTTG
Organism: Octodonta nipae; assembly: GCA_034190945.1. Lineage (NCBI taxonomy): Eukaryota > Metazoa > Arthropoda > Insecta > Coleoptera > Chrysomelidae > Octodonta > Octodonta nipae. The sequence continues at coordinate 66,332,039 of CM067224.1, read as the reverse complement.
CCCTAGTCGTCCTCAATGATAATCTGACAATATGGAGTAATATTGTTAATCTGACAATTTGTTTTTTTTTCTATACTGGATGTACAATAACATTATATTTGTAATTCTATCATGTATTGATATGAAAGTACATAAAAATAAAATTAAAAACAAGTATTTTGATATATGAAACTAAATTCACTAAATTGTTTTAAAACACAACAAACAAACCAAAACGTCGTACTTCTACTAAAACGAACACGTCTTTAAGATTAGCTGAGATAGCATTATGACACTGGCGGATCCAGGGGGTGGGCTAAGGGGCTGACGCCCCCCCAAAATCATTCAAGTGGTATGCTTTTTTAGTGTTTATTGTGCTACAATCAAGCTTCAGTGACGTCAAGCCCCCCACATCCCAAACGGGATCAAGCCCCCTCCCCCCAATGACAATCCTGGATCCACCCCTGCATCATGGCGACAGACGGTGCGAGAGAGTGAGAGAAGGAAAGAGAGGCACGGAATGGGACATACAAAGCAGCCAGCAAATGTACTCTCCACACTTTGTTGATGGTTTTAGCTACATCGCCCCATTAAAAATGTCAGAAACAGTCGAGTATTTCGAGGTGACGTTTTTTTTACAACTTTGTGATTCGACCACTGCCTTATGTCGCGCTCAAATCGTCAGATTATTGAAATATACACTTTTCTCCATGTATTTAACTTACTTTGTAATAATCTGACGCGCTCGAGTTTTTCTGAAGATCAATTTTCTTTACTAATCTGATCGGCTGCCCTCAACACACGCCCCTATATTAAGTGTTCATATACAGGGTGTCAATTAAGTCCCGGGACGGCTGAATATTTGCTAAAGTCCTTTATTTCTGGAAAGGATCAAGGTCATTCCTTTAGTAACTTTGACCAAGGAATCCGATGGTGACCTTGAATTTAACCTTGAACCTCATTTTTGAGCTCAACCTCAATTTTTAAATGAGAACCCCTATTTTTTATTGCGGAATCGGAAAGAGCGGGAAATTTTACGTCCGGGCATGTATTGAGGTAACCCCTAGAGGTCAAATAGAGCTCAAACAATGACTGCTTAAAAATCTCGCGAGTTCAGTGGTAAACCAAAACAAAGGTCATACCCTAGGTAAGTCTTAACGAGGAACTCAATGGCGACCTTGGATTTGACCTTGCACCTCATTTTCAAGGTTATTTGAACGTCAACCTCATTTTTTTCATGTAGAAACCCTTATTTTTGATACCGGATTCGAAGGGAGCGGAAAATTTTACTTATGAATTAGAACTGAGCGACCCACAAAAATGTGCTATTTCTATGATTTTCATCCGCCATCTTGAATTCGTTATCTTGGATTGGAAAAAATTAAAATTTCGTTAGTTGATTCGTAAAATATCCTACTCTTTCCGATTCATCAATAAGCAATAGGGGTTTTCATTAAAAAATGAGGTTGACCTCACAATAACCTCAAAAATGAGGTTCAAGGTCAAATCCAAAGTCACCTTTGGATTCCTTGATCAATGTTACTAAAGAAATGACCTTGACCCTTTCCAGAAATGAAGTACTTTCTTCTTCTTCTTCATATTCGAAAAAAAATTCCCTTCAATTTTGATATTTACACTATTTTTATAAAATCAAAAACAAAGGAGGTAGAGGGATTTGACTAAATCGACAGAATTTCGTTTTTTCAAAATATCTAGTAAGCCATGACTTTTTACAAAAATCCGAAAGTGTCATTGAACTGGGCCTGTAAAACTGCAAATCTTTCCCAATTTAACCATTGCTCTATCTCCGCTAGTTTCCGAGATCCCCATACTGATCATCAAAAAAAAAAAAAAAAAAACTCGCCCTGTAGAATAACTCCCAAACGGTGCATTTTAGGTAACATGTATGATGAATAAAATCTTAGTAAAATTGATACAGCAATCGACATTTTTAATAATATACAGGGTGTTCAATTTAAAAATAGTAACTTCTCGGAATTCCATTGAAAGTATTTTTAGTTTATATCTCTCACTACCCCTCTCTCACCCCTGGTGCCAGATATTTAAAATATATATCCCTGTATTTTAACTAGAGGAAGTGTAAGGGAAAGGAATTTGGGTTTTGGTGGGATCTGGGGGTTAGTTGTAAAAACAAACATTATTCATCGTCATGTACGAATCATTTTTGAAGTAAATTTAAAATTATGAAACAAATCAATTTGTATGAAGTTGGCCGTTACTTGGTGAAATTTGACACTCATGATGAATTAACACCACAGTATTCACTATAATTATCGTGGAAGTCAGTAATACTGTGGTTTTAGTTCATCAATGTCAATTTGTGAATAATATGTTTGTAGCGGCTATAGGTTACAAAGCAAGAGAGTTTATTTCAGACCTATACCAAAGGGTTTGCATAATTAGTTCGATATTCGGCTTCTTTTATTCTCCAGCATTAGTTTATGTCTATATATTTGTTCAAATCAGTTGAATTTCGAATCTGTTTTTTAGGCCTTAGCAGCTCTAAGATCTTCGATGAAACCAGATTCCAAGGTGTTAGGTAAACTTGAAAATGAAGTTGAATGGTTGCAAGGTGAAAAGAGACAACTAGAAGCCCATTTGACACGCACTGAAATTTGGGCGGAAAATTTGGGAAGGTGGAGGGCGTTTGTGCAGAGTGCAGAGGTGAGTAATCACTAGATTTTATAAATTACTTAAAACACATTTATCGCTACATTTGTTTTTCATTTATGTCTATTGTTAACCCAAAGCTTTGGCCAATAAAAAGTCAAACTTTGGCAGCTCAGTATGATAAAGTTTTACAGGATAGTATAGTTGTTATAAGTTATCAGTACATTGTAATAGATTTACAGAATTTTGCTGCATCCTAACATTTTTGGTCAACACTCCTCCTGATGTTTTTGGATTTTAACATATACAAAAATCTACATTTACTGATACGTCAATTTTTAATAAATGTTTTAACCCGCTAGATTGAGAACTAGCGCCCTAGATAAGTATGATACATAGAGAGTTTCTCTCTCAAGTAAACAATCTCAAACAAGTTTTAAATAAAGGAACAATTTTTGTATAAAGAACGACAGTTAACTTAGCAAAGTTGTTGGTCATGAATTAAGAAGGCGGAAATATATTTTGAAATAGTAATAAAATTATAAAACTTAAATCATAGATTTTTGTTAACTAATTTATTTAACGTATAATACACATGTCACAATGGAATTGTATAAGCTGCTGTTTTACGTAACTACGAAGATGTGTACCAAAAGAGTTCGCTTATGTATAAAAGCTGAAGCTGAAGTGCAACTGGATTTAATTAATGAATTATGCGTATTTTAAAAATATCATGAACTATGGCCATTTTCAGGTGCTAAAAACATTCATAATTCTGTTATCGAGTATCACGAGATAAAAATTGGCAATCCTTTAGTAGTGAGTATCCAGTAAAATTAAAGTTGGCGCCCACTTTGGTCACGCCCGTAGTGTATTAAGGAGGTGAGCCAACAACGCTTTTAAAAGGGAACACTAATTGTGACCAGTACTGTAAACGGCCAAGAGATGCCGCTCCGAATACGGTAATAACGAACGAGGGTTGATTTAAATTATAATAATATAAAGCAACTGGAAGTGAATGGTATAAAAAATGTCATAGGGAGATTTGAGACATTATTATTATATTGATTATTTCTTTGGTCAAATAACATTATGCAATTCGGGCTCGCTCTTCAGAACCCAAAAAGCTTACATCTATCTATATTATTATAAAATTGTAAGTTTGTCTGTTTGTTTGTTTGTTTGTTTGTTCGGGCATCACGTAAGAACTACTTAACCGATTTTGCTGAATCTTTTTTTGTTGCGAAGCTCTCTCTCTCTCTCTCCCTCTCTCTAAATTGACGGAATCGGTAGATATAGCGAAAAAAACTTCTACCATGTTTCTACCATATTGGGTATTTCAATTATTCAATTGGTTCCACCGCTCGCACAAAATATTAGATACTGGCATCAGCTTAGCTTTTATTCAAAATTCGGAATGTGCAAATGTAACATGTTTCGATTTAACAACAATCAACATATATCAACCGTAATTTTACAGGGTGTCCTGTATATAGGAAACTTAGAAAGGAGTAGAATTACATGGATTTAAAAAATCTCTAAAAAGTTATATTTAGTGTCCTATAAGCAGCTGGATATATACGATGTGATGGAAATAAGGGGGAGTGGAATTAGTTATATGGGGTTGTCCAAAAAAGTTAATTGAGTGGGCCATAAACAATTCCATATACCAAGTGGTTGAAAAAGGGTAGAATATTTATACTGTGAATAAAAAAAGTTAAAAAAATGTCTTAGGTAAGCTGTTAGGATCTTTGAATTATGTTCATAAGATACTATAGTTGTATAAAGAGGTTAAAGAAATGTTAGAAGCAGTTGTTTATACAGGGTGTTGGGAATATAGGATGGAGTGGAATTATAGTTTCTGTTGTGGTTAAAAACTTGTTCTATATCCAAAAGTTACATATATAGGATTGTTGAAATATTTAGCGTAGTATAATTACAGCTATACAGGTGGGTTTAAAAATATTTTAAAGTAATGGTATGATGTACAAGCTATTCCATTTACCGGATGGTTGAAATATAGAGTGGGGTAGTATTCTAAGGATAAAGGGTCGTACAAAAATGTTATATTTGGTGGCAAATAAGTAGTTGCATATAAAAGTTTGTTGAAAAATAGGGTGGCTTACAGTAAGAATTATACAGGGTGGGTAAAAAAATGCTAGAAAAATTTTGTTTATAACACTCAAGTATGGTGCGCAGTAAAGTTATAGTTATACACTGTCATTCAAACAAGGTTAGAAAAAATTGTAAATGACGGGTAGTTTAAATGAAGTGTGGGGAGAAATTATACTTTAATATATCTTGAAAAAATACAAGGAAAAAATGTGAAATAGCGTAGTTCATAATAAGTTGCAAAGATAGGATAGTTGAAACATAGGGTGAAGAAATGTTATGATAATTATTTAAAAAATGTTACATTGGTTGACCAGTAAGCAGTAGCGTATACAGGGTAGTTGTAATACATACAAAGTGATTCAAAAACATGTTGAACAAAATTGTTATTTTCGGTGCCCCATAAGCAGTTGGCATTGATGGATTTATAGTTATACTGGGTGGTAGCAAAAATATTTTACTCGGTGGCTATTAGTAGTTGCAAATACAAGGTGATTGAAATAGCGGGTGGAGTAGATTTATAGTCAAACAGGTTGGATAATTTTTTGTAAGATAGAAAATGAGCTGTTGTATATCTGCAATATCTGAAACATGGATCGAAGTAAAATTATAGTTCATACAATGTGATTAGAAGTATTTAAAATTTTTATATTTGGTTGCCCCTAAGCAGATGCACATACAGGGTGATTGAAATATTTTGTAGAGTAAAATTATGGTTATAGAGGGTGGTTCAAAAATAAGTTGTCATGTTTGACAAATTGGCAGCGGTGTATACAGGATGGTTTTAATGTAGATGGAAGTAGAGTTAGTTATACAAAGCGGTTACAAATTTTTTTGAATAAAATTGTTATATAAGGTGGCCAATAAGCAGTTGCAGTTTGGGTGAGATTTAAATAAAAGTTTGGTTTTAGGGTGCAAAACTGTGTTTTTATATTTGTGACTCATGAAGAGTTCCACATCATTTCCATTAGGATGGATCAAAAAAATTTTTAAAATAATTGTTATATAGGGTAGACCATATACAGTTGTTCCATGTATACTATATGGAATATCTAAAATATGGCGAACAGCAAGATTATAGTTTTAGAGTGTGTTTAACACAATGTTAGAAAAAGCTGCATATAAAGTTTGATTAATTTATATAGTAAAGAGTAATTTTACTTTAAACGGTCGTTCAAAAAATATTAGAAATAATTATATACAGTGTAGACCATAAGCAGTTGTATAGCTGAAATATGGGGTAGAGAAGAGTTATTGTCAGGTCTTCAAAAAGTTATATTGGTTGACAGATAAACAGCAGCATATAGGATTGTTGCAATATAGGGAAAAGTAGAGAGTTACAGTTATTCAAGGTGATTCAAAAAAATGTCGAATAAAATTGTTATATTGGGTGGCCCATAAGTACTTGTAGTTTGGGTGAAATACATTCGGGATTGGTGGATTTATGGTTAAGTAGGGTGGTTCAAACAAGTTAGAAATTTTTTTATATAGGTTAACTCATATGTTTCATAAGTTATTTCTTTTTGCGAAGGCTTGAACATTCCGTAAGCTGATGAAACCGCGGGTAACGGCTAGTTTATTATGACAATTTACACGTGAATCGTTGACTGACAATACATTAACGTTGTAGTAAACGTAAGCCACGCTGGGAATGAGCTCATTAATTTCACTCCGTTAATTGACTAGAAATGAATGAACAGATCTGTGTGTTCAAGAGAATTATTATTAAACAAGTTTTATTTTTTGTGTTAAACAAATCACGGACAATTGAAAGTCAAAGTGTCATAATGGACGTATTTGGCGTTGTTAACAGGCAGTTTATATAGCAAATACGTGCCGTTAACTAGATAATTCATTAATATAGGTTCATAAAGAATAGGCAAGTTAAATAATCACCAATTAATTAGAAAGGTTGTGATTGGTGTTTATAATTTTTGGTTGAACATGCCCAAATAATGATTGATATTGTGAGAAGTTTCAAGACACAGTGGTGTATTACATCACATTAGATTGCGCTCAAGAGAATTTAAAAAAACTAAATCTGCAGAACATAGAGATGTATTTTATTTTACAAAACTCATAGTTTATTCAAATATAAAAATTTTCAATGAATAAGTATAAAAGGTTTAAATCTAATATATTTTAATTGGTAACAAATACTATACATATAATTGCTAGACAAAAGGAAATGTAATAAATAAATACAAGGTTAGGTTTGTTTTCATATATACAACTTAATCAGACATTAAAGGGGGTTATACAATTTTAAACAAGTTACTATTATAGTAAATAAATTTCATCAGTTTTTATGTATTAATTCTATATTTGTAACTTTAAAAATAAATGACTCACCACTTGATAGTTTTATTCTCTAGTAGACAAATCAGAGTTTTTAGCGGCATTAAAAAATGAAATTGATTTTGATAATTTTTGATGAAACTATTTTTATATTTTCAAGTGAAGCTTGGTCGCCCAGCTACTTGTATAAACAAATGTTTGAGATTTGAATTTTTTTGTTAAGGCTGTTTTCCAGAAAGCTCTTTTTAGGATTCCGTATATACAATATACGGATACCCTTATACTATCACTCCGAATTTCTCCCTCTTTCACATCACAACAATTTTCTCCTAAACTACTGGACGGAAGAGGTTGAAATTTGGTATCAATGTATAGTTTGGTGACCCAATCAGGAGTACATATTGTAAAAGAAGAAATTTTGATTTTAGGGGTTCTTCTGGGGGGAAAAACTAAAAAATCGAGCGTTCCCCCCCTGATCTCCGAAACTACTGAATTTTGAAAAAAAAGGAAATATAAAACGTTGCCCCAACTTTACAGGAAAAATAAGGAGGAACCATTAATATTAATTTTGGTGGGCAAATTAAGGAATTAATTAAAAATTTAAAAATAAAAAAAACTTCAAACGCCTCATATAATACATCAAATGAAAGGTCCCATTCTGAGAAACACAAATATATTTTTTCATATTAAAAAAAATGGTTAAAAAGATATTAACGAAAATATACTTATACTTATCTCCGAAACTATAAAACGTAACGTTTTGAAAAAAAAATAGTGGTATACGGTCTGACCTGAAGTTTACTAGAAAAATAAGGAGAAATCTCTACTTTTAATTGTGGGGGGCAAATTACAGAATTAAATGGAAAACATAAAATTAAAATTGTTTCTAACCCATCGTGTTATATATCAAATGGAAGCTGGAAAAACCCCTAAGATTCATTTTGGGGGGCAAATTATAGAATTAAATGGAAAATAAAAAATTATAATTGTTTCTATGGGATCATGTAATATATCAAATCACAGGGCTCATTATGACGAATACTAATATATATTATTATTTTTTTATGAATATTTTAAAATATATTAAAAAAAATATTTAAAAAAATTACCAATTCCCCCCGTTATTCCCCAAACTATAAGACCTAAATTTTTTTGTTTACTGGAAAAATATGAAGAAATCCCTAATATTAATATTGCGGGCCAAATAATAGAATTAAACGGAAAATAAATATTTTTAACGCATCATGCAATACATCAAATGAAAGGGCTCATTATGAGGAATAGAAATATATATTTTTCATATTTTTTAAATTAATTGTTTACAAGATATTAACATAAAGATATAAAAAAATTTCATTTCTCGCTTTATTTCCGAAACCATACTACCTAAAATTTTGAAAATAATTAGGGGTACTGGGGCTCAGTTGAAATTTATAAGAAAAATTATATTATTAGTAAACCCCCATAGTAATTTTAGGGACAAATTATACAATTAAATGTAAAATAAAAATTCAATTTTCAAACGCACCATGAAAGATAAGAGGCTTATTATGTGAATTACAAATATATCATATTTTTAAATCATTTGTTTAAACGATATTAACAAAAATATTAAACATCGACTTAATTCCCACTTTAGAAACTACACTATTTAAATTTTGAAAAATATGTTTTATTTGTATTTTTAAATAATTTGAATAACAGATTTAATAATTTATAATTTAAAACTTGACCTATTTTTCCCTTTATCTTCCAATCTACAGAACCTCAAAACTCAGACAGTAGATTATAAAAGCGTTCTCCGAAAGTTTGTTAGTAAAATAAAACTCTAATGTTAATTTTTGGAGGCCAAATTAGAAAATTAAATACATATGTATTCTGATAAAAATCAAGCGAATCCTGAAGCAGATAAAATGCAAACTCTATGTGTGGAAAATGAAAGTGTATGTTTTTTATAAATTTAAAACGCTTTCTTTAAAAGATATTAGGGTAAATATAAGAAAATGCACTCATTCCCTGCTTGTCTGAAACTGGAATATTAGAATCTTGAAGGTGGTACGGAACACTTAGTATGCGAGTCCAACTCGCACTTGACCAAATTATTTTAAATTAATTTTAAACAGTTGGCCACTTCCACTTATAGTAGTGGTTGACTATAATTTTGTTATTGTAAATGGAATGGTACAATTTTTTGAATGAATTCATTTAAACTTAAAAATATAAGATATGTTTTATAACCACTTCCTATGTATATGACTCACAGATAGTTTATAAGAAAAAATAGCCTTCAGACTCAAACATAGCTGATAGAATTTTAAAATTTTATGATTTTCTTAGTTGCATTTGCATTGGGATCTTTTCCTATAAATTAAATTATCTCAGAAACTGACTTCAAATTAATCGAAATGAAACCGTTACGAACACCCTGTAAAAGCATCAAAACGGCATTTTCCATGTTGGTAGCGCCCTCTTTCACATAGTCAGTGAACTAATCAAAATTAGTGTCACTGCATAATCAATGGTATTGACGTTGGTTCACCTCGTTAATACACCCTGGTCACTCCTATGACTATGAAACTATCTATTAATTTGATATTATTTTTATGTCCTCTAATATGATATGTTTTTCGAATCCAAATGTATTTGTGGATTGTAAATAAATAAAACTACTCTAATAAATCGTCTCTGTTTTTTTTTTCAATAATTCATGACATAATTACAGGTAACTGAAGAAAAAGAACCTCCCCAATTTGTCCTCGTCGTTCAAATGGCTGAAGACGACGGCTTAGAAGGAGAAGGTACTATCTGCACCGGTTGGGTAGTATGCCGAAGTCTGAGCCAATTTCAAGAACTTAATAAAAAATTACGTCCTCTTTCCTCCGAAGTCCGAAATATAGAACTACCATCTAATACCTTTAAGTTTCTCTTTGGAAAGACTGATAAGGCATCTTTAGAAAGAGCCAAACAGCAAGTTCAGAGATATTTGGATGTAAGTCATTTAATAAGTTTTGTTGATCAAATCAACTAGTAACTAACTCAATGTTTTCTAGTTCGTATTGAAAGATGACAAACTAAATCAAAGCGAAGCAATCTATTCATTCCTAAGCCCCAGTTCCGAACACTTGAAACATTCCACACCCAGCCCCAAGAAGTCTCGATTTTTCTTCTCAACTCTATTCAAAAGGTAATCAATAATATTTTAAATACTGGAGCTTTCTTAAAACAATCTAATTACAGTAACAGCGATCAAAGCAAAGATTCCTCTTTTTCGATTTTGAGGGAAAGCGAAGAAGACGACATGTCTCAAGCTCTAGAACCCAACGCAGACGTGGTGGATTTCACCAAGCCCAATGGAAACTCTTTGAAAATCTCGGACGATTCCATAGCCGAACCCCTTTACGGGCTCTTGAGCGAAATTTTCGACATGAGAGGCGTCTTTAAATACGTTCGAAAAACTTTGATCGGTTTCGTTCAAGTAACTTACGGCCGCAACATCAATCGACAAATCTACGAAACGATTTCCTGGTGGTTCTCCGAGGAAATGCTCCACTATTACGTCACATTGGTGTTGAAGAATTTCTGGCCAGGCGGCAGCCTGGCGGAGCCTGCGCCGTATCGAACTAGAGAGGAGAGAATGAAAACCGCACAAAAGGCTCAAGAGATGTTCGTCAATAATGTTCCTGAAATTCTCACGACTCTAGTGGGCAGCAATGCGGCGAGAAGTGGTGCCAAGAAAGTATTCGATGCTTTGCAGGAGAAGAACTTGAATAAGCACCTGTTTTACGTAAGTGTTTACACCAAATATTGTATGATTTTTTCCCCTATATTCAACCATACATATTTGATTATTCTTATTAGACCAATCAATAGAGCAAAAATTAACTGATGATGTGTAAAAAATACTATCAGGATACCAACTGTGCCATCACATTAACAAAGATTCTTAGCGATATTTTCCTATGTTTTCCACTTGCAACTTTGTTATAAACAATTGAAGCAAGAATTACCTCTTTTTTTTCTTAACATATTTATAAATCAAAAATAATTAACTAATCTCAATGGTGTCAACAGGTCAATTGTAAAGCATGTAAATACCAATGACATGAGCCCAGGCTCGATCAGATTGGATCATTAGTAACAGGGAAAAACAAAAAATACTGAAAAATGTTGCATTTAAAAAAATCGTATCTTCGTCACTTTAAAAGCTGTAGAACTGGGCTTGTAGGAACTGATAGTAATTAACATCTATTTTATGTATGCCAAAACCAGACGCTACCGGTTTATTAATTTTTGTACAATAGGCTAGTTGACAAAATTTTAAAAACTAGTTATTTATACACCTAGACACTTATTTTATCCAAAAAAATATATATTTTAAGGAAAAACTAATATTTACAATTAGTATTTTGCATTTAAAAAAATCAATTTAATTTTCCGTCAAAAACGCTCAAGACTGTCATGGCGTCTTGAATGACGTCACGACTCGCCAAACAAAACTGTTTGTTTACTAATATTGGAAGTGTTTTAAAATAAAAATGGATTTGCCGTCTTTTAACTATTACAAGTGCTGTGTAGTGCCTCAGTGTGAAAGTACAAGCATAAAAACGCCCAAAAAATTATTTATATATGTTCCAAGAAATCAACAAATACGGAAAAAGTGGCTAACACTTGCAAGGAGGAATGATAGTCATTGTTTTTCAACAAAATCAACAATGTACTTTTGTGAAGATCATTTCGATGTAAGTATTCCGCTCAACATAGTGTAGGTAATGTAAATGTGATATAAATATACATTAAAACAATAATATACTATTTAAGGTTATCTATTTTATAATCGTCAAAGTGTTTATTGTCTTATTTAGAATATGTCAGTTGTATTCATTGGACTAAAGACACATGTTTTATTTTTCTAGTTGCCAAACGATATGCTCAATTATACAGAGTATCATATTATGGGAAAAGCATCGCAAGTGCGCATGAGACCAGGTTGTACTCCAAGCAAATTTGGATGTCAAGAAGATAGACGAAAACGGGCATGCAGCAGCACAGAGCGACCATACATAGTTAAAAAACAAAGAATGGAGATAATAGCAGAATGTCTGAATGAACCAGAACAAAGTTGTGCACAAAATTCATCTATTGAAGATACTCCTCATACAAGTTCAGGTATGCACTAGTAATAACCAACACACTATTTTAAACAACAAAGAAATACCTAGTTAATAAACTATAATTCTAATCACTTGCATTTATTTTTCAGATTTTCAAACAGTTAAACAAAATGAGCCAGAAATCATATTCAAGCAGAAAGTAGATAAAGCGGTTCAAGCATTTGTGACACATAGTTTCAGAAGTAAAGCTGTCCAGACAAGAATAAAAACAGTAGACCAGGCATTATCACCCTTGAAACCATCAACAATATCTAGTTCCACATCCCCATTTAAAGCTACGACCATTAAAAAATCAAGTCCTTCGATATCCAACTTAATCAAAATTACAAGAAATATATTGATTGAGGAAGAGCATTCTGACAGTGATATTTCTTTGTATACACCATCTGTGGCCACATTAGTCGCTCGCCATCAGTGCATTCATCACAAGTGAAATCGTCTTCCGACTGTAGTGAATTAATTGCTGAAGATATAAAACTAGAAGTGAATGAGACGCACTTAAACACAATTAAAAAAATTGAAAAAAAGCCTCGTTTGTATATTGGTGTCCCGAGCAGTTGTTACTATTTGATTGACTTACTAAAAGATGAAATGAATATTCCTAAAGATCATATATTACTATGTTTACATAAGATAAGATTGGATATTAAATTTAATCAATTGGCAGATGATTATGGATTGAGTCCATCATATCTATGTAAGATATTTTTAAAAAATATACCGGTAATAGCCAGCTACATGCGTTCTTTCATTGTAGATATTAACAGGGAAATGATAAAGAGGACCTTACCAATGGCATTCAGACACAAATACCACAACATGTCTTGTATTATAGATTGCCTTGAAATTGAAGTGCAAAAACCATCTAAGGCAATTAATCAAGCCATGACATGGTCTGAATATAAAAAAGCAAACACCATAAAATATTTAATATCCTGTACACCAAATGGATTGGTTAACTACATTTCTCCCGGATTTGGAGGCAGAACCACTGACACATGTGTGGTTGAATCATGTGACTTTGTAAATACTTTAAAAAGTGGTATGGTTGTAATGGCAGACAGGGGATTCAAGCATGTAGAGCAATATCTTAATAAATCAAATATTAAATTAGTAAGGCCTCCAAGTGTTAAAACAGGAGTGAAAATGAGCAAAAATGAAGCTAAACAAACCAAGCAGATAGCCAGCTTGAGAATTCACATAGAAAGAGTTATTCGCTGCCTACGTGAATTTTATATGCTTAAACCACATGCATGTACTAATTTTAAATTTGTAAAAATTCTTGATGATATATTAATCATAACATGTGCTTTAATTAATATGCAAGATTCTCTAATAAAACAAAACTAAAATTCAAAATTGTTTTTTATTACCCACACATTTAAAATTACATACATTTACTTAATAGTCTGATATAATAAAGATATACTTGAGTCCATCATATCTATGTATTACTATATTTATTTTTAAAATCTACACACACTCTTATTCTACACTCTTATATAGTAAGGGATATATATTTATTTTCCAAAAGTTTACTAACTTATTTATGATAAAATCCTCAATGTATTGCTGATTGTATGGTATATTTATTAACTCTACTTTTTTATTGTTAGTATAGTCTGGGTCAGCTACACAGAAAATGCAGTTTTCCTTTTGTGATAAGTACATTTGAAGTTGCATTTGAACATTATATTTTTCAGTAGCCTCTCCATTTTTTATATAATTTTTATATGTTTTTTCACTAATAGGACATTTAATTTCAATTATACCATCCTCAAAAATTCCATCTGGGGAACCAGCAATCATAGGATATTTGAAGTTTAATATTAGGCCACACTTTTTAATTTTTTTTTAATTCTACATTCCACTGTTTTTCTCACTTCATCTTCTAGGATGCGTCCACGTTTCATAGATGGAGTATCTGGTATTTTACCTCCTAGTATTAGGGATACAAGTGTGCCGTCATTGGTTTTGCATCGGCTTACTTCATGTGCTCTGGAAGCTGTTATTCAGCCATACCTTAGTTGAAACCACAGATCACTCTCGGACTGTTCCCTAGTTTCTTCTTCAACTTGCTTAATTAAAGGAGGTGAAATCTGAACTTTCTTCAAAAAATCTTCAACACTTTTGTTTTTGAACTTATATACTAGTTGGTGCATCAAGACAGCCTGTGTTACAGTTTGACTATACGAGGGTTGGTATTTTATTAGTTCGCAGTCTTCTAATTTCCTCTTTCTAGCCTCTTCCAAAAACTTCTCTAAAACCAATGAATTGGCTGGCAGTATGGGATTGCCCTTGGACAATTCCTTTGCCGTCATATATTTCATGCTACTTCCGACTCTGGAGAGTTTGGATTTCTTCCAGTAGCACTCCACTGATGTGCATGATGGTTCCTCACTGCGGCGATGAAGCCACATGAGAAAGGCTATCGCGTGCTTACAGCCACCTTGTGACGCTACACAGTCTTCACATTGGACAGAGAGGACAACTTCGTTTTCCTCATCAACAACCAGTGTGCATCCATATAACTTAGCATGAACTTTGTGTTCCAGACATATTTTGCACTTTACAGTGCAGCATTTACTGTCACGCTTAAGCTGCACATAGCTAACAGCGTCGTCCCCATATGAAGCTCGTGAGGACCTGAAATTAAATTTATAAATTTATCATTTCTTTGTATTTATAAACTGTAGTAATTCTAACCTCAAAAAGGTCTACAAACAATACATACAAAATCAATAATCGGTAATAAAACATAAATATTTATATCTAAACTTATAATAAATATATTATACTTACATTGAAGCTTTAACATTGCGGAATTCCGATGAGCAAAAGTCTCTATTTGATGCGAAAAATGTACCAAGCATAACGGCGTCAACTCTGGGCAAGTTATTGCTATTTGCTTTGCTAAATCCTGATTCCATGATGATATCTGTTTGTCTTTCACTAGATGACTAAGAATAACTGTATTTAAGTATTTACGTGTTAAAAAAGCGATAAAAACGAGAAATTATAATGAAAATGGCAGGAGGCTATCTTTGTTGTATGAATCACAGATCATACAATAGAGAATAGATAGGAAACTCTGTGTTGAAAATTGTGTCCACAAAATGGCGGATTTAGCCATCTATGATTCTTCCGGGTAAATAAACATGTGAATTTTAGTTACAGTAATCTGCATTTAAACAATTGCCGATAAAGAAGGAATCTGTACATCACCTAGCTGGTGTATTTCTCTGCTAGTTCTAAAACTACACTATAGATGTCGGTATCAGCGAAATAATAATCCCCATATATATATATATTTTTTTATTTACAAAATTAATTACAAATTCAATTAAACATTGAACTATTCACACAATAATAATAACAAAATTGGTACAACCATAATATACAGTTTACAAATATTTGTTATATATTTAGTTTCCCTGTTGTTTACGGTATACATTTGTGTTTTTACTCTAGTCGGGATGAAAAAGTTAACTTATTGCTTCGGTAAACTCGCATTTAACATATTCAAAGGTAAGATTTTGAAATTAACTTTAAAATATTGCCTTCAGAAATGACAAATATGAGTTTACTTAAATGTTAGGTTAACTGTTGCATCCACAACTTAAATCTAAAAAAACATAGATGTACCCCAACAACGAGGAATCTACATATATATATATATACATATATATATATATATATATATATATATATATATATATATATATATATTGAAAGCAATATGTGATGACTGCTTCTTTATGTAATATTCTGTATATTTGAATTTTCATTTTCTACCTTTTGCATTTAGAGTAAGTAGTATGACACTATATAATACAATATAAATAATACCTAAATATTAGTAAATACATTCAACTCCCACAAAATACTCAAAATACTAAGTAAATTGTACATATTTAAAAAATAGGGCCCTATACAAATGTCATACAATAATTGATATCAAAATATATAATACTCACAAACAATTACATCTAAAAAAACAAGAAATTTTTCTTTGAATTTTGAAAAATATGCTCATTGTAACAAGTAAAAAATGCTATTTACAGGATTACTTAAGAGTTTTTAATAAGAAAAAACTTGATGATAATTTATAACTTTTGGAACTTTGTTTATATATTGATAAGTAAAGCAAATATTTTGTCATTCAATGAACAACATTTGCCCTTTGGCTTTAACTGTTGATTGCACATTTGAAAGAAATTAATAGTTGTACTGTTTATATTTTTTAAATACCTTCCATTCTCTTCCATTGTGATAGTTCACTCCGCACTCTTGTCTACTGAAAGTACAAACTTCTTTCTCACTACCTTTTTGTGTGCTGCAAAATACATAAAGAAATTATGAATAATTTGAAAACCAATATTAAATTGGTTACCTTGGAATCCCAGTATAATTTGGCATTCAAAACTCTGATGCATGGTGATTTCTAAATACATACTGAAAAGTCTCTTCTTACCACCATATACTTTTTCAGGAGTTTTCACTGTCATTTGGGGGCTGCACCAAACCACGCAAAAGTATCTCCCACAGTTCTCTCATTACTTAAAATGAAATAATATATGAACTACAAGAATATATGAGAAATGTGAACATACCGAGAAATTTATTCTTGCCAATGCACTTCTCAGTAGTATGCTATCCTCTCCAACGCACCCTCCTTAGAATGAGCTTCACAAATTACCGAATGCCGGGCATTTGAAATACAGTTTTTTATTGTTGATTCGCTGAAGCCGTATTTCTTGCTTTTGGGGATAGTTTACTTGTAATATGCTGTCAAAAAAATATAATTAATAAATTACCTTCTAAATACCGTAATTCATTACCTTATAGACCATTGATTGGAACATTCAGAAATCGAAAAAAGAAATGCTCCAATATTATGTATTTTTTGTTTGATGCACGATATGTTTTAAATGTTTTAATTACATATTACATTACTATATAACAAAATGGACGACAACGTCGACAACCGATCACCAACCGATAACAACCGACGATCTGACAATCTTCAAACCACCTTCAAACGATCGATAATAACTATTTCGCCATCTGCATGTAATACGAGCAACCGTCAGATTTAGTATTCCGGAAGAACTCTAGATGACTCGTCGAACTGTGGTACAATGTTGTGTATTTCAGTTCCCACCCCCTGAGTATGAATGAAAACGTTACCGACAGCAGATGTCTGTAGAGCCGTGACGTCTCATTTTCTGATTGGTGTTTACTGTCACGTGACTTAATGCCTATTATTTTAAGATTTATTTTCTAAAAATATAAATAATCTTTAATTTTTATGATAATTAGATTTTTTTTTCCTAATCTAAATGTCTTGATCTATAATTAGAAACTATAATCCATCCGATTTGTTCTTAGTGGAAACTAGCCTATTGTGATATAAACTTTTCTGTACACTATTTTTGCATTGTGCCCCTATGCCTCATAGATAATCAAATTTAAATTTTGAAAAAAGTTGTTGAAAGTAGAGGTGTCATTCTACAAAGCCTCTATTCTCATTTTTCACTAAATGTCTGTGAAATATCTGAAAAATGTTAACAAACATGACAAAAAATGGGCGAGCGTATGAATGTATCCAAGGAGTGGGGGAAACACAGTTGTTGAGGAGAAGCGTATAGTAATATACAGTAGAGGCACCTACATAGATCATTTTAATATTTAAAATCCTCACAAGTAAAAATTTTTCTAATGACCGCTAGCGATTAGATTCGTTAACCATCTGTCAGAGTGACAGTTACTATCGATAATAATTATTGTTAGCAGTGCCCCTCAATAACCGTGTTCCCCCCACTACTCGAACGCATTCATACGCTCACCAAATTTTGGTCATTTTTGCTAACATTTTTCGTATATTTCACAGACATTTAATGAAAAATGAAAATTGTAGCGTTGTAAAATGATACCTCTACTTTCAACATCTCTATTCTGAGTTGATATATGACGATCCATGTCGCATGGAGACACACTGCAAGAATAGTGGACTAAAAACTTCAGATCGCAATTATTCAAAAACTAATAAACCGATAGCGTCTGGTTTAGTCACGCATAATGTAGATATCAATTACTATCAGTTCCCACAAGCCCAGTTCTACAACTTCGATAGTGACGAAGTAATGATAATATAAAGAAAACCGCTAAATTTTTCAGTATTTTTTGTTTCTCCCTGTTGCTAAAGATCTTATCGGATCGATTCTGGGCTCATTTCATTGGTATTTCCATGCTTTGCAATTCACTTGTTGACACCATTGAAATTAGTTTATTATTTTTCATTTTATAAACATGCAACGAAAAAAAACGCAATTTTCTTGTTTCAATTGTTTATAATAAAGTAAAAAACCATAGTTGCGAGTGGAAAAGGTAGCAAAATATCACTTCAAATCATTCTTAATGTGATGGCACAGGCAGTATCCTGATAGTATTTTTTGCACGAAAAAATCTCTATTGATTGGTCAATATGTTTTTTGGGGAATAACACCAAAATAAAAAGCTGTATATTGAAGGAAAATACCAAACGTTTCAAAGTCGATTCTGACTTCGTTGTCAATGGCTTTAAAATATGTATTGAAAATGTAAATTTCAAAGCCATTGACAATGAAGTCAGAATCGACTTTGAAACGTTTGGTATTTTCCTTCAATATACAGCTTTTTATTTCAATTGTGGTGTTATTCCCAAGAAAACATAAAAATAATCAAAAACATGCCACAAATAAGATTTAGAAGACAATCATACATATTTGTTTCTCATATCTTGCCACTTTGGGACTAAGTTATGTCTTATGTCGTAATCATATCTTCAGTTAGAACCAACGATTTCCTTGATCCGAGCATACATACACCCGAACTCGAAGTATGCAGAATCCATAAAACTGGAACAGAACATTATCTGTTTCTGGTCATGCAAAATTTTGTTTTCTTGGTTTAAGCCTCATTTCCAGTTCTTGCGTTGTTGATGACCAATGATGACCTTTCCATTTTTTAAGTGAACTACCTAATGGTTCTCGAGTTATTGGTTTTGTCTCCTTGTTGCTCTATACTATTATCTCATTTCACATTCTTACATTGTGTTCCTTCCAAACACTTTTTGCAGGCCTCCGTCTTACTGCATCCTAAATTTCACTGTTTTTTTTAAATTCCTCGTTTTTTGTGTTTCTTAAGGATTCTGCTATATTTCTTAGTATTTTCATCTGTAATTCTTTTATTGTCGGCTCTTGGAGCTTGTGGCCAGCTGTACACAAGTTTTGTACATCCTTGCTTGTATACCCATCATCTTGTTCCAAGTCACTTATCTTAGTACTTCTTCTATTCTGTTTGTCTTTATTTTTTACTTTGACGAACCTGTTCTAGTAAACGTTAATCCGTATTCCCCGATATATGAGTTTGTCTACTTGATTAATTTTATGTTTTTTGGGCAATAACACCACAATCGAAATAAAACGACGTATATTGAAGGAAAACAAAACGTCAATGGCCTTATATTTATTGATGTAAATTGCAAAACGAAAATTATACAGGTAGCACAAAAAATTCTAAAGTACATATATATTATAGTTAAACAGCTTTCAAATTAGAAGGATTTGAAAGAGTTGTCTTTAGAATTTATAAGTGGCGTTCCTAGGTACGACTTTGTTATAAGATAGCGCATTCGCTAAAAATGCTATCAAATAATTCTATTGTTTCAGTGATCCCATTAACGTCACAAGGGAAAACCTAGGAGAAACCTTATGAACTATCCCGATACTGGGTTGTTCAAAAGGAGATGACCATTAATAATTTCTTCCTTAATTGTCGGTAACCAAATACGATTAAATTCTACAGAAGTAGAAGCGATACAACAATCGTCTTCATTCAAAAGAATTAAGGCAGACTCTTTTATTTTTCGGTTTGTGTAATGTTGTTCTTTGTGAAGTATAGTTGAATTGTCAAATTGTATTTTATGGCCTAGGTCCCAAGCATGTTCACAAATTTTAGATTTTTCAAATTGTGAAATTGAAATTTCCAGAGGTGCCGCAATTCTCGTTCAGAAAACAATTATATTCACTTCTCTGATCGTGGAATGTGCTCCTGTGTAATTGGCAATTTGTAACCGGTCACAATAAATCTAAGAAGTCCAATTCCCCCCAACTGAGAATCACCAAGTTCCGGATTTGAGAACTCTTGGCTACAAATAGATACCCCAGTTACTTCGTTCCGTGTTTGTTTCTGGACATCGCCTAGCCCTCACATTCATTATTATTCTCCTAGTGTTTTTCTTTACTAGAACATTATCGATGAGTCACTTTGATTTACTAGAAAAGCTGTGAAACCTGAAAGCTGTATCACAGGTGTATAAACCCAAAGTTTTCTAAAACCAAATTTTTATTTTTGGTTTTGGTCTACTTATTGTTATTTATTTATTTATTTTCAGGAAATTATCGAAGTTGCTTTGGATGCCGTTTTTCCGGAACTTAGTTAATATTAAAAAATCTGTTGTGGTGTACAAGTTCATTAAGTATTCACACTTGGGGGCCAGTAATTGTAAAATAGTTTCTTTTATGGATTTTTTTGTGATAAGTTAAGCACAAAATATAAATGTCTGCATGTCTGACATTTTGAAAGTATTTTACTGACGACTCCGATAGGACTATTGTCTATATTCACATCAATATAAATGTATATAAATTCTTATAACGCTTTAAATATTATAATGTTATTGTATATGTACAAATGCCGTTAAATACTGACATCATGGATAGGATAAGGCTGTGTAAGCTAGATAGTAGATTAGACGAATGACTGCTAGATGTCCGAACTTTTCATATTAACTAGCGAAATTGATTTAAATTACCCCTAGAAAAATAATGTATTTTGTTGTTAAGAATCCCACAGTTTGACATCAGTGTGAGATAACCTGCATTCTTTTTTGCCTTATCTGATCTGTCGGCTGTTTCCAGAATTATAAATCAGTAACGTTTAGGTTTCCTTTGTCGTAATCATCGTCTGTAAATTCATTACTTTCCCAACATATAGCTGGTTGTTATATGGAAGCTTTCATCGATAGAAGTTTCATCTGCACTGCTTTATCAAATATATTTTTGTATCTGATATGTTCTTTCTAATTAAGGATTTACGCTATTTTTGAAATCAAGGGTATACATCAAACGCCATTGTAGAATTACAATGAAATGAAATTTTTATTTGAAATAGTTGACATTGATTATTCTCATAGAAATAACAATGAAATATACAGGGTGTTTTTTAGAACGTTCGCCAAACTAGTCTAGATATCTTTCGGTTTTTGTTTTTTTTTAATTAATTTTTTTTCTTATTTCTCAGAAATAACTTTTTTATTTTTCACTGTATCTTCATCAAATAAACTTAACTGTAATCTATGGTGTTTGTTTGCTCATCTGCATTCGATATTTGACACAAATGATTGGTTGAACAAATTATATGAGTACACAAATGGCGAGGTTCCATAAAAAAGTAATTAAGTTAAACACTTTATCACGCCTGGCGACCTTGGAGGCCAGAGTATAGGGCCAGTTCGAACTGTCACAGAGCGCCTGGACAATTCATTCCCAAACGCGTCGATTGAGAGAACTGGCCCTATACTCTGACCTCCAAGATCGCCAGACCTGACTCCCTTTGATTTTTTTGTATGGGGACGGGCCAAGCAACTCGTTTGTGTGAGAGAAATAAAAACGAAGGAGCAGTTAAGAGCAAGAATAAATGTTGCTTTTGAAATAATATGGGATGTGATGCAACTAGAGACTACCACTGTGGGAGTCAGAAAAAGGTGTCGCAATTGCATCCGTAGTGGTGGAAGCCGGTTTGAACAAAATTTATAACAAATTATTGCAATTTGGTGTATTTTTTATTTTTTGTAGTTCTCACCTTGTAAGTTAGAAACTCAAATTTTATTATGATACTGATTACTTTCCAATACGTGTGATATATCGTTGGAAAGGGGTTGAAGTTGAGAGGTTTTTGTAAGCATTCGAAGTTCTCGATGTGCTTCTTATTTTCTTTTGTAACGTGATAAAGTGTTTAACTTAATTACTTTTTCATGGAATCTCGCCATTTGTGGACTCATAATTTTTTCAACCAATCATTTGTGTCAAATATCGAATGCAGATGAGCAAACATACATCATAGATTACATTTAAGTTTATTTGGTGAAGATACAGTGAAAAATAAAAAGTTGCAACAGTTTAAATGTAAAACTCTGAGAAATAAGAAAAAAAATTAATTAAAAAAAAAACAAAAACAGTAAGATATCTAGACTTTATATGGGCTATATAATATAGCACATGAGTCCAACTATCTGTCCTCCATGTTTGGCAAACGTTCTACAAAACACCCTGTATATAGTAATCGTTTTTCTTTATGTACACGTCACAAAAAATTCTATAAATCTAATCAAAGACAAACGCTGGTTTCAATTTAGAAGATGTTGTCTGCAGAACTGATCTTTAGCGCTTCTAGGTGAGATATTTTAGGAAATAGGCGCCCTAGTCAACCAATACCTGAATTTGAAACTTATTCGTTTATAAACTATGACATCTATAAATATTTGCAATGACATTTCAAATTTATTCTTAGCCTAGCTGTTTTCATTCATCAACGATAAAATCTTCAATAGATTGTAAGTCTCGCAGTCAGTAACTGGCAGTCCATCAAAAGCTTTCCAAGGTAATCCGAAAAGTATTCGAAAAGATTTAAGTCTGGACTTCTCGCTTATACGACAGCCTGACCAAGGTGGGGTTTTGCAATATCTGTCTGTCTAAAAGATACATTGTGACTAATATTTTTCAACCAATGGGCATACATTTTTAAGTTTCTCCTTAATGTATTAGAGAAATTATACTTAATTGTCTGGTCACAAATATATTTTACTTTGAACGGTATAGAGTAACTTGGTGGATGAAGTTGTATGCATATAATATACCATTTTTAATGTTTATTAATCAATTTTTGTAAGTTTATTTTTTTAGGTTTTTGCTGCAGTTCAATATTTAACAGTCGAGTTTTTTTCTTTTAATAACTCTGGTCAGCTTTTGATCTAAGTTCCAAAGACATTCCGTTTAAACTCTGAATCTGAATAAACCATATATTGGTTGTCTTTGTTGCTTAATCTGAATTTGGAGTCCGATAGACCCCAGCAGGTTACCTGAAAGTCTTTTTCAGGTTCGAATTAAATAAAACACATATTTTTTGGATCTCTGAATTCGAATACTGGGTTCGCTCAGTCCTTCGAGGTCACCTGAAAGTTATTTTTAGGTAAAATTAAAAGTCGCAAGAAATCATTGTCATTACTATCTACTTTTTCACATCCTTCTAACGGTTTTTAAAATTTGACCTCGAAATGACCTTTAAGAGACCTTGTACAGTCTAGCAAACCTTGTATCGGATCCAGCGGCTGAAGATAGATGAAAGTTCTAGTTATTACTCTAAATTTGACCTTAAAATTAACTTTAACCTGACATGATAGAGGTTGTTACTTCATTGAAAAATTATTGACCGGTGTAATTTATGATAACTGTTGATTTATTATTTGTGTTTTGTGCCCATGCCATTGAAACTTTCCCAGTGTATATTGTATTAGCATAAACTCCCCCCTTCCTCCACTTCCACTATAAGACGCTTCCGGTGGAAGACACAACCGAAAGCCTAACCTAACCTAGCTTACCTAATAACCGAAAAATATTTACTGGATATACCCAACCTAGACGAAAAATTTTTGTTTATAAACTGTTGTGAATCGACTCGAAGTTTTTTACTTAGGATTTGAGTTTTTTAAGAGCTAAAATATTCTAAATATGTGCTGTTATTGTTTTCAACTGTCTCTAATTTAAATTTACCGTTGTACACTGAATATATTTTTTTCAAAATGTATTATTAATATATTAGAACAATTTGTCGCAGTGAACTATTAGTACATAATAAGTTATTTATTGTTAAGCTTAAATAAAGTCTAATTTATTTACTAAACTAGTTATAAGGTTTTTAGTATGTTAGTCACTTGTTTAGATACAAAGTAGATGACCATATCTGTCGTAAAGGACATGTTATTTAGCAGACTGTATTTAAAAGATTTTCAAAAACTTGATGTGAAGCTTTAATTTACCAAAATATTTTGACATTGTGTGATAGACTAATAATAAACGTTTATCTATTGATAATATATTTTTAATTATATACGAATATTCGAATTGTTTACCTCTTTTTTCAACAGTTCCAAAATTGGAATATTATCCTATATACTGCGCCATCTAGTTGAGAACTATGTACAATGAATGGATTAATCCGATTTACAAATCCTTTATGCGATCACTTGCATAATAGCTCATAGCAGCTAACTGGTTAGAATTTAACAGCAATTTTCCAAAATTAAATATTACCGGAAAATTATTCTTTATATTCTGAAGTTTTTTGAGATTAATTCTGTCGGATAAGTAGCTTTTGCAAAATTACAATTTAATGACATTACTTGCACCATTTTAAACATGATCATCTGATTGGGAGATACGAGAGATATTTCACAAGCCATATAAGAAGTAAGAGCTTACACAGCCGGTTGCTCACTGCTAAGCGCACATATACACGGTGATTCAGAGTATGGAAACCACTGAATAACTGAAATGAAAAGTACACAATTTTTTTCAAGGTGAAAAGCATTTTTTCAAATGAGAAGGCCTATTTTTTACTTCCAGATTCGAGAGCGGAAACTAAGTCCAAAATGACCTTGAACCTGACCTTGATCATGACCTGGTCCACGACAAAGATTAACAGAATTTTTATAAGCGGGAACCAATATTCATTCTGGATTTGTAGGGATTCAGTATTAGATTACCAAACATGACCTTGACCCTGACCATAAGCTTGAGGGTCATATCAAGGTCAAATGCATTTTTACAAAGGAGAACCCCCAATTTCTTATTTCACATTCGGAGAGAGCCGACAATTTTACGTCCAAAATGACCTTGACCGTGATCTTAGTAATGACCTTGTCCACGACCAAGGTCAACTTTTTTTTGCAAATGTGAACTTAGATATTTTAGTCTGGATGTGTAAGGGGCGCATTTTACTTTGATATTACCAAGTTCTTGGCCAAAGAGAAATGAAGCTCAAGGTCCTGTTTGGACGTTCAGTACTGCGCCTAAAACAAATCAAGAATCACTTGAAAAAATCTATTTGACCTGGGTCGTGATCAAGGTCATGACTAAGCTCAAGGTCAAGCTCATTTTTGACGTAAAATGTTCCGCTCCTTCCGAATCTGGAATAAATAATGCGGCTTCTCGTTCGTAAAAATGCATTTGACTTTGATATGACCCTCAAGCTTATGGTCAAGTTCAAGGTCACTGTTACATGTTTCAAAATAAATGCATTCCTGAAGAGTTATTCAGGGGTTTCCATACTTTTGGACAACCCTGTATATGCAGCAAGTATAATGAGGAAAAGGCCACATCACGTGTGGTTTAATTGAGTTTTGCTCTAGAATAATCCCAAAGCGGTGCAACAACAGGGAGATTATGATTATTTAATTTCTCGCATCGGTAGAAATTCTGTCACTTAATCCTTACGTCAAATTTACCAGATTCAGCTCCTTACAAGAAGACAATGTCTGTCACATAAACTCGGTTCTTTAAATGACCGGACAAGAAGAAATCAATTAGGGTCAAATCTGTAGATATTGGTGGCCACTCAATTGGTCCATGTATATCAATCAATCTTCATTTAAAGGTGATATCCAGAAACATTCTTACTTGTAGACTCTAATGCGGATGACATGTCATCAGAATCGTGCAAAAAATTCATTCTTAGGGTTCCGAGGGAATTTTTATCACCTGCTCCAGTTTTTCTAGCTCTGAAATTTAGAGGACTAAAAAGGTGTATGTTGTAGACAAAACAGCATTTCGAAAGTAATATTGAAATAAAAACACTTAACATTTAAAAATGTTTATTATCATGTTCCTTGCCGGAGGCTTCAGGCAAGACTCACAAGTTCAAATGATGTATACAAACATAAACAATCTATAAATATTATTTTTAACATTTAGAAAACATTCATATAGAACATTCCTAGAGATCTTATGTTTTTATGTATTCAAATCATGTGGATACAATATGAATTCTTTTTTACATAAAAATGTTCTATTTTCATCTAGAGAACTTTGATATAGATACTTTTATTCATTAACTAATAAATAAAATATGTATATGCAATTTTTTTTTCTTCTTGAGCCAACGGTCGCGAGACCGCAACACTGTCGTGAAAGTAAACAAACTGCAGATTATTTTAGTCGATTCATTTCACAATCTTCACATATATTTATATTAAAACAGTTTTTTCATAGTTCCGAAAGAAACAACTTTCAAATTCTTTCTCTCGCAAATATTTCATTAGAGTTAAATTTTGAGCCAAAAATTTAACTATTTGAATATGCCAACCCCGATTGGCTACTGGAAAAAATTAAAGTTGTACTAGGATAAATTGCTCCAATGTAGGTACAAAACTGAACTAACCTAAAAAGTTATTATTGCAAACTATTTTAATGGGTTTTGATTAATGATAATCCGGAAATTTTAATTTCATATCTTGGGCATTTGCCTATTTATAGTGCAGCTGGCGCAGTCAATAGGATTTCACACAAACTTAATAGGGCAATAATTAGTGTTGTTTTAAATTTAATCTAACCTTATTCAGCTACAGAGCCAACACATTAAAGTCTCTCAAATGTTAGTCTTAAAGACCATCTTATAGTCATGAAAACTAGAAAAAAATCACACCCTCTCTTTATTAAGAATGTACTCTTAAGCTTTCTTTAACGAAAATTTTGAAATAGAATATGAAAAAGCTATCGGCTGTTTGCCTCCAAACAAGAACCACATTTTCAATTTTTTGGAGATGACATACCACAAATCATATTTGCAAATTTTAAAAAGTTGATTAGAGATATCGTAAAAAATTTGATCATATAAGTATTTAAAAAGTATGAAAATACACTTGGTTAACAAGGAGTTGACTAAAACATAAATGCAATTTGGGTATTCTACTCGTTCTCATTATTAGATACTATAAGCATAGAATGTGTCAAAGAAAATTACATTGCAATATTTTTACATAGTTTCTTTGCCATACCTTTAATTTTCTCATCAAATTTCTCATAAATTTTATTAATCAGGCAAGGATCAGCAAAGTTTATGAGATTATTTCTTGTGAACTAATGAAACAATACCAAGAACCAAATTGGCGCAGTCAGTAGGATTAACTGAAGTAGTTAAAGATGAAACATGTAAGTACCATTAGAAAGAGATTAAAAGCTTGTTAAAAAGGATTGTTTGAATTATACAAGATATGAAATAAAAAAATCTGCCATTGTCAATGATTACGATAATGTTAATCGTCTATCAAATATAACATTCTATATGATTTTTTTTCCAAGTAGCCATTATTCAATACCCTCTCACTTAAATCCTCTAATATCCTGAGCATTATCAAAGATATCAAAGTATTTTTCAAAATTTACAACGACAGTCAGTCTTAGAATTTTATAATACTCATACTATTCATAAAAAAATATTTCTTTTCTAATACGGTAAAGAAGAACGAAAGATTTCTGAGAATCTACTCACATTGCAGGAACATAACAATTTAAATACGTTTAATTCGTAAATAGTTCTCAAAAATCTGTCGTGCGATAGGAGACAATATTTATCTATTTTCAAATTTTCCAAGAAAACGAAAAGATTCCATTAGTTTAGTGGGAATGCTTGCAAAAATGTGATATGAGATTACATACTGTACATTCCCTAAGGGGTATATTAAGCTCAACCCCCCCGTAGAAGTGGACGAATATACCAAATCTTAAAAACACTATATCAGGTTCCATTTCTACGAACGGTTTAACCACGTCAATTTTTTTTTTTTTTTCGAATTAGTTATTATTCAACAAGATATGTAACGTCTATTGAATACATCCATAGTTTCACAAATAGGTGCTGCAGAATAGCATTCATCAAGCTTGTAACAAAAATAAATCCGTTCTGGTTAAAATTAACGGTGTAGGAAACGATCGATTTGATTGTTACGATTATTGTAAATGATGGCGCACTTTGAAGATGGATTGAAAAATTGAAGATTACAATTCTACTCTTATTTTGTATATCCATTTGGTTTATGTATAGAAAATTACATTTACCTTGTCTTGAAAATATTCAGATTTAAATTCGAACCAAGCTGGTAGACCAAGTCGGATTTGGCAAAAAAATACTGAGGGGGAAACAAGACACACACACACACACACTTACATTGTTGGGGGACTGTTTTCGGTCTACCCAGCTTGGTGCTAAATCTAAACAATCATTCATTAGAAAAATACAAAATATCCTTTTTGGAATAATATGGAGAAAATTTGGCACAATCATAATAAATACTGTTGCAGAAACAGTTACTTTTGAATATGATTTTTTTTATTGTCAGTCACCTGTTACTCTGATGATACTTTTCGTACGCTATATATGTATATGTAAACACACGGTCTAAGATTACATACTGTCATGTTAGGTGACTATAGTTCCTACTTTTAAAATCTGACATTTAAGATACTGATTCTATAATGTCATTTTTATGCAAGGGTGTTACTGATGGTGAGATTTCAATTTCTGGAGTAACGGTTTCACAATTGGAACTGCACGGTGTCAAAATGGTCGGGATGAGGCTGGCTATTTCCGGGCTGCTGACGCACACTGTCTCTTCATATACTCGTTCCTGCAAAAGTATATTAATAAGGGTTAGTTTACAATCGTCCTGAAGCGGCTGTGCCAGCAATGCTGTAAACTGCGTTGAAAAGGTTAGATGTCAGGATTAAACAAGAAAGAGAATCAAGTTCATCAACAGTTAAAGAATCTCTATATGAAACGAGCAATCTATATATAAATAGACAAAGACAAAACGGTTCGGTACCATTTTCTCCTCTGGCCGTCAACCGATTTTCCTTATTTTTGTTTTGTTTAGTAGCTATTGACGACTTTCAGTGCAGCAAATATAAAGAATCTTTATTTATGTCGTTTAAAATAAGTAATTTAATGATAAATTATTAATATAATCCAAGTGAATGGCGCCCGCTATGAACAAGTAGCTTAATGTTCGAAATTTGACAGCAGTCGACAGTAAAAATTCAGTTGTGTACAATCGTGTAGCAAGGTATAAATATTACTAAAATAATCGACTTTTACTTACAAAGATGTATGCTCTAAAAGCCTTCTTTTCTACTCATTTATGACGTTACTTTTTTATAAAACAATGACGTTAGCAACTATTGAAGTGACCAAATTTTATTTTATATAAGGTAATTTTTAAATTAGATCTTATCTAACAATTATCAGTCAGTTAAAAATTGTTTAATGTTCATTTAACGAGATGTGATATGCTGCAAATATAATTTTGCTTTTTTATTTAATAATATAATACATATAATATTTGTTAATTATTTGTATTACATTTTATTTAATTGTAATTCTCGCAAATGGTACTACGATTTTGTCTAAATTCCATTTCGGGGTTTTGCCGTTTACAAATCGGAATAAGAACGAGATTGGGACAATTATGTTTCGTTCAACACAGGGTGATTTTGTGACTTACTTGAGAATGAAAAAAATATTTCTATACAAATTGATGTGTAGAATCTTATAAGAAATTTATCACTATTTGATATTTTTCTAGTATTACATTTTTAAAGTTGAACCTTTTATGGGAGTAATAAATACATTTTTAAAAAACAAAAATCGACTTCAAAAGATAATTAACTAAAAAGCATGAAATAATATTTTGCTACAATTAAATACTTTTTATGAAGTCGGTGCCAAGCGAAAGTGGAAATATTTTTTGAGGTACATTGATGAGTTATACTTCGCAACTTCGCTGTTCGAATTGGCACCGACTTCATAAAAAGTATTTAATTGTAGCAAAATATTATTTCATGCTTTTTAGTTCATTTTCTTTTGAAGTCGGTTTTTGTTTTTTTAAAAATGTATTTATTTTACAATTTTCAATGGCTGTAATTATTAATTATTTATCCTACAGCTGCAACATTCTATTAACATTTTTTTAACCACCCTTCATAAAAATATTTGTACTCCCCCCTGTATGTCAGCTATCATTAATTTCCAACTGTTATGAGCTACTTTCTATAATTATTTTTTATTTATTTATTTTATATAATTATTTGTTCTTGCTTTTTATTAACCATCCTGTATGATATAATTACATTCGACGTTATATATTAACCATCTTGTATAGCAAATTTTATGGATCACCTAACATTTCAATAACTACCCTATATAATTTTATTTTACACCACATATGTATATTTATATGCGTGAAATTAATATGCAAATTCATAAGATTTTACTCATCCAAAAATCGCCCGCCTCGGCAATTTTATCACTTCGAAAAGTTGATATCTCCAGATGCAAAGATATAATACTAGGAAAATATGAGGTAGGCATTAAATAGTTACTTGTTCGGAACATACAAATACATTTTGTATTGGAAAAATGATTATAAGAGCAGTTTCACTCTCAAATCACCCTGTATTGAAAGAATTTTTACAAGACGAATCTCACTCTTACATAGGTTACCAAATCACCCTGTATTGAACACCTTTAAATTACAAATCAGCTCTCTCGATTGTCGCAAATTGTCAGTAACTTTTTTAATTATTTAATTTCTCTGCAAATTTATATGCGTGAAATTAATATGCAAATTCATAAGATTTTACTCATCCAAAAATCGTCCGTCTCGGCAATTTTATCACTTCGAAAAGTTGATATTTCCAGGTGGAAAGATATAATGCTAGGAAAATATGAGGTAGGCATTAAATAGTTACTTGTTCGGAACATACAAATACATTTTGTATTGAAAAAATGATTACAAGAGCAGTTTCACTCTCAAATCACCCTGTATCGAAAGAATTTTTACAAGACGAATCTCACTCTTACGTAGGTTACCAAATCACCCTGTATTGAACACCTTTAAATTACAAATCAGCTATATTGATTGGTACTTTAATTTGTAATTAAAAAAATTAAAAAAATTGAAGACAAACCTTGTCTACAGTTAATATAAAAAAATTGACATGGAATGATTACTGTTTATGTTTTAGACCATGTAAAAAATCTGTTTGTGAAGAATAACTTTTTTCTCTTAAAACTATGAATAAAAAAGAAATCGTTTGATTTATGAATACACACTGTATATACATATTAACTGACACTTATTTTGATTAATTCATGTTATTTACAATTTACCCCAAGTTCCGAATAGTTAATACCAGTAATTCAATCAAAGCTTATATTCCCGGCGACTCCACCAAGACATAGAATATAAGAAAACAGGTAAAAAGTTTTTCCCCATTCCATAAGAAACGATACAATTATGTTATTTGAAATAAAAAAAATTTCTGACCACTTTGAGATATCACGTAACTAATCCAATCTCTTTTCAATTCGTCCCACGTTCCGAACAAAATTTTTAAAATTTTATAATAATGCCGGCTCCTCCACCAAGGCATAGAGTATATGAGATTAGGTAAAAATAGTTTTTCCCCTTTTTATAAGAAACGGTACAAGCTATTTTAATGAAAAAAATATGGGACCACTTCGCTATCCCCCCAAACAGGATCCAGTAAAATGGTCGAAATTCCTCTAGCCGTTTCCGAGTAATCGGTGAACAAACATAAAAAAAGCAACATAGATACAGACGAATTGAGAACCAACCTCCTTCTTTTTGAAGTCGGTTAAAAAGTGCTGGTTAGGCGATTTTTGGATGGTTAAAAAGTAATGTGTTCTCATGTTAATTTGAGGCATACAATGAAGTTGCCTTAAGCAGTTACATGTGCATATATATATATATATATATATATATATATATATATATAGACTGAGATATAAGGCGTTGTAGATTACAATTATAGAGGGTGATTCCAGATATGTTAGAAATAAAATGTTTCTTGGGTGGCACATACGCAGTTGCATATATAAAGTGTTTAAAATATAGTGTAGAGTGCAATTATTACTATACAGGGTGGTTTGAAAAAATACGTATATAGGGAAGCCCATTAGCGGTTGAATTTACACTGTTCTTGGACTAGGGGGCGCAGTAGAATTACAGTTATATAGGGTCTGCACAGATATTTTTCATATAAAGTTAAGAATTACGAATTTGAACACAAATAAAGTCCTGTTAACTATATCTGAAAAAGAACTTGAATTTCGTTACTTATTGACACAGACACAATTGGTCGAATTTCGACCACTGGGCGACAGCTAGTTTAAATAAATAAGGAAAAAGTGTTAATATGTAGAAGAGCAAAAGACTTCATTTAATGATAAGAATAGTTCCCAAAATAAAAAAGATAAAATTTGCAAGCCTTTGGAAAAAATAAAATTCCTAGATAGAACAACAAACGAGCTTATTGAAGTTACGGGCATGATTACGTGAGTATTTCGGAGACAAAAATATACTCACTGACAAAGAAATCGCAAAACCCAGGAGGAAATTTTAAGTTTATTATGGTTTTAACAAAACATAGATACTATAGTAAGAAGTAAATGATTAAAATTTGGTAAAGTTTGGAGAATTTTTTTTCATGTAAACTTTTTTGTATCAATTAATATTGTAGTCGATTTTTGAATTTTTTTCTCCAACATGTCTTGGCATTGACCCAATAAGGTGGTCTCTTACTTCTTGAGGAATACTATCCCAAGCTACCTGTATTTCATGTCTTAGGATCTCTCAGTCCGTGGGCGTTGAGGTAAATTCCCGAGCCTTCTACCCATCCTACCCCAAACATGTTCTATGGGCGAAAGATCGGGGGATCTGGGCGGCCATGGCAACAGATTCACATGGGTCTCTTCAAAAAAGTTTAAACTAACTCGAGGAAGAGCATTATCTTGTTGAAATATGGGAGTCGATTAAGGTATGGCTCCATTACTTCCTGAAGATAACGTTGCGCGGTCATGTTGTCTCAAACAAAGACCAACTTCCATGTGCTATACTATAACACCTAATGTTCGGTGTACATGTCGCTCAACATCAAATTGAGGTTGACGTCTTTCTCTTCAACGTCGTCTAACCCTTCTTCGGTCATCATGTCCACCCAAGCAGAAGAGAGATTTATCAGAGAAGACGTTGATGCCCAGCGGTCCGAGGTAGCACAAGATGGAGTCAATGATGCTGCAGTCCAAAAAACCTTATACGGCGGTAAACCGTTCGGACACTTACAAGATGGCCTTATTCTCTTAACCAGTCATCAGCCAAATTTCGAGTTGTCGAAAATCGATCTCTAAAGGCCATAAGTCTTAGACGTCGTTCTTGACTTCATCTTTGCCCCTTCAACATCCGGTGCCTACTCTTCTCCGATTTTGGGTATATCAAACCATGCTTGACATCTTATAACAGTAGTTGGATTTCTGTTCGTGCAGTTAGCGATTTCTCGAAATGAAAAACCCATAAACTAATAATTCGACCTTTTTTCAATTCAATTCATAATACATTCGGCGTACACGTTTAGGCATTTTAACATTACTGAACATCGATTTTGGATACCATCAAACAGTTTATTTTTTTGGTAAATTTTAAAAAATGCCAAAACGACTACAATATTCTGATTCTGTAATTTTCGAATATATAATCTTTTGTTTGTTTGTTTTCTGACTGAAAATACACCTTTTAAAATTAAATACCAAAAAATTAAATAATAAAAATATAAATAGTTTTATGAGACACAAAATATACATTTTCACCGAATTTCTTCATAATCGAACCATTTTTGCAAAATAGACCAATAAAAAAACTAAAAAATTGAGTTTGAGTGAAAAAATAAATGTTTCCTGTTAGGGAACAAAAATTGGTATTTATACGTCTATGACACTCCAAAGTTTCAACAGTTTTCTCGGTACGCTTTATACAGGGTGTTTTGTTGAAGGTTCGACAAACTTTCAGGGCGGATAAGTGAAATTATGTGCTATATTATGTAGCCCATATAACATCTAAATAGCGTACAGATTTTGTTTTTCTTTTTTAATTTAATGTATTTTTTCTTAATTTCCAGATTTTTTTCATATAAATTTTTGTAAATTTTTAATTTTTCACTGTATCTTCACCAAATAAACTTAAATTTAATCTAAACTGTTTGTTTGCTCATCTGCATTCAGTATTTGATACAAATGGCAAGGTTCCATATAAAAGTCATTAAGTTATACACTTTATCACCTTACACAAAAATAAATTTTGTTCAAACTGGCTTCCGCCATTACGGATGCAATCGCGACACATTTTTCTGACTGCCACAGTCGTAGTCTCTAGTCGCACCTCATCCATATTATTTCAAAAGCAACATTTATTCTTTCTCTTAACAGCTCTTAAGTTTCTATTTTCCCTCATATACAAGCTGTTGGCCCGTCCCCATACAAAAAAATCAAAGGGAGTCAGGTCTGGAACCAGAGTATAAGGCCAGCTCGCTCAATCCACGCTTTTGGGAATGAAATGTCTAGGACCTCTGATAGTTCGCCTATAATGTGTAGGACAGCCATCTTCTTTGAATATTATTGGTTTGTCTTTCAATGGGATTTCATCTAACAAGATCAATCATCCCGCATATTTTGAAACGCAACACTGATTGTTAAGTGTTCCTTGGTTTCTATCTCGTAAATGACGAATTTTTAATAAACGATTTATCGATCTTATTAGATGAAATCCCATTGGAAGGCAGACCAAAATATTCAAAAAAGTTAGCTGTCCAGAACGTTATAGGCGAACTGTCGAGAGCTCCTGGACAATTCAGACCAACCGCGTGGGTTGGGAGAGCTTGCCCTATACTCTTCTAACCTTGTAAGTTACAATCTCAAGTTTTAATATGATACTAATTACTTTCTAATACGTGTGATATATCGTTGGAAAGGGGTTGAAGTAGAGAAGTTTTTGTAAGCAGCTGAAGTTCTCGACGTGCTTCTTTTTTTTGTAATGTGATAATGATTAACTTAATTGTTTTTTTTTTATGGAACCTCGCCATTTGTGGACTAATATAATTTTTTCAACCAATTATTTGTATCAAATATTGAATGCAGATGAGCAAACAAATATCATACATTAGATTTA
Source organism: Octodonta nipae (assembly GCA_034190945.1). Taxonomy (NCBI): domain Eukaryota; kingdom Metazoa; phylum Arthropoda; class Insecta; order Coleoptera; family Chrysomelidae; genus Octodonta; species Octodonta nipae. Next base: position 66,296,675 of record CM067224.1, on the reverse strand, counting down.
AGTTTATTTGGTGAAGATACAGTGAAAGATAAAAAACGTTACAAAAGTTTATATGAAAAAATCTGGGAATTAAGAAAAAATATATTAAATTAAATAAAAACAAAAACCGTACACTATCTAGATGTTATATGGGCTACATAATATAGCACATGAGCTCACCTATCCGCCTTCCAAGTTTGGCGAACCATCTACAAAACACCCTATATATAATTACCAAATTGCTATACAAATTTCTATCTTCTGATACATAACTACTATTATAATTACAGACTTACTTGGGATTTGTTGTACTTCAATCTTTTGGAAATCCCTTTCACGTTAGTCGGCATAACAGTAGCCCCTCCATTGGGAGAATAATAGTTCGGATTCGAGAAACTTCTGCTGGTACCGTACAAGTATTTCTTCTTCCCCTTCTTTATTAATAAGAAGAACACCAAAATTATACAGAGCAATATAATAAACAACATCGGTACCAAAGTCATGATGTAGAAAGTGTTTGAATGGTGAACTGATTTCGGTTCCGGATTTTCTTCAAATGGCGGGTAATACGTACCTCCGCATTCGCCATAATCTACTTCCGGGTCACATTTGGAGGGCACTATAGTTTTTGGCTCTGAAAATATACGAAATAAATGTAAAAATTTAGTATATTTGTTTCTAATATTTAAATCAGTTGAGGAAAGCGCAGCTGATGCAGGTTCTCGATTAGAAACAATATATATGGATTGAAAAATGTCGAAAAGATAGTATCATATCTATTTCTAATCTAAAATAATTACCAATAACTGTTTGGGTTATTTTTTAAAAGGCTGGATCTTTGGGGAAAATGATCGCATATATGATATAACTTACTAAAAGTTACTTAGCAAACACAGCTCAACAAGTTAAAGTTAATGACATTCTTGGTAAAAAACAAACTGTTAATTGTGGTGTAACTCAAGGTACTGTTATATGGCCTTTACTGTTTAATATATATGTTAATGATATACAGGGTGTAAATGAATAAGTGAGAAGGATTTTAAGATGTGTTTCCTCTAGTTATTGTATGACGAAAAGTTCCTATGAACATATGTCCGCAACGTTGCCGATGTACTTCACAAATTACCAATTTGTCAGTTTTTTATAAGCTAAAAGCTCATGTAAATTGAAAATGTATTTAATTTTTGAAAGGGCCTGAGCTGAAAGGGTGGCCTAATAGTACTATTTACGAACATGTACAAACGTTGAATGATCATATCTAACTTAATTGTTATCCTACAAAAAAACATAAACTGAAAAAACAAAACCTACAATTTTGTTCTCTACAAAATTTTGTCTATCTCTCATAGTTTTTAAGTTATTCCGAAAACAAAAACATTTTTTGCAAAATTACAAAAATACAATATTCTCTTGAGGTTCGACTTTTTTCAAAACTACTTACTATGAAACGGTCCGAACTTTCTGAGCCTTTTTGAAATAAGTAAGTCAACTGATTTGTGAAGTGGTAGCAATTAATTTCAATTGGGGTGGTATTTAGGGGGTAATTTATACACTTTTTTGCAAAAACAAAAAAACAACAACTTTATTTATGTCATAACTCGCTTAATTTTCATGCTAGATACTTGTATAACCAAAACCAAATTAAAGGATTTTTTCAGTACTTTAAAAAAGTGTTTATAAACTTTTTCCGAAAAATGCATTCTTTTCCAGTTATTTTACGATAAACCTTTCAATTTTTGTTTTGAAAAATAAAAACAAAATTTGAACAAGCTTTAACTGTATTGGTTCTACAGAAACTACAAACCCTACATTTTTTTTTGTTTTTTATAAGCTACATTTTTGGTCCAAATGATTTTTTCTTAAAGTCCATATTTTTAAGGTTATTTACGAAAAACCGTATGAAAACTTCTTTTTGTTGAAAACTCGAAAAGAATTGACTTTAAGAAAAAACTTAATGAAACAAAACTTGCTTAAAATTAGTTAATTTATTCATTCCCGGACTTTTTTTATATAATATTTTTCACCCCCGAGAAGGGGTAACATAACCACCCTCCCCCCGAGAAAAAAGCAACCCCCGATACAGGGTCAACTTTGAAGTAGAGGCTAAGTAGTACACAAATCCAATTTTATCGAAAAATCGGTGCTGCTTGGACAAATTACCCGGGAAAATGGTCATTGGCTGGACTATAATGAAATATTGAGTCTAAAACTCGCTCACCTGTTTTACAAGCAGGAGTATACTCGTCAGGGCATCCACAGGTGTAATTTCTGAGTCTGAAGAAACACAAATGTGTGCAATTTCCGTTGTCAGCTGCACAAGGATTCCAACCCAGCTGTCGATTTTCTGCAACCATTGTTATTCCCATAGCAGCATCTAGCTGAGGTCTAACCACAGTGGCTTCCCTACCAGATATTTTTTCGGTTCTATAAACGGACTTGTCAATCCAGTCAGTCCAGTACAGGTACTCCTGATACTGAAAATCATAAGAATGTTGATTAGAATAAAATATCGTCATTAGCATTTGCAAACTCAAAACTAGGTAATCGTTGGTAGGATCATATACACACTGCTCCAAGAAATTAAGGCACTGATTTTTTAAACAACTGATGATAATTATTCATCAAATTCGAAGGTGAGAGGAATTTGGAACATGAGGCGAAACCACCGGTTATTTCTTTGATCACGACGTTTCGTCCTTTTCTGTAACATCTTCAGCCTCTTTCAAGATTAGAAATCTTGTATTTGAAACGTATTAATAAAAGATATTATAATATTAAGTTCTGAATTCAATATTGGAAATCAAATAATTTCATTTATTAGTGGTGAGTTAATTTCATACAGCCGGTGTAATTTTCATACAAAATATAGTTTCGAAGCTTCTTATAAATTGTAACTTACTTGCGTAAGGGAGAATGGATGTGTGGATTGTATATTCAACACAACCCTGTTGTGTCCATGCAAATCTGTGGTTTCAACTCTTTCTTCGTTAAGTTTCGCATCAATCCAGTACAATCGCCTACCATCATAGTCTACCACAAGCCCAATAGGAAAATTAAGCTGCGAAACAACCAAGTTCTTCCTTTCACTACCATCTAGGAACGATCTTTCTATCTTCGGCACTACCCAATCAGTCCAGAACAAGAAACCTTTTTGAGGATAGACTGCTATAGATCTTGGATCGTGGAGATTGTCCTTGATGATAATCTTGCGGTTTGAGCCGTCCAGTCTTGATGTTTCAATTATCTAAAAAAGCATATGCCATTTTAAAACGCAGTTGCCTGGGAAAAAAACAAGTGTTTTTCAATTTGCTTAAGCATGGTTGAACATTTTTTTGTGAGAAAAACTTTCATATTGTTACAACAACGTTTCTATTTTACGGGACTAAAATGGAATCTCTTTTGAAATTAATCACCTATAAGAAAAACTACCTCTCGAAATAATGATGAGAAAAGCAACACTTTGACCATGAAATAAAGTAATGAAAATAGTCTAGAGCCATTGTGATGGATATATGTATATAGGAGTACGATGGTCGGAAAGCAGTTGGGGAGCGAAGATATGAGACACCGAGTATAAATAGCCTAAGAAAATTAGTAATAAAATATTTATTGTGAATTGAAGGCAATAAAGGGGATTTTTTTTGGATGTCGATCAATTGTTTTAAACCCAAAGAAAATTCGTGTCAGTGGTGTCAGAAGTGGGATAAGGTATGGATTAAAACCAAAATTAATTATGATTGGTGAAACTAGTTAGAAAAATGTCAAAAGTGTTAAAATGTTACATTTTATGACATAATAATAGTCGAAAATATTTAAATAAGTATCTCGAAAAAATACAGTTGAATAAAAAGCCGTTTTTATTGTAGAATTGGTCATATAATCATGTTACTAGAAACTCAAAATATGTGACTTTGCTGGTACTGGAAGATCCTATAACTTAAGTTAAAAACCGTGAGCAAGTAATCAAACTTCGAAATATACAGCACATTTAATTTTGCGCAAGAACAAATATCGGCCGTACAAGTTTAGAATCTGTTATTTTGTGAATGATACACTAGGCAGTATTAATTTATGAAAATCTATTGAATAAAATTTCTTTTTATGCCGAAAGTATGATAACCAACATCGAATCTTTAATATAAGAAATATTTATTACTGGTTCATAGAAAAACCGTGATGGTTCAAATCATATAGGCACCAACATCTTGAGAAATTTATCTACAAAGATAGTGGAGCCATGTTTATATCACGGATCACTTTGGAGTAGTATTAAAATTTACTGTATCAACTTTTGGAAGAGTGGTTCGATAATACTTTTCCTCTAGCAGAAATCAATGACTTTTTTTCAACAAGATTGAGCGCCAAGTCGTAATATAAGAACTGTTCAAAACTATTGACCAAATGTATTTCCTGACAGATGTATAATATGCTGTCAGTTGTTTATTGGCCTGTATTATCGCCGGATCTGACTCCTCTGGATTTCTGCCTACAGGGACCCACAAAAACTATGTGTCTCAAAGTAATCTCGAAACGGATGAAGAATTACGATAACTGTTTTTGGAAGCAGTTTAAAAGATTATTACATATTTAACAGTGTTTTGAGTTCCACAATTAGACGATGTTACCTATGCTTAAACAATATTTCTTGTCCATAATTATTTTCTGGAATTTGTTCATTTTGCCAATTTTTGAAAAAGCGCTTCAACTTAACATAATACAGTTTGAAATGTACAAATCGATTAAGCCCTTTGTTGTATGACAATGTTAATGACAGGATTTTTTAGCTATCCTGGAAAATGTTAAGAATCTCACATAGAAGATTACAAGGTGCCAATTCGTGAAATTTCTTGACCTTCTAAATAAACACATTTATTGAGAGGGACAGTTTTTTAAGCACTTATACATTTCTGATCCCTGAGATAAAAACATGCAGAAAAAAAAATCGTCACCTTGTTTCCAGTATTGGTCCAGTAAATATTATTAGCAATCCAATCAACAGCTATTCCATCAGGAGTGGACAAATTTTTGCTAACAATAATCTTCACATCAGACAGATTATTCATGGATACACTTTCAATGACATTCCTTTCGATGTCTGTATAGAAAATGAGTTTCCTTTTCCAATGAAAATCCACATCTATCACGTTGTGAATGTCAAAAACTGGTAAAGTGACATCCCAAGCATCGTCTGTATCGAAGCTGATTTGAACTAGAGCGTATCGAGTGGCAATCAATAGGAATGTGTCTGGGACCAATTCGCACTGTTTGTCGTTTTGCTTGGATTTGCTCAGACCGGTAGGGCAAGCACAAGTATAGGATACAGGATTTCTGAGGCATAAATGTGAGCAACCACCGTTGTTATTTCCGCAGGCGTTTTCAGCAATGTTGTCATTCTGAGCCGAACGTACGTCCATTAGACCATCGAGTTTATCAATTAAAACTGTTTGGTCTTCTCCTGAAAGGATATGCAATGTATAGTGCACATAAAAATAGTTAAATGACAGATAAGAGATATTCGTCCTCTGAATACAGAACTGTAGTGAAATTTATAACTTCTTCTATTTTGGTCTACAATCGCGTAGCATATTCACACTGAATAAATAATTAAGTATGAACATTTTGACAGTGAAGAATCTGGCAATATCCTCCAGACAGGAGCTGAGGAAGGAAGATGAATCGAGGGCAAATACCTCAGCTATGTTTGGCTGATAGCACTTGGTAAGAGCCTCTTTATTCTAGGTTAACGGACGGAAACTGCAACTTCTTTTGCACCTTTTCCTACAACTGTGGGAAAGCCGTAAGTCGTTTTGACCATTCGGAACACGCAGATGTGAAAAACCATTATGTTCATCTCAGAAAGAGCGTCTGACCTAGAATGGACGGTGGCTTACGACTCGTTCATTATGGGATATGGTCTTTGAAGTTAGCTCCCTTATATATACAAAATTGAAAGGGCAGCGAAATTAAGCAGCAACAATAAAAAAGTTATCAAAAGTCAGATATCTAGTAAAGTGCGTCCCATCAGATATGAGGGAGTAGGAACAATTTTACAATAACTTATCGGAAACCAAGGGCAGCAACAATTTGTGGAACCACAAAGATCTGTATTCAAATTTGAAGGATTTGAGAAAATGAACACAAACATCATGCTAATAAGTAAAACAAACAAAAAAACAAGCGGGACAGAAACATTGAAAATCAACATCAATGCTGGACTAGTTTACATTAAAGGAAAAATCATTGCAAGGAAGAGGAAATTATGGGAAATTGTTGTGGAGTTTTCCAGATAGATCGAATATCAAGTGATGAAATAAAAGAAGATTGGAGGCAAAGAAAGATGTTTTAACATTTATAGAAGTGAAAAAAATCAGATGGAAGGAAAACTTCTGAAGAGGTTTCGAAAGGCGACTGATATTTACTGTACAGGAGTGTAGTTCACTAGACTGAAGTCGATCAAGACGATCAAGGAGACACTAATTCCTCCAAAAATGCGAGACAAGAGGATTGCAAGTTGGGAAGACAAGAACAGATGAAAACAAGGGTTGAAAGCATTAAGGCGTCTGCTGTTCAAATCCTAAATTTATATTTTTGTACAATATTTCTGAACTAGCCTCAATTATATTGAATATGAGTAAAGAAATTAGGATTACACTAGAACGAAATAAATTGAATTTGAAACACGCTTTAATATTATATATATTAATATTATACATATGACTATATTTATACTTATTGTATACAATACCTGTATTTTTATCGGCTCTATGCAGGGCTTTGGTTTGCCAATCGGTCCAGTAAATATGACTACCAACCACCACTAAACCGTAGGGATGTGGAAGATTCGACAGAATTAATTTTCGATCTTTGCCGGTCAAATCGCTAGACTCTATGTTCCCCAATTTAGCGTCGTTCCAGTACAGCCTAGATGCAGCTCTATCTATTGTTAGCCCATTGGGCCAGTGCAGTTTCTTCGATATAAGAGTTTTCCTAAAATGTTATAACAAATAAAATTAAGATTATCAGTTGACATTTCGTAAAACCTGTTGGTTCCGTCCATATGGCCGACCTCAATTTTAGCCTGCTTCCCCCAATCTGTCCAAAACATCAACCCGTGATGGTAATGGAGAGTAATAGCTCTTGGAGTATCTAGGTCTCTGTGGAACAAAAGCTTTCGGTTTTTACCGTCAAGTTCAGCAACTTCGATGCTGCTTCTTTCACCATCGGTCCAATACATCTAAAAAAATGTTGCATATATATGCGATACAAAGAATTCGTGTCAATGTTACAAGTGATTGTATAAAATTATAGCATCAAGCACTGACTACAGGAAAATAGTGAAAAGCTTCTATCGAGTACACTTTAGTTAATTCATTTCAAATTTAGATCTTTTTTCTTTTTTTTATGGTATATCTCAAAGACAAATAGAGATATTTATACGGTTCTTTTTTTTAGTTTGTAGAGTTATTAATATAGAACAGAAAAATATTTATTGCAAAGTTATTTTCTCAAAAGTAATGGTGAAAATAGGGGTGATAGTGTGAAGACGTGAAAAATCCCAAAAAATACTCTTTAGTGATTCATTGGACGCGGATCACGCCACTGTAGAGATCGTTTATCGTTATCATTTTTCTCTAAAAGCATCAGAAATGGTTGTCTGATTCCTTCTAATCTCTCAAAATGCAATACAAAAATTTTGTTTGACAAGAACAATAATTATATACGTTTCTGTTAATAGGTACCCAAATAATATCGGTTCATAAAAAAAGATGAAAGATAAAAAGTACGAATGTGACACATCATTTAGCACATATTTCAAAAACGATTATCCCTTAAAATGGCAAAAATAAAAAAATATTAATCTAACTAAACATTGTCAAAAAATATTCAAAATAATTGAGTGAAAACTCACTTACGAGATTCATCAACGATTTTTGATTTGTTTTTTCACTCCCATACCCCCGTTTTCATTCCTATAATCAAAAATGATAACGATAAATGATCTCCACAGGGGAAAATGTTAACGAAATGGTTTTTAGAGCAATGGTCAGCGTCCAATGAATCACTAAACAGTATTTTTTGGGGATTTTTCACGTTTTCACCCTACGACCCCTATTTTCACATATACTTTTAGGAGAACAGCTCTGCAATAAATAATTTTCTAATCTATATTAATTACTCTACAATTTAAAACAAAATAGCCTTATAAATATCTCTATTTGTCTTTAAGATATAAATAAAATAAAGAAAAAAAGTTAGAATTTTGAAATGTGCACCATTTAAACCCTCATTTCCACCCCTATAATAGTAGATGATAACATTCTATATAATTTTCCCTTAATCTACATAACCAAAGGTTCAACGTAAAAAAAATGTTTCGATATCTCTATTTTTGCTCAAGATATTAGGTTTCCGTTAAAAATAATGCCATTTGACCCATAATGCGGCGTTGAGTGTTTAAAATAAAGGTTTGGTGTTAGGGTGCCAGACTGTGTTTTTACATTTGTGACACACCAAAGGTTCTACAGCATTTCCATCCGTCATATACATCGACAAAAACTCCATTTCAACAAGCCTTAACTCGTTTGTATTACCATTAGAGCATTCATACAAGAACCAATTTCTTTGATTTTTTATAGCCTTCATTTTTAACAAAAAATATTGGTTTTGCTTGAAATATGGCTCTGTTGACTGCGGACGTTGGTTTGATTGAAAAAATTTCAACCCCCTAGAAGGGGTGGCTTCCACCTTCAGGATCTGTTCCCCCTATGAAATAATTCTGAATTTAAAGAATATAATAAAGATTTATAAGGACTTAAGGAAAAACTCTTCTTTGAAGGGATTAAAAAAGCCCTGAAGGTTGTAAGGGACCCATAGTCGGACTCGCATTTGTCATTTTTTTAAAGAAATCGAACACAATTTTTCTCTTAATTCTCACTCGCTACATCCGGGTAACTGGCCAATACTCCTTTGCTCTAGACTCCCGATGCAATTAAAGCATAAGCTCCCGTTAGTTATGACTGAGATTCGATTGTTTGAACTCTTCGACTTGGTATTAAACGTCGTTTTGGTATTACCGATGTTTCCGGAAAGATAATCAATTAGAGAAATTAAAAGTCATAACAATATTTGTTAAGACTAATGAATATAGGCAAGAAGATGACAAACTTACCTTTCGACCTGTAGAATCAATTGCTATACCATCGGGTGCTTCCATTTCGTGCATCACAAGAACATCAATGTTTCGTCCGTCTGGTGTACCCTTCTGGATTGTATCCTCAGCGGTATCGGTCCAATAAATTTCGTTGGTCTTTCTATCTACATCGATAGAGGTTACTAGTTTCAAAGAAGGGAACGGCAGTACTACGTCTGCCATGTAAGGAACGTCCAAAGATATTTGACGGATGTCTACCCGATGTGACACAATTAGGTAGTTGTTCGGACCTTCAGCGCAAGTTTGACCATCAACCTGGAAACAGGACAGGTTAGATAATGTCACTTATGATTTGTGAAAACAGCAGACAAATTGGTTACTATTTTGCATAGTTTAAATCGCAAGAAACCAACAAAGTAGAGACTTAAATGACTTTAAAAAAGACTTTAAGTATGATATACATAATTTTGTACTATATTGCACCAGTTTTGTACGTAAGTATGCTGTTCTCGCCCCGGTAATAGAGAATTCATAAAGTAGGGGTTGGAAATAAATTTAATAAGGCAGAATATCCTGTTGGTGCAAAAGTTTGAACTATACATATTAGTAGAAGAACTGTAAATTAATTATGGAATAAATCAATGCCAAAATGCTTTTAGTCAACTCAATTCTCTCTGGTGGAGCAAAGGAATCCAACCTAACAAGAAGAAACGTATAAATAGACTCATTATTGAGGGTATAACTCTATATATCTCCAAAGTATCTTATCCTTGGCATCTTGTTTCATCATATCATAAGTTCGACCTTTCATGATGTCAGTGAGCATTCCATTCTTTGGTATCCCTCTACTTTTAAAACCTTGAATTTCTCCTTCCATTATTCTACATAATCTCTCCTTAAAACATGTCCGATCCTTTTAGCTTTGTTTACTCTTATAGTTTGCATTATTGATATATCTTCCTTTCCTATTCACAACACCTCTTCTGACCATTTGATGTTTTCCAATCTTCTCTAAAGCCACATTTTAGAATACTCACAATATTTTTCTTTTTTTTTTGATAACAGGTCCTTTACTTTAACTCTCTAGCATAAACCTCTCGTCTTATACGGTTTTTTCTACTCGCATTACCTGTGTTTTTCCAATATTTATCTTCATATCATATTTCCTACCATTTTAGGTTATTTTCCAGACAATATTTTGTAATTCATTTTCTGTTGCTGCAAGGGCTGCTTGGCACTTAATATTATTCACTTTTTTCCTTTCTTACGGTAATCCCAGCAGTGTCTTTCAATGTTTCATTTATTAGTTTTTCAGCATATAAATTAGATAGTGCCGGTAACAAACAACTACACCTCTACCAATACTTTTTGTCTTTTGTAAAGCTCTCGAATGAAGCGTCGGTCTTTCCAATCCAATTCCATTTCGTTCTTATTTTAAATAGTATATTTCAATCTACTCGGTCAAACGCTTTCCCTAGTCAGTAAAACACACATGAGCTTGTTCTTCTCCATTAGTCTCATTTTGACGCTCGCTATAGCATCTCGGGCCCCTCGTTCTTTTCCAAACCAAATTCATCTTCTCCTAGGTTTTCTTCAATTTTATTTTCAGTTCTTCTCAACAGTATTCTTGTTATTATTTTGGTGAAATGGCAGATAAAGCTTATAATTCTATAATCTTTGCATTAAGTCGCCTTTGGTTTCTTGGGTAAGGAAACTAAAATTGTTTTTAAAAGATCGTCAAGTCATTTTAGAGATTGCACAAGGTCCTAGTAGCTTAAGTGTTTCAAATGGTATGTTATCTAACTTTATTTACGTCACACTGCTCTTCTGGCTCTATATCTTTCATACTTTCGTGCGCATTACTGTTATATATGGTACCTAATCTTCTTTGTTTTCGTACACTTTAGCTGTTATAGTGTCATCCTCTTTCATCATCCCAGTTTTTCTCATGGGTTTAGATTTACTCTTCGTTTAATCTTTTACTGTTTTGAATAGTTTTTCTGTTTGGTAGTATTTTTCATGATATTCTATTTTCTTTGTGGTCATATTTATCACTCTTCATAGCTCATGATTTATTCTCTTGTACTCCGTTTTACCTTTTTCGCTATTATCATTTTTCCATTTATTTCTTACTTCCATTTTATCCAAAATTTCTTATGTTACCCACTCTTTCTTGGGTTTCCTTGATTTTCGTCCAACGTTTTTCTGTAATACACCAAAAAACGTTTCTTTGAGATGTAATCTATTTAAAAAAATGAAAATATAAGAAGTTGTTCAAATAGACAGGAAAGTAAAGAAAGGCTAACCCGGATACCTAAATAAATGCCAGAAAATAAATGTCAAATTAAGATTTAGAATTGACCTCAACAGAAAGGCACAAGAAGAAAGGTCAACTAAGACCGACATGGATACAATTTATATTTAACTTACCCCCAACTTAATTCCTGTAGGACATGCACAAGTCCGCCCTTTAGGCTTCAGTAAACATAGATGCGTACACCCACCATTTTTCGTGCTGCAAGAATGTCGAATAGGTTTTCTGGTCCTATGAAATACTCTGACTTTCATGAGATCGTTCATATTGGTAGAAATTATCGTACGATTTTGACCCGTTGTCTTAAAAGCTCTTTCGATGTTTTGCGTTTCCCAATCGGTCCAATAAATGTGATTTTCGAAAACATCCAAGCCGAAAGGATGAGGAACTGAGCTCCCACCCAGTAGCACCATTCTGTTTTTACCGTCTATGTTAGCGAATTCAATGGTCCGTGAACCTCCATCAGTCCAGTAGATTTTACCAGCAACATGATCCACGGCCAAACTGTTAGGCCGAGTGAGGTTGGTATTGACAATAATCATCCTACTAGTACCGTCCATGTGAGCTCGTTCTATTCTGGTTATTTTGTCCCACTGAGACCAATACATGTATCCTCCTAAAATAAGTGTATTAGAATCAAGAATGCGATAAAAACGAAATTTGTATACCTTGAGGATCCACTACAATGTCCCTTGGCTGGTCCAGTTCTTCCCACACTAACAAAGACCTCATAGTTCCATCAGTATTTGCTACTTCTATTCTAGAGGTGGAGGAATCTGTCCAATATATTTTATCAGTTGCCCAGTCCAAAGCTATACCAGATGGTGTTACTGTGAATAATTCATTGCTTTAATAAAATATTGATCCACAGAATTATGAACGGAAAGTTTTAAAGTGGTCCAGTGCATATGTAATAGTATAGTAATTGTTAAAGGAAATCAGATTTACTGCCGCTGATGGAAACTTAGAAGAAATAATTCGAGAAGATCTATCACACATTCTTAGAAAATCGACATCAAGCAAAAGCCCCTCATCACACTTTGTTTGGACGGCTTCATCAACGACTAAGAGAAACAGGTAGCTTCAAACTTAGAAAACATGATTGTGGTCGCCACCGGGTTTATTAGAACACTAGAAGTAGAAGAAGCCGATACCAGCCCTAGCAAAATTGCTTTACCGCTACATCTTTGCCATCTTAAAGCAACAGCTGTTATATTCATATCATATAAAACGAGTCCAGGGACTGTTATCTCGTGATTTTCCCTACCCTCTCTGCATTTTCGTTTTGAATGCTAGATATGATTATAAAACACCCAGAATTCCTTGATTCACGGACTAAGCAACTTTTTCAAGAAGAGCCATTGTTAATAACCACCTTAACCACATATGGGCGGAAGAGAATCCTCATGCTATAATTGAAACTCACCACCAGGAATGATTTTTTTAAACGTATGGATTGGAACTATTGGAGATCACCTAATTGGCCCACATTTCCTTCCAGCTATATTAAATGGAGATACATACACTCAGTTTCTAAGCGAGGAGTTGCTAGTTCTACTTAATCCGATTCCATTAGGTGTCAGAGCGGGAATTTGTTTTAGGCACGATGGCGCTTCTGCTCATTTTAGTATGAGAGCACGTCAATATTTGAACGAAACAAATCCAGATCGCTGTCAATGGTCAAGGGCGTACTGAAACAAAATTTGTAGGGGCAGAAAGAACACGTGACCCCAGAAAAAGTACCACCCAGTAGATGTTCATGACCGTTTCTGTGACCTTATTATGAAGACTTCACACAGGCATTCATGCTCCAAAACTGAATTAAATATCTCCGAAACTTTAGTAGTCAGAAGAAAAAAAACCTTGTACATCGGTAACGAAGCATTTGCAGACATATGTTCATAGGAACTTTTAGCCATAACTCGAGAAAGCACATCTTAAAATCTCTCGCCCTTATTCATTTAAACCCTGTATAACAGCTCCTCTTATAATATTTTGAAAAAAACACTTTAAGCACACCTCTAGTTTCCTCGTATATCAATGCTGATATACGTTTAACACCACCACGTCTTATGGCTGGTTTTGTAATACCTTAGATATTATTACGTACTACTTTACGGTGACGTTTTGCGCCGCTTTTTCCTAAACCTTTGCCACCATTGCCTCTTCCAGTCATTTTGAAATAACAGACACCATTGAATTAAGTTGGCTGTTACTTGGCGAGAAGTTGATATTCATTTTGAATTAAGTAACTACAATTTATTTAACTAAAGACATCGTTATTATACATACAAAAAAAGAAACAGCAATGTAGTTTAGATATGTGATAGTAAACAAACAAAATACAAACGTTGCAACGAGACCCAGCACAGAAACCTGCGGACTCAAGAACCTATTTGGCAAAGACAGCTAAAGTCAAAATACAAATACATAAGAATATCTAATAACAATGACTGATTTCAATAAAAAAGTAATCGAAATATCCCAAGTTCTACGAGCTGAACATAAATTGTGTAAGTTTCACCAGCTTCAAAACTAATAGTAAGCTTAATTGGTTCTCCGACACAACAACTGGCCAAATAATTCACCCAACAACAAGTAAGTTATCAACCTGAAAGTTTTAACCTAGTGGCTCACTTTTCTCCAACATTTCTATAGATGAAGAATATGGAACAAGTAACAGCGCTTTCTCGGAAAACACCTACTTTGTCTACAATTGTCTACAAGGGAACTATAATTGACGTTTTCATCTTTACTTCAATTCGATCCATGCTACAAAATACCCAAAATATTCAACAACAGGCCAAAGGTCTTCATACAAGAAACAGAAAACCATTTGACAAGTTACTCATAATGAAGCACTTTTGCTAGGCAGGGACCCCTTGAAAGAACCGAATTTTGAAGGGCAAATAAGTGGCACAAGCCGGACACTAATTACTTTGGTATCCCAGAATTGAATCTTTGCAAATGTGGATAACAAGATCAAGAGAAATACAGGTACAGGAGGAAGTTTAATATTGTTAGCGAAGGCACTAATATTAGGCACTGATTGGACCATGCAAAATTATTACTCACACAGTATTTCTACGGGAAATGCAACAACAACTGTATTACTATTATTTACTGGACCAAATTATGTAATGTCTTCGATGACACATTACATATACTATCCAAAAAAAAATGTATGAATTAGATGTTGCGGTTTTAGTTCAATGCAAGTATATAATTGACGAAGGACCTTTAGCGGAACAATCAATAAAACACGTGCCGTCGCGTAAATGAATCACCAAATAAAAGTTAATCATTGACCTTTTACGTCGAACCTCTGCAGGTGGTGTTTTCTTGGTTCTTCTTTCTTCAGAGGCTAGCCCCGCAGCGGCAGGAACTGTTTTTAGAGCTTCGTCTGTTCATTGATTGAGCAAACAAAAAATCCGGGTTTAACAACAAATGATGCGCTTTTGTAAACACAAAAGAAACAAAATGAAAGCGGTTTAGCGGTTGTTACGACCGGAACTAATAACTCGCGGAATCGTAACACAATAACAACAAAAAGCGGCCATTAAGACGGTATATCAAAAGCGTCCGAATAGATCGGAATACAATACAGCTACAGCTATTGGAATGTTGTAAGTTGAAGCGAATCAAGGAAATGGAAGTCCAACCTTCATCCAAGTAAGAATTTATTGTGCATATTTCTCATAAAATATGGTATATTCCTTATACCTTAAGTTTAAAACCCATTACAAATTTAGCGTAAGTTTAAAACCAAATATAAACCAATGCCAGAATTTTAGGCAACCTACATCTTATCAAACAATATGATAAAAATATGTTGCTCTATTTACCCTTTTATTGTTGAACTGAACTACTTACTCAAATTAGTATTAACCAACACTTCTTGAGAGCTTCCATTCCAGAATGCCCGATTCAATGTATTCCTTTCAATGTCTGACCAATAAATTTGATCTGTTCTGGAATCCCATGCAATTGCTAAAGCAGATTTTATGCGGTCTACCGGAATAACCTAAAAAACACATTCTATATTATCTTATTAAATAAAAACCTTAATTTCTCACCAGTTCGTGTTTGGAGTTACTGTCCAAATGTTTGATCCTCAAATCCTTCTTCCTAGCGAAGAACAAAAATTTATCGGGTTTCTGGCAGCTCTTTTTATCCGGCTTTAATTTTTGGCCCATACGACAGACGCAACTGAATGAACTTCTGTTAGGTAAGCACATGTGGGCACAACCACCATTGTTGATTCCACATCGGTTACGGAATTTTGGTTGTCGCTGTGGATGGTAACTATGAATGTCCATCGGAAAATGAAGATGATCGTGGATAGTTCTCAAACCAGCTCCTGTAGTTTTACTTGCTGTTGTGATGGACTTGGTATGCCAATCGGTCCAAAATATGGCATCCTCAAAAATCGTGATCGCAAACGGATGCGGTAAACCTTTACTGATGACCTTTTTTCTTCCTGTTCCATCGAAGAAAGCTGTTTCAATGACATTGTGCTTGGCATCCGCCCAGTAAATTTGATTTGAAGTATAATCGATTGTTAAACCATTTGGCCAGAACACAGACTCTGTAATGATGCTTTTTCTGTTAATTCCATCCATTTCGGCAGATTCGATTTTTGGATTTGGACCCCAGTCGGTCCAAAATATGAGAGCTTCTCCAGGATGGACTGCAATCGCTCTTGGTTTGTCCAATTCACTTGCAGCAATTATAGCTCTTTGTGAACCATCTAAACTAGCAACTTCAATCCGCCTCGTTCCTGAATCTGTCCAAAATATTAAATCGTGGATCCAATCTAAAGCTACACCTCCCGGAGATTCCAAACCATATTTGATAACATCTGTAAGCGTAATTTTTTATCTAGATCACCATAAAAATGATCTGTAAACTTACCTTGAGTACCAGTTCCATTGATGAACGCTCGTCTTATCACATCCATGGATACATCAGTCCAATAGATTAACTGTTTCTCGTAATGATAATCTAGCGCTATTGCATTATGAAGGCCTTTCAATATAGCAGTATATTTCGAATTACTGAGAGAAACCTATAGCCAAATTAAATATTTTTCATTAGAAGGTAGAGTATATGAATTTCTAAGGGTAATTTTACATATTTAGGGGTTAGAGTCGAAGAAAATTAAAGAGAGGTCGCGGAGATAAAAGCAAAAATGGCCAAGAGAAACAAGAAGTATGGAATGCTGAGGGCGTTGATGAATTCCAAATTTGTCTCAAGAAAAATCACACGAATGTGAAACATAAAACGGAAGAAGAGAGTAATGAATCAAGGGAAATGAAAATGTTAAGGAGCTTTTACGGAGGTACAATAACGAATAGTGGAAGAGCCTGGAGACTCAGATGGCTAGGGCATGTAGAGAGGATGAAGAGAAAGCAGATGCCAAAATAATAATCAACAGTAAACCGATAGAGTGATAAGAAAGACCTTGGCGAAGATAATTTAGGAGACAATCTGCGGATATAAAGCATAAAGCAGTGGAAGACCGATGATACCAATAAAAATGAATAGCAGTGTTTAGTAAAATAATCTATGTACATATTGCAAATAAAATAAATACATAGAGTGTAAATTTACGCCCAAGGTCTTTATAGTCTGCAGATGTTTTAAATAATAATGACATTTTCAAATAACTTACCTGTCGGATGTCAATTCTGTTGGCAAATAGTAACGTCGGTGGAGCTCCCATGGCCTTGCAGGTTCTCAAATCAGGCCTCAAGACGTAACCTGTCATGCATCCACATTTGAAGCTACCAACTGTATTGTTGCATGTTTGGGAACAGACGGGATCGGTTGCGTACAAGCACTCATTTATATCTTGGCAGCTATAACAAGAGCATTGCAATATTAACAAAAGGTAGATTAGAGGTAATTCATTAAAAGTTACAGGTATCTAATGAGTTTGGGGAACAATCACCAGTTATGCATTCTTAGAAGGTCATATATACTTTCCGCTGCTAGCAATTCCGCATTTTAGTTAAACTCAATGTTAGATAGCCGTTATTTGTAAGACAGTTTGTCAAACTGTTCATAGATGACCCCTATTTCTTTTTGATACTCTTAGTTTTAGGGTTAACTAACACACAGACACCTCAAATTTCGCGTCATGCTGTGTATAACTTTTCTTTGTAATTCTTAGAATATAATTCACACCAAAAAATTCGTAGGTTAACTAAAATCTGTCAAAGCAGTTATGATACTTCTCGAAATTTTTCAATCCATTGAACGCAAGACAATATTTTTCCTAATCGAGAACCTTCAGCATTTGCACTTCACTTCACTGAATAAATATCGACATCTAAGAATTTCAGGGATAACTAACTTATAGAGACTCCCCAATTGGAGCCGTACTATGTGTAATGGCTCTGTCTTGACAATTCCATGGTCTGGTTTGTTCTGTGGCTCTTGGCTGTGTAGTGGGTCTTCTGAAGAAGTTGTTAATTATTGTAAGTCATGTTTCTTTTGACAGCTAAGACAACTACATGGTTGTGGCTTGTGTTCATCCTTCACCATATATGTACACTCCAGATTCAGTTAAATAACGATTCCAAGCACTAACTACAACACTTTGCGATACATTAAACCATATAGCTACGTCCTCTTGAGACATCTTCAAGTCTACAAGCATTATTTCCCAACAAATGTATTTGTAATAACAACAAAAACTTACTAGAAGCTCTTTGTGTACTTATTCTGTGGCGTTACAACGCTGGGTGAGTTTTATCCGACTTGACAACTTGCCTCCATCTATTCCTGTTTCCTGCAATTCGGTGATCTATCCCCATAATTTTGTGATCCAGTGCCAGATTCTCTCGCCACTAAAGTCGAAAGTTCACTTGAAAGACCAGCTGCTGATTTCCCAGTTGAGGTTTTTTCTCACTGGAGTCTTCAGAACTTTATTTCTTAAACGATATTGAGTCCTCGAACAAGTCTTCTAGTTCTTAGTTGATTTTTATTCTATATTGTCCTGTCGGCTCATTAAGTGTCGCCCCCAAAAAATTTTCCTTAGGATTTTCCTTGCCCTACATCTGTTTTATACATATTGGGTTTTTTTCGTCTTATGAGTCCTTTCGATTTTAGAAGGTGTTGTAGGGCGTAGAGGCATTGCTGTTCCAATTCACTGACTTGGTCGAAGTTGTATTCCAATTCAGCCTCTATTTTGGCCATCTGGCTCGTGTACATATATATGGTTAACTCCACCTTTACCAGGTCCCAAGCACAGGATGAGAAAGGAAGGTGGTTAATCGAGGGACTACTATCCCTCCTTCTATAAAAAGCAACAGTTAAGAGAACGAAACACATGCTTCGTACCTGGACTGATCTTTTAAGATGGCAAAAAACAATGAATAAAGGAACATGCAATTTGCGAAATCTATATCGGCCTGGAGCCTAAACAAACATGGTCAAATAACTGGAATTCAAAAACCTGAACATTTCGGCTGAATACGAAAATCGACAAAAAATATTGGCTATACTATATTGATCAGAACATTATAGAAAATAATTATTTTACGAATAACCTTGAATAAAATTTATAGAAAATTTAAAAATACCCACAACCCACCTTAATTGTTGCGCAGTATATAATAAAGGAGCTAAATGACAATGTTAAAAAATAGTGAACATATTGGTACAGAACACTTTAAACAGGATAGTGATCAATGTGGAACTTCTAGACGAAGCAACAAATACGAGTATGACTGAAGATTCGTTGGTTGGTTATCCCCATGAAGAACCATTCTGGTACAGACAGATAAATTTTTGCTATATGTTTTTGTACAATACATACAAGTAGGTACAGTATAATGTAAAATTTCTATCAAATCTTGTCTCGAAATCTTTTCTTGTTATACCATATCTAACTTCGAAATTTTTGGGGTTAAACAAGTTACAATAGTAAAATCAGATCTAGAGAATTTCAAACTACTGGTAGCTATTTTACTAATAGAATAAGTAGGTTATTCTCTGATTGCGGTGATCATTCCCAAAGACCCTTAGATCTAAAATGGAATATGGAGGTACTTACGTGTATCCATCACGTGACAATTCATATCCATTAAAACATGAGCAACCGTCTTTACCATCAGGTGTGGTAACGCAAAGCTGTTGACATTTTGTGTTCTGTTCACATTCTCGTTTGGAAGGACAATTTTCCTCATCTTCACCTTTTGGACAGTTCTTCTGTCCATCGCAATGCATCTTTTTATTTATACAATAGATGGTAATATTATCTTTAATTCCAACACCAGTACAAGGAAATTTAGCGTCATCACACATTATTTCACATTTTGATTCGTCGTCACCGTGTTCGCAGTCTCGAGATCCATCACAAACCCAAGTTTTCTGAAAGAGTATGAAGATGACTACTGAAGACGATTAATTTATAAGACTTACCAAAATGCACCCTCCATTTTCGCAAGTATATTCCTCTGGTGAACAAGTTTTGGTGATATTGTAATCACAATTGGCTTCATCTTCGCTTTCGTCACAGTCTTTTTGCTTATCACATCTGTATCTCTCTGGAATGCATTTAGTATTGTTGCACCTACAATAATAATAATTTCTGTAGTTATTTATAAGATATATATTATTCATAGTTTTTTGAAGAATATTATTGCTTTAACAACCATATGATTCCGTTCTTAGTTCATTTTATATACAACTATGGTAATGACTAATATAATTTAACTATCAGTCATACATGTGTTAAATAATATTTCATAACATATCTGAGACAGAAATGTTTAAAACTGCCAAGAAATTAGAAAACAAAATTTCCTTAGATCCAGGCGGGATTCCATCGTTTCTTGTTTAAGATTATATAATCTATCAGTAAACAGGTAAATGTCGCCTTTTATTTGGAAGTTCACCAGACTCACTGATATCTTGAAAAATCCAGATAAATGCCTAGTTCTTAATAATAGTGGTATCAAATTTCGCAAAGCTATTTGAAATTATTTGTCTTTCAACACGAGGTTGGCAGCTGCCGTTAATAGGAATTCGTTGAATTCCCTTGAACCATCCAGAACACATGAAAGAAGTTTCCTGATGGTTCGTTGACTTACCAGACAATTCCGAGAGAAATATATTATGGCGGACAGCTGGCTATGGGATTCATTCTGTATTCGACGGTCATATAGTTAAGTAGAGATAAATTGTAAATAATTCTGTGAATATAAATTGTGTTAAAGTAGTGGAAATAAATTAGTGTGAGTTGAACTGTGTTTTTAAATAAATCCAACAACTGAACTAACCCGAGTGTGAAAATAAAAACATTACAATATATTTCAGCAGAACAGCATGGTTTCATGACAAAAAAAAATCGGCAATAACAAATCTTTTTCAGTTTGCACAATTTCTTACAGATGTGTTAGATGATCAAAAGTAAGCTAATGCAATATATACAGACTTTTCGAAAGTTTTAGATAGAATTAATGATGCAGTTTTAATTAATAAGCTGTTGCAAATTGGATTTAGTAAGAAAGCCATAACTTTATGACATCATTTCTTACAAATAGAATGCAGTTTTTTTTCATATAATAAATATAATTCTGTTCATTTCGTTTTGAACATCCGGCATTCCCCAAGGGTCAAATTTGGGACCCCAACTATTTCTAGTATTTTTTAATTATTTAATGGATATCATCACATCAGGTAAACAGTTTTTTTGCGGATGACCTTCAACTATTTCAGCTATTAATAGTTACAGGAATTGCCAACTTTTGTAAAATGATCTAAACTCTGTTCAAATGTAGTACTAGAGTATCCGAATAAAGATTAAAATTCACCATTGTGTCGACCAGATCAGAGTTTAGGTATTCCATTTTGCTAAATTTATTACATAAATCCATATTAAGCAAGAAATATAAATATGTGCCTGCTTGAAATTAAAATATGCACTAAGATTATTTATTATAACTATATCGTTTAACAGGTACCACCCCTTAGCAATTTCAGGATTAGACTCGTCCAGAAAATTTGAAACGGAATAGCTAAATATTTTCAATACTTATATGTATTTAACTTTTCAAAAAAATATGTCTTCCATAGGATTGACTGCAATTTTGCAAAAACTACCAGGGCTAAAGTATTAATTTTGAGAACAAAAATTGTGTATGAGAAGATCTATCGCTTCAGTTAATAAGAATATTTTAGCTATAAAATAAAAAAATAAATAGGCGATTACTTTTTTTTTAATTTCGGGTAGGTTTTTCATTTCTCTTCAACATTACCTATAGTAGCAAACACGGGTTCATGGGATGCATTTGGGTAAAAGGTAAAAAACTAAATTGATACCGATTTTTTGAGTTTTTTTTGTTAAAAAACAAAAACGCATCGATAAAACATGTTGAATTTTATATAAATTAGTCATGTTTTATCATTAGAACACGCTGATGTTGATATTGTTCTACTATTAGTTTTGTCACCAAAAGATCTTTTTCTCCGTAAATGCCCTGAGCTAACTGTTATGTTTTTATTTTCACACTCGAGTTCAGTTTAGTTTTTGGATTTATTTAGAACCACAGTCTAACTCACTATAAATTATTTCCAGTACTTTAATTTATATTCACACAACTATATACAATTTATCTTGAACACCTGATCTTACTATACAGCAATCGAATACTGAATGAATCCTTCCGTCAGCTCTCCGTATTTACATATTTCTTGTCGGAATTCTCCAGAAGGTGAAAGAGCCGCCGAGAAATTTCCTTCATGGACTCTAGAATTCTTCGAGAACTTCATCAAAGTCAGCCACCAACCTCGATGCGCCAGACTAACAACATTTCGGATTCCACGAAATATCGGCAGAATGCCCCTTCCACGAATTATTGGATGAATTCCCGTCACACTATTGTTTTGCATGATAGATTTAATCAGTTATAGCGTATTTTCATTTAGTTTTATGCATACTTTCTTTGTTAATAGTTTATACTTTTGGGCAATAAAGCTTAAATAAAGAAATAAAAATGGCATTACTTGAACTCTCCAGAGACGCAAGTGCCAGGAATTTTTGGGCAATCGTATTCATCGCTCCAGTCATCACAGTCATCGTCACCATCACACTTGAATTCTAATTTGATGCACTTGTGAGATGACAAGCACTGGAAACTTTCCTCATTGCAATGTGGTGGAATTATATCTGAAAGTTAAAATCATTCAGTAGACTAGGTTTAATTTGCTGAAATGTAATAAAATGACGGTTATAGCTGATTCGGGTTTTTACAGAATTAGACCGCTTCATTTTTTGCGAATTCTTTTATCTATACATTTTAACAACCATACAAATAGTTTATTTGCCATTGACAACAACAACAAAAAAATTTCCCGACAATTCGACCAAACTTGTAAGGGAAGACATATACTAATTTCACTTTCCTTGTGGCTGTTCCATACTAGTATTCTTTCTTACAGGATAATGGACAAAAACTCATGTGACTATGATGCACAAATATGTAAATTAATTTATTATTATTTACAATTCGTACGTCATATTGACAAGTTCGAAAGTGCTGCAAAGCTAAGTACAATTAGTATATTTCTTACTTGAAAAATCCACTTGCAAGAATTAGCAAAAAACCGGAAAATTTTATTTTTATTATTGTTAAAATTTAGAACTAAACTAATTGTGAAAAATGTGACGCAAAAATTAACTTCCTCAGAATGAATGTTACTTTTTAGTAAGATAGATACTTTTAAAGACTTTAAATACAAACTAACACAATTAATGACAATGAAAACTGGTAAAAAAATGAAATTGTGTTAAGAGCCCTATAGAAAATAATTTATATTTAAAAATGAACCGACTTCAACTGGCTTAAAATAAAAACGGTTTAGAAACCGTGTGCAATCAATAACTATTTTTTGACATATATTCTTTTTTATCTGATTTAAGATACAATTCAATTGATTATTTTAGCGTATTCTTATCTCTCCCTCTCTCTCTAATTTGTTTTTTTTTTTCAATATTATCCACATTATTTTTTAACTTTTTTATTTGTTTTATTATTTGTACCACGTTCTATAAGTGTAACTCTAATATAACCCAATATAAATTATTTGTCTATCATTTCCTGAATCA
Organism: Octodonta nipae; assembly: GCA_034190945.1. Classification (NCBI taxonomy): domain Eukaryota; kingdom Metazoa; phylum Arthropoda; class Insecta; order Coleoptera; family Chrysomelidae; genus Octodonta; species Octodonta nipae. The sequence goes on along the minus strand of CM067224.1, from coordinate 66,273,113 downwards.
CCCTATACAACTATAATTCAGCTCTACAGGATGTTTCAACCTTTCTGTATAGGTATTAATCCTTTCCAATCTATTGACTGTTTCTATTTTTCTATTGTTTAAATCACCTCGGATACCTATAAATTTTATTTTGTCTGTTCTTTGGGGTTTTCTCTCCTCAATTTTTTTCCCTGCAACAGAGAAGTATTTAAAATCGTATTTGGAGCACAAAGTATAGTAAAAAATTTTCGCTTTGATCTTGAATTTGTTGTTTGCCAAAAAATTTGACACTGACAATTTGTCGTCTGGCGATCACTTGACTCTGAGGTTACCGTTTTTTTTTTAGAAAAAACCTCGAAAACAACACTAAACGATTGACAACGACTCCAGACTCGGAGTTGAAACGTCTCCATACACAGATAAGTATTACACAATATACAATACATTACTTATATACAGGAATACTGGTTGATCATTTTATAGATATCTCTTTCTCTCAGAATAACTGTGAGGAAGAATCTCTGTACAGACAGCCATTAATCCGGGCAATTTTAGGAAATTGCCTTACTACACTTTGTTCTACATATACAATTTTTAAATACTTATCTGTTACAGGAAAAAATTTGGAGGAGAGAAAACCCAATGAACAGACAAAATAATTCAAGACCTCTTCAACAATCTTTTCGAAATTACCTATAATTTTACTTCGCCCCATTTGTCAATTATAAGCAACTACTTATGTTCCTCACTATATAACATTTTTAACGACCCTGTATAACTGTAATTCAAGTCTACCTTATATTTCAATCACCCTGTATATGCAACTGCTTCTAACTTTTTTTGAACCCTTCGCCCTATTACTCCACTATCCTTACTGCATATGCTTATTTAACCATTTTTTTAAGTTTTTTGATCCACTCTGTATAACTATAATTTTACTTCACTCTTATTTCAACCATATATATACGCAACTACTTATGTGTCACCCAATACAATATTTTTTAACCACCGTGTATAACTTTAATTATATTCCACCTTATATTTCAACCATCCTATATATATGGAACTGCTTATGTACCACGCAATATCACATTTATTTGTAAGATTTTTTCCACCCACCTGTCTAACTGTAATTTTACTTCGCCCTGTATTTCAACTGCGCATATTGCTTGCTGCTTGCATTTCGATGCACACACACACATACCTACCGCCGTATAGCGTACAGAAAAAAGGTCTAAATCAGACCCCGTTTTCAATGGTATTAACACCAAATAATTACGATATTTGTCTTTGCGAATCCTTTTAATTATTTAATTTCTTGTTCATTTTGTATTAATACCATTGAAAACAGGGTCTGATTTAGACCTTGAAACGTCTGGACTTTTGAAATATACCGATTTTCAAGTTTATGTGGCGTTATTCCCAAAGAACTCAGAAAAAAAAACAATAAATCCGGATATCACATGATAGACCATTAACAGGGGTATGGAACTGTACACCCAATCTTTCAAGTCAGGAAAACTACCAGCTGGTCGTCAACAAACGTTCCCTTGTTGAATTCCCTTTTTTAAGCTGACGGAATCTTGAAACACTAAAAAAGTGGGCTTTAGTTCGCACATTCAGTATTTACAGAGTGGTTCACTTTTATCACTGAAAAGTTGTAAATAGTCATCTTATAGTCCAATTAATAGCTGCGAGCTTTTTTGTGTGTAACAAGTGAACACCAAAGGTCTGTTGAGTAGCAATACACAAATGTCGTGCTAAGGATAGAAAGAGAGGGCAATAGAGAGAGCAAGACGCTATTTCACTCGAATGGTAGGTGCAGCCATTGGGTGCAGTTCTCAATTGCCCTCTCTTTCTATCCTTGGCACTATGTTTATGCCCTGCAGGCTATCTCTGGGGGAATACTCAAGTGTTAAAGAGGCTGAAACTTGCAAAATAAGAGTGAAGCTTAGAGAGAGTGACACTTATCACCAATTTGATCTTTTCTATGTTTATTCTTGTTTAGCCAGTGGCCGTATTCTGTAACTCGTTATCTTCGTAACGTTTCGATATGAATATCGACTGTCGTTATGTACGACAGGGTTGCCACAAGATTTTCGTCTAAGTCCCATGTATGCCCTAAAGTACCAAATAAGCACACTTCTTTCTTATTATGGACATATATTATCATTTATTTTGAATATGGATATGACTGATTATTGAATGTATAATGTCAGACAACATTTAAAACATTAAAATAATAAGTTGTGAGAACTTGAAAAATTTCGGAAGTACCTACCATGTGGCGCAACATTTAAAATATGTAAATAAAAAGTTGAAAATATCCCTTACCTACATTTTTTAATTCAACGCTAGTGAGATGGTAACAAATACTACTCAACTGCACCTCCGAATAATGATTATCCTCAATTATCCTTTGAGTTTTCTAAATAATCTTAGTAAATCGAATTTGAATTTAATTCAAATTATATATAAATATAATTAAAACAAGACTTCAAATTAATTGCGAAGACTGTCAGTAAAAAGTGGCTAAACTGCTATTTGTAGACAAAATCGCCCAATTCGCGATAAATAGTTCAGTTTGGCAAGTATGTAGGGCAACTTTAAAACATATCGAATGTTTTATCGATACTCAAACGACGTTGTCGTTATCATTTCGAATGAAACCTTAGAGAATTTACTTTCTAGAGATAGCCTGCAGTGCACAAATGTCGTGGTAAGACTAAGGAGGGAGAGGGCAATAGAGAGGGCAAGAGGCTATTTCACTCAATTGGGAGCTGCTTCCAATGAAATACGTTCAGCATGTTGTTCATTGGCTGCCTCCACCCACTAAGTGAAATAGCCTCTTACTGTCTCTATTGCCTTCTCTTTCTAGCGTTGCAACGATTTTATGCTTGACAGGCTATATCTACATGGTAAATGATCTAAGAATGAAACGGAATGGACATTCCGTTCTTAGAATGCAAAGTTATTAATTGTTTTGTGATTCCGTGTCTACTATTGTCTTGACTCAAGACCAATTGTATGATCTGTGCTCAAGACTCTTGAGATCTGACACCAAATTAAAATTTGAATTATTTGTAAAACAGATTTTAAGTTTTTTATTTGCGCTTTATTAGTTTTAACACAATGGTAAATTTTGTTCTAATTTTAAGGTCGATAAAGTATGCTTAAAGGCAAATGTTGAAAATTATTTAATAAATTTGGCTTATTGACAAGTAGCATGTATGGAGGTAACTTGTTTAATCAAATTATGTATTTTCAATACCATATTTTCCACAAATTTTAAGAAATATGATTTTTCATGAATTCATGAACACATATTTATTGAGCATAAAGTAAACATTCACAGTATTCAAATTTATTAACCATATCATTCACAAATATATTAAATAATAGAGCTAAATACAGTCCCTGAGAGACGTTCGACGTGAAAGCAACTTTATTGAAGAAGTCACAACATCAACTTGTTACTTCTCCAAAGTCCACAATAGGCGAGTATCAAACTTGAGGTAGTAGAACGCCTAGCAGCTTTAACATTATTAAACTGACTTGTTATCCTAATTGCACTAATGTATTATAAATATTCAGAATGATACATATTTCTGAAATTGGGCGAAAGTTTTCAGTAATGGACTTTTCTCCATTGACACATGTTAGTCGGTTCCTGCGTCTGCATAATTCGGAAACATCTCAGCCAATATTTCTATCCAGTGCCAACGCCCGTAGTTCCCGTTGTTCATCATCATCTTTGCCATCGAAAGGCACAATAATAATTTTCTTCTTCTTCTTCTTCCAAGGTTGGCCTTACGGCCGGTATTGGTCTTGATCTTTCGATCTTATTGACCATTAACAAGTGTTTTTATGTTGTAGATAAAAAATTTATAGGTTACTTTTCTAACTTATGTACAAGCATATAATCGGAAAATATTGAAAATAAAGAATTCCTTAAACTTCACGTAACACTTATTTCTGATCCTATCCTAGCTCCCGTAAATGATTGATGAAATATTAACGAAACTTTATTTACACGGCGTGGTGACCTAGACTCCCGGCATTTCATTATTCTAAACACTTATCTCACTTCCAGAGCGTCTGTCACTTTATCAGTGTCTTTAAGGGCGACGAAGATATTGTGAACGAAATTAAAATTATAAGGGTAGGAGTGTTAATTATTAAACTATTACAGTTTGCTTAACCTAAGACGCGCACAAACGACCGATCACCACGCCATTTTGGCCGGAAGTCCAATAATAATTTTAATTTATCGCGGTTAAGTGTTAACCTCACTTTGTTTGACACCATACGCACTATCGACTATCGACTAGATAGGTAAAAATGACATATCGTTTCGTCTCGTTTCGACTCATAACGACTTACAGAATACGGCTGCAGACCTGTCTTTACCTGGTCTGATTACAAACAACGTAATCACATAAATAAGTTTTCTAACGATTATGTATACTGGATGAGTAGCTAAATGACGACACAAACCTCTTGGGCTGAAAATATATTTTTCATAAATTAAAAAATTGATACTAACCACAATCAATTTCGTCGGAACCGTCTGTACAGTCGATGTGCCTGTCGCATTTCCAACTCAGTGATATACAAGTCGTATCAGAACATTCAAATTCGTTTTCCTTGCATCTAACAAAGAAATAATATGATTAATTAAAATAAAAACGAAATTCTACAAACTGATTAAATAAATCAAACACTGACCCCATTCTAGTGCAGTTTTCCTCATCAGAAAAGTCTTTACAATCGTTGTCGTTATCACAAGTCCATTGTTTTGGTATACATAAGCCGTTTTCGCATTGGAATTGATCGTTGGTACAGTTCATAATGTAACCTGCAATGGAATGTAAGAAGTATGTTTCAGTATGCTATCTTAGTTATTAAAATATCAGCGATTATCAGAATTTTGGAAAACACAGTTTTACGTAAAGAGGCTTAGTGAAGAAAATGTGGATGCAAAACTAAAAGTATAAATACAATTTAATAGCTAAATTTGGTGGTTGTAACGTTTGAAGACGCGAAATGTATCAAATACATAAAGAAGTGTTCGAGAGGACATTCAATTGTGGGAAGCGCAACTGATGAAGATTCCCTGACCAGAAACAATGTATATTATGTATGATATATAATGTATATTGTCTTACGTAAAAAGGAATGACACCTCGAAGAGAGGTTGTAACGTTGATGATATTACACATAGCCATACCTGAAGCTCTCAGTATACTTTTCACCTATTGAGAGTGACTTTTCAGAGTGTGCGCAGAATAAAAGAAGCCTCATAATATGATGAATACATAGCGGCTATATTGACGAAGAGAAGGAAAATGAAAACTGGAAGAAACAGCCTTTTACGGGATAGTCGTCAAGAGCCGGAAGAAGTATCCAGAAATTTCATACACAAGCCTAAAACTCAGGAGAGCCCAGAGAAGACTACTGCTCTAGTCTTTGTCATCACATAGAAGTACACCATCTTTCTTCTGAATATTTGGTTCTTTCTATCATTCAGTTCATTTGCTGCAGGAAAGACATCAGTAGAGGAACCGTGCCATATATGGTATCCTGTCCCATGCCATTCTATACCAGTACCATCAGCTAGTTGACAACAATCTGTTTGCACGATGGACTATATCCAGTAGGCAGTTTCGGTACTCAGCCATGGTGCTCTGATTGGGCTGAACGTCCTCCTTTTTCCTCTTATGAGGATCTTTTGCTCTGCTAAAAAACTCAACGTGAATCCCAGTTTTTGGTAAAAATTGCGCTGCGTGACGCGACAACAGTTGTGGACAGAATGGACAATCTCGTCGAAATACCGCAAAGTCAACGGTAGCAATATTCACAAAATAACTTCAGTGTTTGTATTTGGATTTGGTTGTTTATCCACTTATGAACAATACTTTTGTAATTTTGGAAATTGATTTTTTAGGAACTCCAATGAAGTACCAGTCCATTCTGCAGTTGGATCCTGACAACTGTTTCTTTTTGTTTTTGTTAACCTCTAACAAAACTACAGTAAAAGCTAAACTGAGATCGATAAACCAAACAGCCCTTATTATTGGTTCTTGCCATTCTGTCAAAAAATTAAAAATGCCTTACCGAATACAAGATGTTGTACGGATAGAATCGTTAGTGTTAATGTCTGAATATGTTATGCATTCCACAACTACTCTTTAAACTAAAAACTAATTAATTTCGAATAAATTGCAAATTTTAGATGGCACATAATTGAGATAATGCACTGAATACGAACTGGCCTGCTTTCAAGAAGTTTTGAAATATTCTGCGGTATTCAAATCAAACATGCAATCAACCTCATTATCAGTTTAAGTGTGTCTACGTTTGTACTGGTCTATATCCACTACATAACTATAAAGTGTTTCACCGTTAATAAAAAAGCAAAGCGTACCACAATGTGTTTCATCTGAATAGTCCTCACAATCATCATCACCATCACATAGCCAATCTTTGGAAATACATTTCTTCGTTTTGGGACAAGAAACGTAATTTTTTGATTCGTCGCATTTCAGTGGTATATGATCATATCTATCACAAAGTAGTTCATCCTCACCATCTTCACAGTCATGTTTTCCATCACACCTAAAACAAACAGAAATACTGATGTGTTTGCACTGATTTGCACTTTTATGTAAATCAAACAATTATTTCTTTCTTGCTTTAAGGGAAAAACCTTGATAACCGTCTTTTGATTTTCGTTCATTATAGTTGATGCAGACCAACATTCTAGCCTAAAAGAATGTCATTCTTGAGATTATTTTTGCTCTTTTCATATTGCCCAAGTATGGCCCTAATTTAAAAAATAGTTCAATTAAATAATGCTTCTTTATCTGCTTTATGCAAATCCCTTATAAAAAATGATAGTTTATATTAAAAAAAGCATTTTAACCTTTAAATAACCTTGAAGGTCTAGGCTAAGGTCATGGTTATCAATACTATTGCGTCATCCCTTTAGTATTCTACAACTCTTACATGAAACTTTTTTCCTAGAATACATTCTTTTTGAGATAGTCTCAATTACCAAATAAAATGATCCACCTTGTAGATCTATAATTTCAGAAGCACTTAACGGACGTCAACAACAAATTGATGTGAAAATATTTTTAGTAAAGCCCTATACACCTATACAGGGTGCGTTTTTTTTTTGATGATCAGTGTGGGGATCTCGGAAAGTAGCGGAGATAGAACAATGGTTAAATTGGGAAAGATTTGCAGTTTTACTGGCCAAATTTAATGACACTTTCGGATTTTTGTAAAAAGTCATGGCTTACTAGATATTTTGAAAAACGAAATTCTGTCGATTTAGTCAAATCCCTCTAGCTCCTTTGTTTTTGATTTTATTAAAAAGTGTAGTATCAAAATTGAAGGGAATTGTATCCCGAATATGATTGTCATGTGCTCGTTTGCGTGACAGCTCCCGTTTTCGAGATATGACACAAACTTATTTTTTTTTAATGGAAACCATAGTTAGCTAAGACCTCAAAAAATCGGACATTTTTAAAGCTTTTCAACGATATAATACTCGATATAGTTATTCGTAAAAATAACGGAGTTATCGATGCTTTTCTCTCTTATTTTCACTTTTAACGTAGGTAGCCATGAAAAAGATTGTTTTCACTTTTACGTTTTCTGATTTGAAAGTAATTCCATTAGTAGTGCTGAACTGACAGTCGATATTGACAAGTTTTCGTGATAAAATGGAATATTTTAATGAAGAAAAACTGAATGTGTTGGAATATTATATCATATGCAATAAAAATCAGTTCGTGCAGTTGAGGAATACTTTCATAGATATATTAATCGTCGTCAACCTGCTCTATGTACATTTAAGAGGCTTTACGATAGTTTACGCAGATATGGATCTTTTACTAAACCACCAAAGGAACGTAATCAAATTAACGAAGCAGCACAAATAAATGTTTTGGCAATGGTAAATCAATATCCATCTACATCAACTCGTGAGATTGCGGCAGAAGCTGGCACATCTCAACGAACTGTAGTTAAGGTACTGAAAGCGCACAAGTTCCACCCGTACAAACTTTCAGTTTCTCAAACTTTGCATGCTGGTGACGAACATGGACGTATTTTGTTTTGTACATGGTTTAGAGACATGTACCTTGACAATCCACAGTTTCCATTGAAGGTGTTATGATCAGATGAAACTAGATTTACTAACTGCGGTATGTTCAATAGACACAATGAGCATATCTGGGCTAAAAAAAAACCTTTCCATGTAGAACAAAGACGACCCCAGATAAAATTTGGTTTTAATGTTTGGTGTGGTATCACCTGCTCATAACTTATTAGTAAGACAACACTTAGATAATATCTATCCAAACTCTTGGATAGGAAGAAATGGCCCACGCGAATGGCCACCCCGGTCTCCCGATTTGGCAGTTATAAACTTCTATTTATGGGGTGCGCTAAAAACCAAAGTATACAAAAAAGAGTATGAGACAGTTGGTGACCTAAGGGAGGTAGTATTATAAGCAATTGAAGAAATTGATTGGCGGTCTGTGAGGAAAGCGGTAATGTCAATCTTAAAAAGATGCAATTTTTGTCTAAATAACAATGGTGGACTTTTCGAACATAAATTGCAACCATTATTATGTACTTTGATTTCTTTAAGTTTTTGTTAAGTACCTACTTATTTAGTTTTTTAGTTATATCTGATATACCTAATAAAAAAATCGTTTAATGTTTTATGGAATAATTATTAATAAATCAATCTATTTCTTGGCTAACTACGTTAATAGTGAAAATAAGAGAGAAAAGCATCCATAACTCCGTTATTTTTATGAATAACTATATCGAGCATTATATCGTTGAAAAGCTCTAAAAATGTCCGATTTTTTGAGGTCATAGCCAACTATGGTTTCCATTCAAAAAAGATGAGTTTGTGACATATCTCGAAAACGGGATCTGTCACGCAAACGAGCACATGACAATCATATTCGGGATACAATTCCCTTCAATTTTGATACTACACTTTTTTTATAAAATCTAAAACAAAGGAGCTAGAGGGATTTGGCTAAATCGACAGAATTTGTTTTTTTCAAAATATCTAGTAAGCTATGACTTACTACCCTGACTTTTTACAAAAATCCGAAAGTGCCAGTAAAACTGCAAATCTTTCCGAGTTTAACCATTGCTCTATCTTCGCTAGTTTCCGAGATCCCCATACTGATCATCAAAAAAAACTCAACCTGTATATCTCTCTAAATTATTTAAATTACGATTTTTTAACAACTACTTATCCGACACTATCCATCCAGTTAAATTTAACGTTACAAACCATCACTTTTTGGTGTGAAGTTCCACTTTTTATTTCAACAATGAAACGAATTTTAGAAATTCCGGTTTTTACAAATTTTCCTTTTTATTTCGGTAAAAAATGCTCCGATTAGGACAACTAAATGCTCATTTTTAAGGTTTTCGAATTATCTACAGCTTTTTCAGAAACAGCAGAAAGAGTCAGTATTATTTTTCATAATGTAAACAGAAAACAGAAAAAATATTTTTACTGAACTACTACTAACGAGATGGGAAAAACAAATTTGAGACAGGTTTTATGTTCAAAATTGCCTTCACTTTGAATTGGTGGCACTTGAAACTGAACAAAAAACCTGCCAGTATACTCCTAGCAAGTGATGCTTAGTGTAATATCAAATTCATTTGACAACTGAGCTAAACTTACCTTTGTTCCTCCTTAATGCACATGCAACCCCTATAACACAAAATCTCTTCATCTTCACAAGTTTTATCACAGTCCACTCGATTATGATCCACCGAGAGTTTCTTTCCTTCATGCTCCTCTTCCACCACCCTACCATCGTGCCCTTCTTCTTCTTCGTACTCATATTCTACTGTCTTCTGGACGGGATTCTTCCCAGAAAAAGAAGTCGGATAGTCCGGAAGAAAACCTTTGCCTGCCAGAAATCCAAAATCGTATGGATACCGTCCGTTGGGATAACTGTGATGCGGCCGACCTTGATAATATTCTGGTCTTCCGCCATACATGCCGTTAACTCCAGTGGCGGGTCTCATATTCCTTGGAGGTAACGCCATGATTTCTGGGTATACTGGAAAACCTGAAAATACATCACTTTTAGAAACTATATATATAAATTTTAAGACAAGAAAATTCGTTCTTTAGTTTTTTTATGGATAACTCTGTCTTGAACCTTATATGCCATCTGCAGTCAAAGATTCAAGTGAACAGAATCTGAATCGTTGATAAATATATTCCCTGGCTGAATATTTCAAAGCAATAGTTTAGGGTTTTTCCCTAACTTTCCCATGACAACCGAGAACTTGACCTTGACTAGGTCCTAGAACAACCAAAATGTAAAAAGTGTTGATTATTGGAAATATTTGGGTATTACCATTGACCTGGTCTAATCATATTGAGTAACTTCTAAATAAAACTAAATATTTAACCTTTGTTTTTTTATTAGATGTCAAAAATTATGCCTACAGCAACACATAGGTTATTATATTTTGCATTTTCTAACAGTATTATAAGCTATGGATTGATTGCTAGGGGTGGAGCTTATGGTAATAACTTAATTTTGTTTCAAAGACTTGCTACTAAAAATAGTTTACAAAAATCAATTCTGCAGAGTAAAAAAACCTCTTTACTTAGAACAAATGTTTATTTTAGTTGCATTATTAATTCATTATGATGTGTAAAAGAATAAATTTGTTCAATCTTGTAGTAACAGCAACATTAAAGCTACCAGAACTTTCAATCCACTTCCTATTGAACTAAAAACAATAAATAGTAAATTAAGAAGAAAAAGCAAAAGCTATTAAAAGATTGGATAGTAGCGAATTTCTATTATTGAAGATGCGAGGTCTTTACAGTAATGAATCGTTAAAGACGATACATTCAGAAAATAACCTCATTAAAACAAATCATCTAGATAACACTAGAGAAAAAGGATAAACAATTGCTCATATCTGATCGAAGGAATTAAACTGTATGTAAGAATTGCATACTATACAGTGAGGACGAGTGGGTTGGAACAAATTCATTTGAAATTCAGGTGTTGGTTATTTGAAAAACGCTCTTGACATGTCTTTTTTTATGAACTGCGGTTTTTATGATGATAAACTCATGTATACAGATATGGGCTAGAAATAAATTACGACCATCAACTTAATTTTTTCAAATGGAAACATTTGTTTTTTATTTTATTTTTGAATTCTGCATTGAATTCTAAGTATTTTTCATGTACAATGCCCTATACCGAAACTTCAAAGTTATTAAAAAAATACATTTATTTCAAAATTGAACAAAAAAACATCAACGCATCAAATTAAATGTTCAAATTGTTGACCATTAACTTTCTGACAATACCTAAGACTGTTTGCAAATTCTCTTAACACTTCATTTAGTGTCTGTGACAGAATTTGTTGTATTTCGGCCCTAATTATATTCTTTAATTTTCCGCGTTATTGAAGTAGACTTTCGATTTCAAGTAACCCCAAAGATAAAACTCGAACGGATCTGGAGACCTAGCTGGCCATTCGATATTACCTCTTCTTCCGATCCATCTGTTTGGGAAAATATTATCAAGATAATCTCGCACTGTTCGCGAATAGTGCGGGGGCGCTCCATACTGTTGAAACCATACCGAAACTGGCAGTTTATTGGGGTTTCTACCATTCGAATAAAGTTCTGTTAAACAGGGTATTATGTCATTTTGTAATAGGTCGAAATACTTTTCCGAGTCAAGTGTTCCCTCAATAAAGAAAGGACTCACAATTGAAGTACCCCCAATTCCGGCCCATACGTTAACTTTCTTGGAAAACTATGTATGACTTTCCATAATCCAATGTGGGTTTTCTGATGCCCAATATCGAAAATTTTGCCTGTTTTCTGAACCATTAAAACAAAATATTGCCTCGTCGGAAAAAACTAGCTTACTTGAAAAGTGTGGGTTGGCATTGCACCTATCCATCGTTATTTCGCAAAATTCTACTCTCCGGTCCAAATCATCTTCAGTAAGTTCCTGAACTAAATGAATTTTGTATGGGTGCCATTTATTTCTATTTAAGCATTTTAGAACAGAAGATTTACTTATTGACTGTTCTGCGGCTATTTGTTTTGTGGATTTGTGAGGATTTTCTTGTAAATTTAGCAAAACATTTAATTGTGTATCTTCTGGAAGATGTTTGGTTTGGAATCCTCTCTTACGTGGCCAAATTCTAGAAAGTTTTTTTCTATTTTAGCTTGTGTTCGAGTTCTGTCGCCATATCCTACCATCGTCAAAATTTCTATTCGCTGTTTTTAGTTAAACGAGCCATACTTTGAAACTTTGCAACTGCACTTGACAACTACTTATTTGAAGTAAAATTATAATATAGTTTCCATTGAAATAAACAAGTGTTAAAAACTCCAGCATTAAAAAAGAGGGTTTCTATTCATGCGGCTAATATACCCCCAACAATCATAAAAACCAGAAGTAAATAAATAGGTTCACACCAACAAATATCTTATTTTTACGGTTGTCTTCGTAACTTTAGAAAGAAATGTAATTTTTAATAACTGTTAATTTTCGGTATAGGACATTGTACATGAAAAATACTTAGAATTCAATGCAGAATTCAAAAATAAAATAAAAAACAAATGTTGATGGTCGCACTTTATTTCTGGCCACCCTTTATAAACGAGTTTATCATCACAAAAACAGTCAAAAAGAACGAACGTGTCCGAGCGTTTTTCCAAAAAAACAACACTAAATTTTAAATGAATTTGTTCCAACCCACGAGTCCTCACTGTATAACGGTATTAAATTATACAACGCGATTCCATTAATTTACACCAGGAAGCAGTTCAAGAGAAAAATTAAAATATATATAGCCTAGAACTATGATAGCTTATTAGGTCTTCTGGTATAATTAAAACAGTAAAAATAAATTACTTTATTTAAAGAATAATACCCTTATTTACATATCACTATTCTAATTTATGTTTAATAAAGTTATATTTTGTTGTTTTTAATTATTACATAAATATTTTTTATCTCAATGACTAGTAAAATAGAATATTAATAAATGTATGTTAATTAAGAGGGTGTACGGTAAGTATGCGTATATCTATTTGTATGTATATATTTATGTATGTATGTGTATGTATAGGCTTATGGGTATCTATGAACGTCTTGGTTAGTAAATTAGCAGATTTTATTTGTAATGTATTCAGTAATAACTCAAATATACTTGAATATTCTTTTGGATACAACACAAGCTTAAGCTTAGGTGTCAATTTTCCCTTTTATTTAGCATTGGATCTAAACATATTTTTAATTATTACTGTTATCTTGGTAATAATGTTAGTGCCAATCTTATTCTAAAAACTGTAATTGTATTTTTTTGCTAATAAAGTGAATTGAATTGTAAAAAAATCTAAACATCTTATAAGGAAAATGTACATACATGTTATTAAAGATAATCTGTTTATATTTAGATTTAAAAAAATACTGAAAATTAGATTTATATTTTAGAATATATTTTTTAAGTACCAGCCCTACTTATGTAAATTTACTGTGTTTCTCTCTGGTGGTGTATAAATAATTAAACAAATATATAAATATTATTTTTATGATAACAGAAATTTCACACGAAATTTTGGACATGGAAAGAAATTAATTTTAATTGGACTAAAAGTTGAGACATAATGTTTCGAGAATTCATCCGCCAGCTGGTGCAATCGGCCATCAACTAATTTGTGGAAGGGACATTATTCCGATAAATTCTGGGAATCCGAAATGTTTGTCTCTCAACAGGCGGACCGCGGCCGTTACTGGGAATTCCCTTAAAGCTTTCAGAACATGAAAGAGTTTCCCAATGGTTCCTGGACGTACCAGACAATTCCAAGATAAATATATAAATAAGAACAGCTGGCGATAGGGGGCATTCAGTTTTCGTCGGTCGTATCGTACAATTAAGATAAAATGTTAATAAGTTTCTGTGAATATAAATTGTGTAAAGTAGTGGAAATAAATTAGAGTGAGTCGGACTGTGTTTTTAAATAAATCCAAGAACTGAACAGAACCCGTGTGTGTGAAAATAAAAACGTTACAGTGGTGTCAGTAATATAAAATTCAGGCCACATGTTTCGAGTGCGCTCATTGTGTTTATTTGTTCATATTTAACGCCTTGTCTATAATTTTAATAGAGCAACATATAATTCACTTAAGAATCAAAAAAAAAATTAATCTGGGCCTATATGCTTGTGGTATTTGTCCTCTCATGTAAAGGAGGTCTAGTTTAAAAACAATTTGGAACTAAATGTGATCAAATCCTCCCCTTCCTTATATGTTAGAACGAAAATTAAACAGAAACTGGGTCATTATTAACTAATAATAGAAATAAAAAATACTTTACCTCCCGGTATTCGATGAAAATCATCTGCCGGTATTGGTAGCGGAAACGCAGGATATTTAATCATTGGAACAAATTGTCTTCTAGAGCCTAATGGACTTATAGTTGATCTGACTCCATGTTGTCTCTGCCCGGTGGCATAAATGGGCTTGGAGCCGGGTGGTCGAAGAGACCCAGATCCGAACATTTGGCGGGCAGCGCCTCGATGAGCTGGGTAAGTTGGTGACGGTGGTATCAAAGACGTACTGTTTTGACTGCATTTCACTGCAAGAATAAAATAAATATTAGAGACTTCTTGAGATAAAATATAAATATTGTTTATCAGCTACTTCATCAATGGCTATGAAACAGGTGCTACCAAAAGGTAGTTTATGACTTCATAGGAATAATTAAACAAGCCTAGTTGTTTTCTAAATGGGTGCCGTGTTTACTGACCCCCGAAACGATAACGGGTCGACGATTCACAGGGCTTTTTGAGACTATTCAAGTAACATAATAATTTGGTCAAGTGCGAGTTGGACTCATTTTAAAAATACGAAAAAAATAATATTTATATTCGTCATAATGAGCCCTTTGATTTGATATATTACATGGTGCATTAGAAATAATTTATATTTATATATTTTTCTTTAATTCTGTAATTCCCCCCTCGCAAAAATTAATATTAGAGGTTTATCCTTATTTTTCCGGTAAAATTCAGGTGCGGCCCTACATTTATAATTTATAGTTTCGGAGATAAGGTAGGGGAATTGGTACATTTTTTTATATTTTTGTTAATATCTTTAAAATTTAATTTTTTTTAAAAATATGAAAAAAAACATGTTTGTTTTCGCCATAATGAGCCCTTTTATTTGATATATTAGATGATGTGTTAGAAACAATTTTAATTTTATATTTGCAATTTAATTCTGTAATTTGCCCCCCAAAATTAATAGTAGATGTTTCTCCTTAAAATTCAGGAGACGCCCTATATGTCTAATTATTTTCAAAATTTTACTATTTAAAGTTTCGGAGATAAGGGGGGACTGTCGATTTTTTAGTATTTTCCCCCAGAAGTACCCCTAAAATCAAAATTTCTTTATTTACGATATGTACTCCTGATCGGGTCACCAAACTATACATTGATACCAAATTTCAATCTCTTCCGTCCAGTAGTTTAGGAGAAAGTTCTGTGATGTGAGGGAGGGAGAAATCCGGAGTGATATTATACGGGTATCCGTATATTGAATATACGGAACCCTAAAAATGATTTCTTGCATCCCTATGTGACAAGGGATGAAACATGAGGCCCTACTACTCAATAGAATCAAAATGATCATCCAAATCCACGAAATGTCAACTCGCAAAGTTATGGCATTCGCATTTCGAAACTCTCACGATATTTTGTTCACAGACTACATTATAAAAGAAAAAAATATTAATTGCGAAGGTTCCACATATACCATTGGATCGAATGAGTGTATAAATTAAGCAAAAACGTCCTAACATGCTAGACAATGCCTCTTGTAACAACAATATGAAAATGATGGTTAAATTGAATGTATTTCGATTCAAATTGTTTTTTCGCCCGCTGCACTCTCTAGACCTAGTGACTACTGTTATCCCCCAGTAATAAACTCGAAATACTAAAAAAACTTAAAAAATGGATTTTCTTATTAGGCTTGAAATCGCTAGAAGAATGCCTAAAAGATTGTAGATTCTCTATTACACCAAGTATATACTACGACAAGAGTTAATCTATACACTCCCATTGCAAAAAATAAATTCGAAAGAGCAAAAGATAAATATAACAGTAACATCACTCGATTGATTGGTGTGTGTGTGTGTGTGTGTGAACAGTTTTCTTTACGTATAACGAACGGTTATTTCATTCACCAGGAATTACATAAATATACTTGGCTCCAACCAGGAAGACGCCTGAAATCAGTGTGGAACAGCCAAATTGTATCTTTAAATGCGCATTTTTAAAATATATACATCATATGTTTTAGGTGGTTTCCGGGAATTCATCCGCGTAGTTGATAACTGATCCCCGCCGGGATCGATGGTAGAGTCACATCTGCCCTCTTCAGGTCGGTTCGCATAATTCTCGTAGCCTTCTGCTTTCGCTTCTAGTTACTCGAATACTAAGATTTTCATTTTCATTTCTCGCGCTGTTATATAGTCGCGGCTATACATATATAAATCTCTTATCTATGGTCGCGGCTCGGCGCCTTTTGGTTGGCACCGTTAACGGCTGCATGTGACTGTGGCCATTCTTATACCGGTAAAACTTCAAGACCTTTAGAAGTAAGGAAAAAAGAACATCAATATAACATTTCCAGAAGACATGTGGACAAATCAAATTTGGCCAGTCATGTATTAACGAGCACCGGCAGCCATAGGATAGACTGGGATAAAACAAAGATTTTGTTGAAAGGAGAAAATTTAAAAAGAGAAAACTTAAAGAAGTCCGCTGTATGATGATAAACAACACTGAAATCGGAGCACCTTCAGCCGACCTTCATTTGGACTGGAGGAATTTATTGCTAACAGAACAAAAAAAACGGTAACCTCAGCGTCAAGTGATCGCCAAACGACAAATTGTCAGTGTCAAATTTTTTGACAAACAACAAATTCAAGATCAAAGCGAATTTTTTTTAGAAAAAACCTCGAAAACAACACTAAACGATTGACAACGACTCCAGACTCAGAGTTGAAACAGATAAGTATTACACAATATACAATACATTACTTATATACAGGAATACTGGTTGATCATTTTGTAGACATCTCTTTCTCTCAGAATAACTGTGAGGAAGAATCTCTGTACGGACAGCCAGTAATCCGGGCAATTTTACGAAATTGCCTTACTACACTTTGTTCTACATATAAAATTTTTAAATACTTATCTGTTGCAGGAAAAAATTTGGAGGAGAGAAAACCCAATGAACAGACAAAATAATACTGAATGATTATTACAAGCGATTATTAAAAAACGGTTTGGGCAATTTTGATGATTTAAACTGCATTATATTATGGAACATTACAGAAAGGTACCAAGGTCTATAAACTGAGATTTACGTTTTTCCAGAAAATCAAAAAAAAAAGTCAATAAGGGACAACTTTCAGTGAATTTTAATGAATCTTCACTCTTTTCTCTAAAACGGCTGAAACAATTTAAATATTTTAAATTGTATTCTACAGAGATATGTTCCAGGTTAATTCCGTATATTTTTCGATAACGTAAAACCATTTTTTGAAAATCGGAAAAATATGTGCAAAAAAACTGTAAACATCAATGTAAATAAATGTGAAATTTTCATCATAAATATCTAGTTTACATATGCCATGAAAGTATATCGTACAGAGTGTTTGTAATGTTTTTCATTTTGATTCATTTGAAGTCAGTTTCTTTTAAAGACGAAGTAAAATTACGGGACTATAGTCACGTGAAATAGCAAAAAATATTCGATTACTTTATCGATACCAAAATTTCTTCTTTTCTATATGGTATACGGTTGTAGGTGTGTGCGTGAGTGCATGTGGTATTAGGTGGTACATAAGCAGTTACAAATATAGAATAGTTGAAATATAAGATGGAATGGAATTAGTTATAAATGGGTGGTTCAAAAATATTGTATTTGGTCGCACATGATTGCTTATACAAGGTGGTTGAAATTATAGTGGAGCAAAACTAAAGTTATACAGAGTGCACATTTGTGGTATAGGACGGAGTATAATTACAGTTATACAGAAGGCTTCAAAAAAATGTTAGAAGCAGTTGCATATACAGGATGGTTGAAATAATATGCTGGAGTAGAGTTACAGTTATAGAGGGCGGTTAAAAAAGTTATATAGTGTGGAATATAAATAGTTGCTTATACAAGGTGTTTGAAGTAAGGGTGGAGTAAAATTATATTATATAAGCATAAGCATATTTGAATTATAGGACGGGGTATAATATAATTATAGACATGAGCAGTTGCGTAAATAGAATACTAGACATAAGGGGCGAAGTAAAATCATAGGTATACAGGAATAATTTAAACAATAGAAAAATAGAAACAGTCAGTAGTGTGGAGAGTATTTGTACTTAGGCAGGGTGGTTTTAAAGATATCAGGACCGTTGCAATATTGTATGGAGCTGAATTTGAGTTGTACAGGGTGGTTCAGAAAATGATAGACAAATAAGTTATATATGGATGACCAATACACAGAAGCATATACAGTGTGAATGCAATATAGAGTGAATTATGGTTACGCTTATAGAAAGTGGTCCAAATAATGAAACAAATGAAAAAAGTTAAAAACTATTTGGAAATATATAGAAAAACAATACAAATTAGAGAAGGGGAAAGAGACAGGGAGAAAAAGAAAGAGAGATAAGAATACGCTAAAATATTTAATAGATGTTTACCTTACATCAGACAAATAAAGAATATATATGTCAGGAAATAGTGATTGATTGCATACGGTTTCTAAATGGTTTTTATTTTAACTCAGCTGACGTCGGTTCTTTTTAAATATAAATTAATATACAAATTAATTACTCTTTTATACAGACGCTACTTTTTGTAAGTTACCAGGTCTTCATTGCTGCACTTAGTGAAGATGCAGCATATATAACAAAAAAATGAAAGTAGAATAAGACTCCCTTGAACTTGAAATAACAACTGTAGGAAAGGCAGAATATTTGGCGAAAAGGGCAGACATTGAAGATTTGAACATTAACAGTGGTAAAATACAGGGATATTTTTAAGCTAAGCTGATGATATAAGAGTACGCACATCACACTGGATCAGGGAAGGTGACACTCATGACAATAGAAAAATTGTACCACATTTTTTGAGGGGGCATATTAACTTGAACAAGTTACTTTGATTTTTTTTACAAAATGTTTTAATACCTGAATGAAGGCAACTTTTCCTGATACAGTTAACCACTCAGACATTAACAGAAACATACGGTTTCAACAAGATGGAGCTACATCACATTATGCAGTACTAATACGAAGTTATCTCAATGAAGTTTTTCCGCATCGATGGATCGATAGACGTGGCGAAATGGAATGGGCACCACGTTCTTGTGATCTGACTCCTCCGGATTATTTTTTGTTGGAGTATTTAAACCAACCAATATTGATGATTAAGGCAAGAAATTAATCATATCAGCACAGAAATATTTTGCAAAACGTAATCGAAGAATTTCAACACCTTGTATTTTTTGTGAAGAAATGAACGGTGCCCAGTTTGAGCATAAGACTACAATTATTGTAAATATTGTTAATTACTGCAAACTGTATTTCGCTCTATTGCATCACTAATTATTTTACAAATTGATTTTAAATTATTTTTAACCGACTTCAAAAAGAAGGAGGTTCTCAATTCGTCTGTATCTATATTTTTTTTGCTTTTTTTTATGTTTGTTCACCGATTACTCGGAAACGGCTAAAGGAATTTTGACCGTTTTACTCAGTCCTGTTTAGGGGTATAGCGAAGTGGACCCATGTTTTTTTCATTAACATAGCTTGTACGGTTTTTTAGAAAATGGGAAAAAACTATTTTTACTTTTCTCATATACTCTGTCTTGGTGGAGGCGCAGGTATTATTAAAATTTGGAAAAAAATTTTGGAACGTGGGACAAATTGAAAAGAAATTGGATTAGTTCTGGGCTATCCCCAAGTGGGAGGTATTTTTTTCAATAACATAGCTTGTATAGTTTCTTAGAGAGTGGGGAAAAACTTCTTACCTACTTACTTATAATCTATGTTTTGGTGGATTCGCCAGTATTACAAGCTTTGATGCAGTTGCTGGTATTAACTGTTCGGAACTTGGGGTAAATTGTGAATAAGATGAATTAATCAAAATAAATGTCAGCTAATATGTATATACAGTGTGTATTCATAAATCAAACGACTTCTTTTATAATTAATAATATTTTTAAGAGAAAAAAATAGATTTACATGATCTAAAACGTAAACAGTAATCATTCCATGTTAAATTTTTAACTTGATTACAAATTATAGTATCTTCAGTTCTGTTAAGATGTAATTTAAAAGTTGATTGGAAATAAATCCCAATAAATGTCAATTAATCAACTTCAAGGTGGAGATTCTCATTTGGTTTCTATAACAGTGTGTCTTCATAAGTTGAACTCAAACGGAAAACGTTCTTATGAATATTATTTAGAGAAAAAAATATTCTTCATAATCTTTTTTTGTTGCAAAGCTTATAGTTGGACTTATAAAATGTGGCATACATTTTATCTCCATAAATTGACAGAAAGGGCAGATATATAGGGGAAAAACTACTACCATTTTCGGTAAAACACCTCATGCACCAAATATTACATACCTGAATCAGCTTAGATTATTCAAAATTCCGAATATGTAACATGTTTCGCTTTAAAAAATTCAACTGATATTTAAAGCGAAATTTTAAGGGGTGTTCCATATATAGGATAGGTAAAACTTAGAACGTAGTTGATTTACATGTATTTAAGAAATCGTGAAAAAAAGGTATATTAGGGGGTCCGTAAGTAGCTGCATATATACAATGTGGTTGAAATAAAGGTGGTTCGAAAAAGATATATTAAGTGGACCATAAACAGTTGTATATATCAGGTAGTTGAAAAACGGGTGAAGTTGAATTATATTTATGCAGGGTGAATAACAAAATGTTATATTGTCAGGGTCATAAGAAGTAGCATATACTACGTGGGTGAAATAAGGAGAAAAAGGAATTACATTCATACAGGGTGAATAAAAATTAATGTTATCTAAGCAGTTAGAATGTTTTGAATTTTCTTGAGCTATTATTAAAGTAATGAAATAGGTTGAAAAAAAAAGTTTATAAAGTAGTTTACAAGTTTTCAAGTAACATATTATAGGATGGTTGAAATATGTGGCAGTATATGATAACAGCTATACGGGAAGGTTTGAAAAATATTAAAAAGGAATGTTATGATCCACAAGCAATTTCACATACCGGATAGATGAATAAAGGGTGGACTAGAATTCTAAGTATACAGAGTGGTGGAAAAATGTTATATTGGGTGGCCCATAAGTAGTTGCATATGCAAGATTGTTGAAATATAGCGTGGAGTAGAATAACAATTATACAGTGTTATACAGTGTGGGTTAAAAAAAATTGAAGAATTTTGTTATATAGGGTAGAGCATGAGCTGTTGCATATATGGAGTACCTGAAATGTGGGGCGAAGTCAAGTTATAGTTGTACAGTGTGATTCAAACAAGGTTAAAGAGAAAATATATTTTATACTGAGCTTTAAAAAATATGGTAAAAAAATGTGTAATAGCGTAACTCATAATCAGTTGCACAGATAGGATACTTGAAATATAGAGAGGAGCAGAGGTAAGTAGTTTTACCTTAAAAAATTGTTACATAGGATGCTACATAAGCAGTTGCAGTTTTGATGAAATTTCTTGGAAATTAATGGATTTAAATTTATACAGGGTGGTAAAAAAAGTCAAACATACAAGGTGGTTGATATAGAGGATAGAGTTGAAATATTAAATAGTGTTGATAAAAAATTTGTTCTACATTATTTTTAAGATATAACATGAGCTGTTGCATATATGCAATATCTGAAACATGGGGCAAAGTAACATTACAGTTATACAGTATAATTAAAACATGTTGGAAAAAATTGCATATACGGGGTAGCTGATATATAAGGTGGAAACAAATTATATTTTCCAGAATGGTTACAAAATATCTCTAAAAAGGTTATTTAGCGTAGGTATACAGGATGGTTAAAATACTGATAGACCAGTAAGTTTTAATGGGTGACTAATTGGCAGCAATATATACAAGATAGTTTAAATATAGATCGAAGTTTTAGCTACAGAAGGCAGTTCTTAAAAATAATGAATAAAATTGTTTGGTAGGGTGGCCATCAGTAGTTGCTGTTCCAGTAAAGGTAATATCGAAAAAGTTAATTAGATTTGAAAACTGCATACAATTAAAACATTGCATCACCAAAAATTGTGAAACAAATAAATTAAAAAAAAACCAAAACCGACTTCAAAATAAAATTAACTAAAAAGAACGAAATAATGTATGCTACAATAATTAAATACTTTTTATGAAGTCGGTGCCAATTTGAACAGCAAGGCTTCGAAGTACAAGTACTTTCCAAAATAGTTTCACTTTAGCTTGGCACCGACTTCATAATAAGTATTTAATTGTTGTAGCATAAATTATTTCGTGCTTTTTAGTTAATTTTATTTTGAAGTCGGTTTTTGTTTTTTGAAAAATGTATTTATCAATGTCCAAAAATCAAAATTCCTTTATTGTTGAAGAGAGAATTGAAAACCATTTTAAACAAGATATCACACGCGTAAAAAAATTGTTTAAAATGTGAAAGCTAACTCTATAGGCTCTAGAAGTACATTTTATCTCGTAAAACTTTTTTTAAATAATTTGATGTAAAAAATCCCAAAATCAAAAATATTCAGTCCAAACCAAAAATGTATGTCGACATTTTGTAATCTGTTAATTATATTATATGGTGCAAATATAATGTAATGTTATTTCAAAAGCCCAATTTTCAACTAACGACCTCGGCACAATGACTAAGGAAATTTTTTTTGCTACCTTTAAGATTGTGTCTCTCTACTTTCTTTCACATTAAATCTCACAGTCATATGGCTCGCATATTAATCCACCCACAAACTCCAGCCATATCTCCTGTTTACCATCGGGATACTATAGCGATGAATGGACTCGTTCCATTCAAACTCTACGGGAGTTTCTGTCCCGTAACGTTGGTCGTCACACTCCACTATCTCTCTCTCTCACACACATACCTCCATCCCTCCAACCCCCGAAACAGAATCGAATCGATAGAACGCTGCGTCCCACATTTCCAGACTGTTTTGGTCGCCACCGTTCGTTTCCCGGTGGGCGGACCGTGTTCTGTTAGAGATGCTCTATCTGCCTATAAGAAAACACAAACGAAACGTTTAGCTTGGCGATATTTTTGCGAAAGATTTATAGTTTTGGAGAAAAGCTCGATCAAACGTGAATGAAATTGTCAGGAAATCTCTTGCCCTTGTTGGGAATGCATTCAACTTGCCAGGAGTAGGTCAATGATAATTCGATGGTGGAAGCCATTGCTTTGTGCGAATCAGTCATGATGATCTGTCGCAAAAACTGTTCACTTTATCTGTCTGTCTATCTTTTAGTTCAACAGATACCCAAACATGTAACAATAGCTCCGAAATAGGATCGGGACAGGAAATGTAAATTATTTATTAGAAAAACGTAGTGTAACTTTAAGACTACTATTAAATAGCCTTTATGATAGGAAAACTATTTAACGGATTTACACATTTTTTACGCAATTGGTTTGAAAATGGGTGGATTTATCTAGAGCTAGACCTGTAAGAAGTGTAAAACCAAAGAACCCCAAAAATCCGCTGCTGTAAAAATAGTTTCAGACAAATTAGACCATTATAGATAGTTTTTAACATTGTGAACAAAAGTTTCAGTTCTCAGTTTTTGCAAATCCTGTTCTTTAGAATGGTTTTAGACAATTTGGACAATTTTAAGCGGAGTATCTCAGCCCGTATTGAGTTTCTGGGGATAATATTGTCATGAGGACTTCTGTTAAGAATGTTGAAAATTATCTACCTGCAAAATATGGTCCAATCTGACTAATTAACCGACTTTCAAAAAGAAGGAGATTAATTATTCGTGAGCACGTTTTTTATGAATACTCCGTGATTATTCAAAACGGCTTGGATAAATTTGATGATTTATACGGCATTGTATTAAGGAATATTTCAGAAAAGTACCATACAATTTTCTATAACGTGAGATTTACCGTTTCCCAGAAAATCAGAAAAAACAGTAAACAAGGGACTACATTTCAGTGAATTTCAATAAATCTACACTGTTTTGTCTAAAACGGCTCAACCAAATTGAATATTTTAAATTGTATTCTACAAAGAGATGTTCCAGCTTGATTCCATTTAATTATCTATAACGTAAAACATACCACTTTTCCGAAAACTGTAAAAATATTTTCAAAAACACATAATGGTAAATGTCAAATTTTCATCATAAATATCTCTCAAGATATGACATGAAAGTATATCGTCCAAAATATTCCACTAGAGTATCGAAAAGAAAATTTTTTAGGGGAGTGATGTTTTCTATATGATATACAATGGTAGGTGTGCGCGTACATCGAAATTCAAGCAGCAAGCAATGTGGGCACTTGAAATATTAGGCTGAAGTTAAATTACAGTTAGACAGGTGGTTTCAAAAAATCTTACAAATAAATGTCATATTGGGTGGTACATAAGCAGGTCTATATATAGGATGGTTGAAATATAAGGTGAAATAGAATATATATAAGTTATATAGGGTGGTTCAAGAATATTGTATTGGGTGGCACATAAGTAGTTGCGCATACAAGGTGGTTGAAATAAGAAAAAAATAAAA
Organism: Octodonta nipae; assembly: GCA_034190945.1. NCBI lineage: Eukaryota > Metazoa > Arthropoda > Insecta > Coleoptera > Chrysomelidae > Octodonta > Octodonta nipae. The sequence continues at coordinate 66,248,254 of CM067224.1, read as the reverse complement.
ATATAGCTATACAGAGTGGATAAAAAAACTTAAAAAAATGGTTAAATAAGTATATGCAGTAAGGATATTCAAGTTATAGGGCGAAGGGTTCAAAAAATGTTAGAAGCAGTTGCATATACAGGATGACTGAAATATAAGGTTGAGTGGAATTATAGTTATACAGGGTGGTTAAAAAACTGTGAAGTGTGGAATATAAGTAGTTCCTTATACTTGGCATGTTGGGCGAAGTAAAATTATAGGTATACAGGATGATTTATACAATAGAAAAAGAGAAACATGGTGAAGAGGATTAAAACTTATACAAGGCAGTTGTAACATCGTGTAGAATTGAATTATAGTTGTACAGAGTGATTCAGAAAATGATAGACAAAGAATTTGTATCAGGTGACCAATACACAGAAACATATACAGGGTGGTTGGAATATCCGGTGAATTAGAGTTACACTTTAGAAAGTGGGCCAAATAATAAAACAAATAAAAAAGTTAAAAAACATGTGGGTTCTTTAAAATATATTTTTTTCAATCCCCGTAATTGTTGACAATTTTGACATTTTTATGCTTTCGATATTTCTGACATTTTTAACGTTTTTGAGATTAATTACTTTTAAATCTTACAATAATAACTCCTTTATTTATGTACAGAAATAAAATATCTTAAAATTACATTTTGAATTGAAAGCTTCTTAATAGAGACTCGCACATATACATAAGAAAATAGGTATTTCAGGATGATAGTGAAATGCAATAATTAGACATTATTCTGAGACTTCGTTCCGACACTTTTTTGAACTTGAAATACCTTGTTTCATAAAAAGCATTTGCTTCCATCGTCGAGTCTCAAATGACTGCTCTTTTATTTTAACATGTCTCAAAAAAATACCATTCCCTCACATTTTATAGACACTTGCATTGTGCTTTTAAATTTCATTCTACTTTGACGCGTTTGTGAATTTTTATTAATAGGCAATGATGTCGATGTAAAATATTATCATTTCTTCCCTAGGCGAATAAAATTGTTTAACTGAAACGATTTTCTATCAATTATATAATTATTTATTTTTATTTATCATTTCCCACCATATATTTTAACCAGATTAAGTTTTACAATTTTTTAATAATCCTTATGTCGTCTTAAATGTTTTATTCGGTAAAAAAATTGCCTCCAATTATTAATCAAACTCATTTATGTTTACTTTTTGTTGGTTATGTTATAAAATTATGATAATGTGTCATTTTGATTTTGTTTGAATTATAACAATAAGAAGTAAAGTAAAATAAAATTCTTTTTGATTGGAGAAACAATAATTAATCAATAGATACCAAAGATCTCGACAGGTTAATAAATATACTTTTCAAAATGTTAAAAAATCAAGTTTTTTATAAAATTAATGAATTTCTTAATAATCATATTGACGTTAATATAGCAATTATATAAAAAAGTCCTTCCCTCACCTAAATGATCATTTCCTCATTATCATTTGTTTTCAATGCCACATTATTTTGATTAAATTTAAGAAATGTTGGGGACCCCTTAGTCAGTTGAGGTAAAGCAATTGTGTATTATATTAAACAAAAGTAATCTTTAATTATATCAAGTTAGTTATTTTTATTTTGAAATGTAATTTCTCGCTATTTCTTGAGAACTAGTCATTGGCATTTTCATTTTGTATTTCATTTAGGGCATATTTTGGTGGATGCGCAACAAATTATGCACTTTCAGTTTACAAAAAACTATATCTTGACAACAGCGCCACTTATCGAGACTATATCTTCCAAGCTGAAATCAACCATACACACTCGCTAAGACTTTAGTTCGAGGATTATCGCTAAAGCCATAATTATAAAATTAAATTAAACATAGAAGAACAAATTTTCTCAAGCACTTAATGTAATATATCTATATATAAATAGGCAAAGACAAAACGGTTCGGTATCATTTTCTCCTCTGTCCCCCAACCGATTGTCTTTATTTTTGTTTTGTTTAGTAGCTATTGACGAGCTTTAGTGCAGAATACTTACGTTTTTTTATAATACTGCTTCATTCATTAAATAAAATAAAATAACAAATTCATAATTTACGTCCACACTGTCAATGCCAAACAGTGCCTGCAGATTGCTTCGAGAGAAAATCGTTAGATGTACTCAAAGCAAACTAAATTTAACAAAAAACCAACAAATGTTGATCGGTTCCGAAAGTTATTCCACATTATCGCGATATTCAGACCTCACGCATAAAAATTTATATTTTATGATAATAAGCATTTATTTGGTACTCGCAAGTTTCAAACTCTCATTTCTTTTTAAATATGGTTTGACAACTAAAACTATAATTGTGGATTTTGTGGCACCTGATCAATGTGTTTCCGATAATATTTTATTATTTTAACATTATGCTTTTAGTTTATACTGTTTGTATTTTAAAGGTAAATAGTTTCAAACAATTTAACTAATATTATAACGCCCATGATATGAATACAATTAGTGAGATTTAAGATAAATGATAAAAGTTGACATCATCGCAATGTTCATGGCCATCTTCTCTTTACTTAGTTTGACATATCATAACATTGTTAGCCGTTAGGTTAATGTATCTTTAAAATTCATTGTGAAAATTATCAATGTATTATTTGAAAAATTTCAATTTCAATACATTTACAAAAATTGTCAACATAAAAAGTATTATATAATATAAATTATTAGCAGGTGCATTGTATCTTTATATTATTGATATAATACAGAAATAGTCATCGCTAACTTTGTGTGTTAAACTGAAATTATTGAGATTATACACACATTGCAGTTTAAGGTGTACTAATATGTAAGTACTTATGTATCGTAGTTATCTTCCTCATAGCTACTTGTGAATTGTTTTCTTGCATTTTCTTCTTAGAAATTGAAATCGTAATTGTGAAATATCTGAATAACCGTAAATCATTTTGGAAATACTAAAGTTTAAAAATATTATATTTAATATTAATTTATTATTTGATATACCATTCATACAAAATCTTGCCTGTTAATACAGTGTGAATGATTTTTACCTAAATTGAACATATTGACATTTTAAATATGTGTATTTTATTAAAAATTTATAGGTATATAAATACACAAATGCTAAAGCGTTGGGTACCATTTCCTTCTGTTTGTGAACCAATTTTCTTGAGTTTTTTAATTGCCAATTGACGGCCTTAAGTGTTATTAAAAAAAATGTATCCCACGGACAAAATTTTCAGTTAATAACAGTTATTGCCCCATCTATTCCATGACAGCTGAACTACCGCCATTAAACTTTCCACCGCTAGAGGACAAAATTATTTCATATATTTTCACATAATTCTAATCGAGATTTTTTATAAGTCGCTGCTTTTTATTAACGATTTGAACTCTCGAAGTGTGTTTATATTTTTAACTTATTCAATAATAGTATGATGGCATGAAAATTTGTACATTCTTTTTATTCAGGAACAGAATGTTATTTGATTATGCTTATTAAATATGCCTTTGCGTGGTACATGTACATTAACTAGAACCGTAAGACAACAAATAAATAAAAAAGCGTATAATAGTAGAAATAAAGTGGAAATATGGAAATTCAGATAGGTATTTTATCTCTAAATTTTTAACAATGAATTTGGTCGAATTTCGACCACTGAGCAATCGCTAGTCAAATTAAAGAATTCGTTATGATGAATGCAAATACATATTTTTTATATTTTAAAATAATTTATTTAAAATATTGTTATCGAATCTGAGATGGCATTTACCGCGGTAATTTGGTATTAATTAATGTCATCTTTCGGTACTTGTTTGTGATTTTGATGGTCCGTTAGTACTTACGCCCCGCTAAATTCATATATTTTTCTAAATTTAAGTATTTTCCCCCCTAATTTGGTATTAATATAAAATTCAGCCGCTATATATATGTCTAGTCGTAGGCTTTCACGGATGGAACAATATGAAGAAATATTTATCCGGAAATACATCCGGTCGTTATATTGATTCATGTTTGAATCCTGCAGACGTTTCGCCAAGGTCTCACTTGGGATTCTCAATGCGTTGTTAGGGTGAACTGAGAGGTGATCTACCTGAGCTGTTTATTTTATATACCTCCGACGGAGGTTATATCGTGCCTGATTGGTCGGTGTTGACACCGCTTCCTTTGCTGCCGTGTCGGGTGTCTCACTTGTTGACGGGTTTGTATTTTGCGTGGCTAATTTATTTTGAAGTTGAATAATTGTCTTCCATGTGTTAGAAAGGTGCAGGGCGTCACCTCTTTTGTTTAGATGTCCACTTTTCTCGATTTCAGTGGCTTCTCGTATTAGTCTGGTTTTGTAATGAGTTGTTTGTGCGATCTGTTTGCAACTATCGAAATTGATTTTATGGCCCGATTGTTGTTGGTGTTGGAACAGAGCCGATGTTGTCTGTTTATTTTTGACAGCTAATCTGTGCTCATCTAAACGGTCTGAAATTCTCCTGTTCGTTTGTCCGACGTATACCTTGTCGCACGTTCCACAAGTTATACTATATACCCCTTGGTTTTCAAGTTTAACTTTTGGTTTGGGATTTCCTAAACTTGTGCCTATGGTCTGGTGCGGTTTGTATGCTTCGCTATGTCATGCCTTCGAAGAATTCGGCCAATTCTGTCCGTTGTCCCTTTGATGTATGGTAAGACTGCTTTTGGTTTTTCGGTGAGGTCATCATTTGGTTTTGGCCCAAGGTGTTGTTGTGCCTTTTTGATTGTGTTGTTTGTGTATCCGTTTTGTCGTAGAGCGTTAGTTATCTGTTTTAATTCGTGTGTTTTGTTATTGTCGGCGGTCAGTCGTATGGATCTGGAAACTAGCGTGTTGGCAACTCCCTGTATTTGAGAAGGGTGGTGATGGGATTTGTAGTTTAAGTATCTGTTCATGTGTTTTGGCTTTCTATATACAGTGTGGTCGAAGTGCCTATTCTGGGGTTTTTTTTTCTTACGAGAACGTCAAGAAAAGGCAGCTGGTTGTTTTTCTCAAGTTCTACTGTAAATTGAATCCTGGGGTGTATGGAGTTTAGGTGTTCCAGAAACTTAAGAGGTTCTTGTTTGCCGAAAGGCGATATGACAAATACATCATCGACGTATCTTAGCTATAACTTTGGCTTCAGGTTTGCTGTCTGTAGTGCTGTTTTCTCGAAATAGGTCATGAAGGCACTTTTGAGGCAGTGTCTTGACAAATCTATTATGAATTGTGGGAGGTCTTCATTCTCAGATATTTGTTGAAGTGCTCCTTCTACCGGTATGCTTGGATATAAGCTCTTTACATCGAAACTAGCTATGATATCGTCTGGTTCTATGGAAATACTTTTGAGAATGCGCGTGAAGTGTTCCGAGTTTTTAATGTAAGAATCTGCTTTTTCCACAATTGCTTGTTAGGTGCTGGCTAGACATTTTTCCAAGTTGTATACTGGCGAGTTGAAAGCACTAACTATAGGTCGAAGTGGGACTCCATCTTTGTGGATTTTGGGCAAACCGTAGAACTTTGGACATCGACTTGACTTTTCTCTTGGTATCCGTTTTTTCTGTAGTTCTTCTTCTATGGGTGAATCTTTAATTTTGGTTTTCGTTGTTTTTTTTCTAGGTAGATGGTTGGGTCTCTGGATGATGGTTTGTAAATTGAGTCATCGTCGTATTTTTGTATTCGCAATAAAATGTTTCATCAGAAACTAAAATACTATACAGGGTGTTTCATTGCAAATTTTAAAATCGACATTACTTCCGGTAAAACAGGAAGTTCAAAATTGTAAAAAAATTTGAAAACAAATAGGCAATCTACTGCAGTATCCACCTTCCAAATTTCATTTTGATATCTCTAATAATTCCAGAGATATTTAGTTGGTTCCACACATTTGCCCATCACTGTATATATGTTCTGAGAGGCTTTCGCGATTATTACTATGAACAAGGCTAGATTCCGGGTGAGAATCGCGTTTGAATTTGTTATATACTCGACGTTTCGACTCATGCTTTGGAGTCATTATCAAGAGACAAAAGTGAAAAAGAGTTTCAGAGTCTAGATCGAACTCGGGACCTCAATCTGCCTACTCCCCAAGAGTCACTAGGTAACTGAACTTTTGTCTCTTGATAATGGCTCCAAAACAGGAGTCGAAACGTCGAGTATATAACAAATTCAGACGCGGTTCTCACCCGGAACCTAGCCTCCTAGTTCACACATATGTATATATTCTGGTGCCCCCGTTAAGATTTTTGGAGCCGCCACTGGTAACTGAATAATGTGGTTTAATATCCTGATATCACATACCAAATTCAAAATCAAGCACTTTTGAAGATATTGAAAAAAAAACACACTTAAAAACATTTGTCCAAGGTCCTGTAACAAAAATTCTAAGGCGTAGCGGACATTCTTTAAAACAGACTTTTCTTCATAAATGAAAGGAATCACACCCTGCAATGTCAGCGCCACGTAAAGAAACACCCTGTACAAGTTAACAAAAATTATCCAGATGCTTTTTGTTCTGGAAAATTCCAAATCATCGAATTGTGCTAACGTTTATTTTGAACTCATGCTCTAGTTTGAGTATATAAAGCGTCTCAAATGATTCAACAGTTAGGTAGATTGATTGAACTTACCACAGGCCAGGCTCACTCCAAATATCAGCCATATCCTCAAGTCCCCAAAGGGTGTCAGAACCTGAAGGATATTTACCATAGTTTATCAGTTCGCAAGAAAAGAAGGGTGGGTTGCCACCCTTAATCTTTCAGCATCTCCTCTTATAGCCTTCCATTTTTGTTAAAATATTTCTCGGAAATTTTTACAGGTCCTACCCAAGGGTGTGGGTCAAGCCCGTACCGTTCACGATTCACAAAAATTCGCACCAGACAATCGTCGAGGTTTGTGCTAAACGACTTCGAATGAAAACTTCAAAAACGTATCGAAAAAACTTATTCTAGAGCTTAGGTATTGCAAAATCTCATTATTTATTGTGTTTCGAGGGTTGGCCGTTATCGATTTTTATAACGCGCACGGCAGTGACAGCATCCGAACGCAGTGGACTCTTCACCTACGTAAGGAAAACTGAGAAGAGTGAGATGAAAATCCACTCGGTGAGGCTACGGAGTGGAGGCGTAGGACGATGCTGCTGATGTGATGAGATGAAAGATTTCCCTTCTTCTCGATGAAAATACAATGTAGTTCAAGTTGAAGTTTTTTTCGCGTTCCAAACGAATTTCGATGAAATGCCATTCTGTTGAAAAACGATTCAGAATTGACTACAATGTTAGGTACGAGAAAAAGTATATCCGATCCATGCAACAAATCGGTATTTTGTATAAGTTTTCCTATTGAAATTTAATATCGTGATGGACTGAAAAGTATACTCGCTGACAAAGAAATCGCAAAACCCAGGAGGAGATGTTTAAATTTAATATTGTTTTGGTAAAACAGATGCTACAGTAAAGTGTAAATGATTAAAATTTTAATAAAAAACACCAAGGAGTTTAATTATTTTATTATAATTTAATTAATTATCGGTCTGTCTTCCGGGGTTATCTTTAAACTCCCTAATACGTCTTGAATTGAATAAGGTGGTCTAGTTCTTCTTGGGGAATAGTATCACAAGCTACCTGTATTTCATGTCTTAGAACCTCCAAATTCCGTGAGGGCTGGGGTAAATTTCCGGGTCGTCTACCCATCATATCCCAAACATACTCTCTTCGAGGTGTCATTCCTTTGTACGCAAGACAATATATATTATATATAAATATAATATATATTGTTTCTGGTCGGGAACCTTCATCAGTTGCGCTTCCCACAATTGAATGTCCTCTCGAACATTTCTTTATGCATTTGATGCATTTCGTTCCGTGTAATTACACGGAACGGCTCCAGATTCGGAACCTCTGTGTACTGATTCTCTTGAAAATCCTAGATGCCGGTCTTACATCACGCGTCTTCATATCCCAAACATGTTCTATAGATCGGGAGATCTAAGTGCCCATGGCAACAGATGTCTTCAAAAAACTTTATACTCGAGCAAGATGAGGCCGAGCATTATCTTGTTCAAATATGGGATCTATAAGCCGATTAATCTCTGAATCTTCCCCTTTCTTCTAAAGATTCCCAACATCAAAAGACTTAATAACATTATTAGATACTTACCTGAATCCATCAGAACCATAAACGAACATCATTTGAATCGTCTTAAATCTTTCAATCCGTTAGGAACCACCGGAAATATTAACGCTTTGCTGGCGGCCTGTCTTGACACCTCATGGTCGGGCAACGGCCTGTAGCTCAGGTCATTTACGGAAAAAAAGACCTTTTCCTGACAAAATTAATAGTAGAACAAAACCGAAATCAACGTGTTCTAATGATAAAATTTAACATTTTTTATCATTGCGTTTTTGTTTTTTAACAAAAAACAGCGAAAAATCGGTGACACTTTAGTTTTTTACCTTTTACACAAAATCCACCGATAAAACCGTGTTTGGTACTATGGGCAATAGATCTTCCATACACAATTTATGTTCTGAAAAAAAAAATACTGTAGCCCTGGTAGTTTTTGCAAAATTTCAGTCAATCCTATCGAAGACATATTTTTTTGAATGGCCATATTACCTCACCGGATTACCCTATCAATATGAGTAAGCCACCCTTGGAAAGTACACGAGTTGATCTAGAGATCCCTCATCTCACTTTTCCAAAATTTAAAGCATAAATACATATAATTATTGAAAATATTTAGCCATTCCGTAAAAAAATATATATTTGGACGAGTCCATTCGAAAAATTGCTAAGGGGTGGTACTAGATAACTAATAATCTTAATGCAAATTTAAATTTTGGAGACACATATTTATATGGATTTATGTAATAAATTTAGCAAAAGGGAATACCTCAACTGATGATAATGATGGACCAATCATTTTTAATATGCAAAAGACGTACTTATTTTAAATTTAAATAAAAAACGAAAATATACCTTCTCTATTCACTGATTTTTTAAAACATAAGTAAATAACAGTAGGTTCCTTTGTTTACACTTTCAGTACATTTCATATTATATTATTATACTAAAAGGCTGATACAACTTGATAATTGTTAATGATAGAAGACACTTGCTCAGTACTCAGTTTCTCATTCGGAATAGTTAAATGGTGCAAGACTGACATTGAACAACTACAACGGAAAGTTCGAGTTCTACTAACAAAAGCTCAAAATCACTATCCAAAGAGCTCTGTCAAACGTACAACGTTGCCACGGTATGAAGGAGGAAGAGGATTGGCAGATATAGGCAAGTTACGTGATCATCATTTCCAGAAACTCTCAGAATTTTCTGATCTACACAGAGTCATATGTCAGGTTGATAACTCAACAACTCTGCGACTGACAGAACAACAAGTTCAAGTATACCACCATATAAATGACGTCAACCAAGATTATGTCGACAGTTCAGCGTCAAACTACTGGTTGATCTCTGGTCATATGTTTCCTGAAACGGAAGGCTTTATATTGGCAATCCAAGATCAAATAATTCCAACTAAGAACTATCTAAAGTACATCGTCAAAGACCCTTCTATCAACAACGACCGATGCAGATATGGTTGGCAAACATCTGAATCTATCCAGCATATCACAGGAGGTTGCAAAGCGTTCGCTGCAACTGAATAAAAAGAACGACACGATGCTGTGGCAAAAATACTGCACCAGGAACTAGCGCTTAAACTTGAGCTATCACAGTCGGTAAGAACACCCTACTACTAGATATATAAACCAGAATCTGTTTTAGAAAATAACAACTACAAGCTATACTGGGACCGGACGATATTGAACGATCGGACTGTTGCTCACAATAGACCAAATATAGTTTTGGTAGATAAAGTCTCTAGAAAAACAACCTTAATTGACATAGCAATCGCTAACAACAATAATATAAATATTAAACAGGCTCAAAGATAGCCAAATATAGGGATTTAGAATTTCAAATACAGAAACAATGGGACATGAACAACACTCGAACGGTACCAATTGTTATGTCAACAATAGGAGTACTCCCAAAACATCTATTAAGAAATTGGGAATACCTCGGTCTGGACGAACATTTTTACCAACTGATACAAAAAGCTGTCCTGTTAGGAACAGCCCGGACGGTCCAAATATTCATGGGAAACTGCAGCCGCGATGCCAACCACGGGCCTGATAACCTGGCAAGGGCTCCCACAGAACTAAACCTTTTTGATATGTAGTATATCTGGGGTTTAGTGAATTTTCCCCTAAAGGCACAATATGTGTGCCTTAGAGGGAGTGTGATGCCATACATTGTATGGTCAAGTCGGAAAACAAAAGATGTTATTCTTCATATAGTTAACAGGGCGATTTTTATGTTGTTCAATTCAGATTCCTGTTATTTGTTGATACTAAATACTAATTAATGACTAGCCAAATTCCTCGAAAATCCTAGATGTCGGTCTTACATATCGCGTCTACAAGCCAAATTACTTTAGATAGCTTTTATTGAATCATTTACAAATGGAAAAATCGCTTGTAATAGCCTTCGGAGTTAGCATAATATTATGATTGCTCCGTCATTATCATCTGTGGCTAAATGGAGTATAGGTATTCCATTTTGCTAAATTTATTACATAAATCCATATTATGCAAGAAATACAATTATGTGTCTGCTTAAAATTAAAATTTGCTTTAAGATTATTTATTATAAGAATATAGTACCACCCCTTAGCAATTTTTTTAATGGACTCGTCCAAATATTTTTTTACGGAATGCCAAATATTTTCAATACTTACATGTATTTATATTTTACATTTTGGAAAAGTGAGATGAGAGATCACTAGATCAACTCTTCTACTTTCCAACGGTAGTTTATTCATAATGATAGGGTTATCCGGTGAGATAATATGGCCCTTCAAAAAAATATGTTTTCCATAGGATTGACTGATATTTTGCAAAAACTACCGGAGCTACAGTATGTATATTTAGAACATAAATTGAGCATGAAAAGATCTATCGTTTCAGTTAATAAGAACGTTTTAGCTATAAAATAATTTTTTTTATGTTTTTGGAATTCTGGGTAAATGTTCCTTTATCTAAGAACCCCATTAACAAAGTTGAGTGTATATTAGCTCATGTTGTAGATTTTTCATTTCTCTTCAACATTGCCCATAGTAGCAAACACGTGGATTTTGTGTAAAAGGTAAAAAACTGAATAGTTAACAATTTAACATTAACATTAAAATGTTGAATTTTATGTCCATTAGTCAAGTTTTGTCATTAGAACACGTTCATGTCGGTTTTGTTCTACTATTAATTTTGTCATTGTCACTGAAACAATGTGCCAGTTCATCGGCATCAAGCAACTGGCTCTCCGACCCTCCAGCTCATGGGCGGGAAATACTTTTATCAAGGCCATTCAACTCCGCGGCAATCTTGCAGTTCTACCGACTAGAGACATTCCCTACAACGAGGCTAATCAGAGACACTGCAGAGGCGGATGTGATAGGAGGGAATCCAACTGTCTCATTCTCCAGAACTGCTACATAACACATAGCTCTAGAAATCCCAGGCACAAAAATATCGCCAATATTATTAAGAAGAAAGCGACGAAAAAATGCTGGTCGGTTGAGGCAGAACCTCATATACGAACACCCAGAGGCACTTTCTAGATACCCGACCTTGTACTTAACAAAGGTGAAGGAATAAACCAAACATTTAGTTTACTCTTGATGATAACAATTTAGAGTTGTTGAAACGGCGTCGAGTGTTTAAAATAAAGACTTGGTGTTAGGGTTCAGAACTGTGTTTTTACATTTGTTACACACCAAAGGTTCCACAGCATTTCCACCCATGGTGTCATCATTGGATCTATTGCCAGTTACTCCTTTTTCTACCAAGCAGTATGGAGATAACAAAATCATACCAATCTCTCTATTTAATTCACTATTCTTCTCCCCCTGTATATCTTCCTACCAAACCCTGTATATTTTCTATCTCGTTATCTCCGGTCCGGCACCGTTCATAACATTCTCTATCACATTAACTTTTATAACATCCTCCAGTTACTTCATCTCTTAAAATAGCATATGCTCCCTTACTATATGTTTTTCTCCCATAAGAGAATCGGACGCGAAATCAACTACCATTCTGGCGCTGCTAACTAGAACGAACGAATGGTTAATCGGGGACTGAAATAAAATGACTCTAAATCTATTTTAATTTTTTAATTTTTACATAAATACTTGGTATTATTGAAATTGTATTATAATAAACGTCTTTTACAATGTATATTCTTTTTTTAACAGTTTCATTGATTTAACTTTAACTTTTCATTCCCGTTTAAGCCGTCGGGGTAGCCGCACGTGTGTGTTCGTCTTAGGTTAAGTTAAGCAGGTCCAGCGCCTGATATCCACAGCATAAGCCATCAACCGAGTAGTGAACCCATTTTTGGTTATAGTATTCCCTTGTTTTCCATAATGACGCTTTGATAGTAAAAGTGACGCTCTAAGAGTGATTAGTGATAATTGGTGTTATGTGCGTGTAAAACGGGAAGGCTACCCCGACTATGTAAATAGTTTTCTAGATTTATCTACTTAATCATAACTACTAGCTATATATGGGAAAGAATTATTAGACATTTTATTTCAAGAAATTGTTTATTTTCAATATTTTTGTATTCGACACATGTGCAAGTTCTCGGTAATTGATCTGTCAGCTATGCAATTCCACAAGTGAAAAACAGTAAAGTGAAATTTATCCTTAACTGGAAAAATGAAAAGAAATCCAAGGAATTATGTGAATGTATGATTTCAAAGTTGACATTTAAAGTCGTATTACAATATATCTCCAAAGATGCACATTATTTTAAAGATATAAATCAAGTAAAAACAGCTAAAAGAAAAAACAGGTTTACACTAAACGACGGTATTTATCGAAAATTATTTACTGGAACGATTTTTTATATTTTTTATCTACATTATGAAAACACTTGTTTATGGTCAATAAGATCGAAAGATCAAGACCACTACCGGCCGCAAGGCCAACCTTGGAAGAAGAAGAAGAACTTTAAGTTTTATATATACACTTGTTTCTTCTATGTAATGTCCGTTGATTCATTAATTCTATGGTGACCGTACTCAATTCGACGATAGCAAAATGTTACTTTTATCTGGTTTTATTAAGTCTGTATTATTTATGTATTTTTAAGTTTTATATATACGTTGTTTGTCTAGTGCTATGTTAGTGACTTGTTGGTATATAAAGGTTTTGTGATACAAGATGGCAATAGTGAACTTTTCAAACTTACCTTTACCTCCTTTAGTAATCAAGTTAGTTACAGTTAGTAGTAGTAGTAGTAGTTAGTACAGGGTTATCTTATCTTGTCAACCCCAACGGCCGGGGTAACAACATGGTTGAGATGTCTTTTATAACTGCAATTGTAAATATTAAGAAAGTATAGAATTTAATGACGGAGTACATACGGCTCCACTACTTCCTGAAAATAACGTTGCGCTGTCGTGTTACCTCGAACAAAGACTAAGGATGACCTACTTCAATATGCTCAGCGATCAGAGGTAGCACAATATGCAGTCCAAAAGACCATATGCGGCTGTAAACCATTCGAACACTTACAAGATGGCCTTGTTCTCCCAACAACTCATCAGCCAAATTTAGAGTTGTCGAAAATCGGTACCTAAAGGTCATATAGGGCTTAAACGTCGATCTTGAACTACATTTGTGCCCATTCGTCGTCCGGTGCATATTCTTTTCCAATTTTGGGTATTATCAAACCACGCTTGATAACACCTCATAACAGTAGTTGGATTTCTGTTCGTGCGGTTAGCGATTTCTCGAAATGAAAAACCCGCTCCCCCCATCAACCTGTTTCAGAGTCACTTAGCTGTTGATACATTCATCGTACACGTGCTCTAGGCATTTTAACATTACTAAACATCGATTTTAGATCCCATCAAATAGTTTGCTTTTGGTAAATTAAAAAAATAGCAAAAAACGAGAGCAATATTAATTGTTAAAAAAAAGTTTACATGAAAAACGTTCACCAAACTTGGCCAAATTTTAAAAACACCTTACTGTAGCGTCTATATTTTACCAAAAGAATATTAAATTTTAACATCTTCTTCTGGATGTTGCGATTTCTTTGTCAATGAGTATATATTCTGTAAATATCAGCAAAGAGGTCACGTTAACAGAAATAACTAATATCGATATTCACTCTCCAAATTGCCATTCTTTAAGTCACAGCGTTTCATTATTTGGTGGCTTTATCAAGATTAACCCAAATTTCATACATGTTGAGTGCAGTTACAAGACATCCATTTTTTAACCCGCTTTTATTAGTTTCACTTGTATTTGGCTGTATAACGAATCTTAGAAGTCAATTTGAACGTGTTTGTGATTATTGTATCGAAAAGTAACTAGGTGGCTTCATATATATACAGGGATAATGTAAATAAATAAAATAGATTTATTTTAATGATACCGGTACATCCACCAAATTTTCTCTACATAATATAAAACAAAGTCGTGTCCCGCCTGCTGTCCCTCTGTATGCTTAGTTTTAAACTAAGCAACAGATTTTAAAGCAGTTATCATCAGTACATAGAGTGTTTCAAGGGGAAGGTTTATAAGTATAGTTTATTGTTTTGTCTTAATTTATTTAAATAATAAGATTATTGTTCAATCAATGCGTCGCTGCTATACTCGCTCGGCGAACGTTCTATAAGAGAGCATATTATCCCAGTTGTTTTCAACATCTTACTAATAATGCAAAGGTCTTGGGGTCGAACCCCAGAGAGGCCACTTTTTTATATCTAAATGTTTTTATGGTTCTTTCGGTATTTTTTTCTGGGTTTTTGAGTGTGTTACCATTATTTTGCATCTCATATATTGTATTATATTTTTATTATAAATATACTGTACATAATGTTTTGACCAATGTAAAAGGAATGATCTATAAATCATCATCTTTTTACCGATGATTTTATGTTGATAATGTTAATGGCGGCACTTCACTTGGTGTTAGCGTATTTTTGTTTTGTGTCACTATAATCGTCCAAATATTTGATGTACTCTCAAATACTCCAAACGTGCCATCCACACATATCGCAAATCACTCAAACATGCCAAATATGTTTGAATACCAGTAAATGTGACACATGCCCCACCGTAAAGATAAATAAACAAAATTAATGGAAAATGTTTTTTATTTATTTTTTACCTACCTCAGTATTCGTAGATGGGTTGCATTCATAGATGGCTCACAGAAAACTATTCATGTATTTGTAAGCAAACCATCAGCGATTGTGCATGGTTGTCCATTATTGTTTTGGATATCTATCCATGCATCATTTATTTTATTTTTGTGGCTAGTATGTTTGGGGTCCCAAATGCAAGGATGCATGTGGTACAATTCGAGAAACTTCATGATGTTATTGTTCGACTACTCCAATTTGCAACAAACACTACTTTGCCATTAAAAACAACACTAGTTGATCACGATCGAAGCGCCCCGTGCAACTGTATGAACCAAGTGTGGACGGCTAAAGCAAATATTTGGCGTATTTGACTCCTTTGAAGTGCATTGAAAACCGAAAACTGGACGGTAAGGCGTATTTGCTCTTAGCGGTATTCGACTTATTTGTTCAAATAAAGCAAAAATAGCGGATAAACTCTCCACACATCGCCGTTTTTGGACAAATATAGCAAATCTACGTATACGCTACATCAAGTGAAGTGCCGCCATGAAACATCGGGACCTTGAATAATTGCGCTTAAGGTTTGGTCATACAGATATATATATATATATATATATATATATATATAGCTGTTTTCGCGGTGTCGATTCAGGATGCATCCGGAATGGATGCGTGACGAATCCCGGATCTGCTTTATGCGCAAGTGCAATAACGAACACGTACTAGACTTCTCTGTACCACGAACAATTTCAAAACTGTAATAAAACGACACTGTAATAGTACTTAATTCGAAAAAGCAGATTTTGTATTTATATACAACGCAACTATTCTTCAAATAAAAGAGGTTGTTAACAGAAGACACAAACTAGCTAACACATATCAAACAATCGGACATATAATATGATATACAGTCGAATCGTTGAATGGATTACAATACAAAGAGGAATGGATTCTAAATTAAACGTTTCTTTACTTTGGTATAAAGCTTCAAAGTCACAGAAATATAAAAGTGTTTAAAAAACCCTCATAATGCGCATGTTCGAACTCTTCGTTCATCCTCACGTCAGCGGATTCATTTGATTCGTCCTGAATCAATCCAAGAAGCATCCTTTGAGCTCTGCGAACAGTGAATTTGCCATCTGGTATTGGAAATTCTGTTACCACGAAAGCCGTGAATGAGTGTACGCAAGCGCTCAATCCTGGATCGATAACGGATCGTTACCGCGAAAACAGCTTATATTCGCTTGGGGAGAGAGAATAGGCTTGTCAGTTGGTTTATAGGCATTGTATGAAAAGGTCGTCGAATTAAAAGTTCATATTAAGAGTTTATTTTGGAATTAGGTGTGATTATTGAACTTATCTCACATATGCCTTACAAGTGGGTCACTGGAATGTTTAGATTCACACCTGGAGCCGGTAGATGGGCAGATAATTTTTTTGAACTCCTAAACGGTTGGGTCGATTTTGATCAACCTTTTTGTGTAAGTTTAAGTGGGTCACCGGAATAGTTTAGTTTTACAATTGTACCCGGTACGGGTGCTGCGATAGAGTTCTAGGCATTTTTGTAAAGTATTTGAATTAAAATTAAACACAAATTTTTCTACTTCGTGCGAAGCCGGCGCTGGCCAGCTAATTTTTTTACGTTTTACTTGGATTTGTAAATAGCGTTTTATAGTTTTGTAAACTAAAATAATATTAATGGATAATGAATTAATTTAGTTCGCAGTAATAGTATTTATATAAAATGAGTTCCCGACAGTCATTGGTCTTAAGGAAAATGACCAAAAAAAGTTGCAATTTCCAGGCATTCAGCGATATTTTAAAAAACTTTATGTTTTTGTTCAAGAAGATTAAGTTACAACAATATTATCAGTAAATCGATTAATAGTAATTTATTTATTACCTGAAAATTATTTAGAAAGGTGTTAATGTTCAAAACAACTCATATAATATCATAGATAAGACCAGCGAAAAAAAGTTATGTAAACTTTCTTCTTCTTTTTCTTTAAGGGTTTTCAATGAAGAGTGGGAATGGGTCAGACCCTTGATACCATCTACCAGTTTTGAAATGTAAAATCTTACCAATTTACTATGACTTTTTGTCCGAAAAAAATGTAAACTGAAAAACTGTCTCTTATAATCAAATAAAGTGATGTTCTTAGCATACCATATAATATTTTGGAGATTAATTTAATTAACCACTTATTTTATCTATCACTTGAAACGAAGATGTCCGTGAAATAAATGTTAATTTAGGGTTATGTACAAGCTTTATACAGGACAGGGCAGCCTTGGACACTAATTCTAACACAAACCAGTCACTACCGGAGCGTCTTAATCACTGTATAAGCTTCTGTGCGAATTAGTTTGACATTGAAACTAACGTATATTGTGACATATAGGTATGTATAACAAAGTAGTAATACGTTTCAGAAATTTCTTTACATTTTAGGTTTAATAACACCCCACTCATGCAAATACGTCATTGTATAACGTAATGCTTTCAACTAGTTCTGTTGATCGTATCGTACCAAAAAAAATCACTAGAACGAAAATTACTCGAAAAATATTTTTTATTAATAAGAACTAAACTTTTGCCAGTTTTGGAAAAACACAAACATAAACAAACCAAAAATTATTCATTGTAAGTATTACATTCTCACCAATCCGTCTTTCTGAATTCAAGCTTTTTTTACCAAATCAGTCTTGAAACGAAGTCTAAAGACGGATGAATATAAAACAAATTGCATCTAACCTTTGTAAACTTTGAAAATAAATAGAAGATTCACAAAACGGCTGTTCGAGTTGCCATGAAACTACTTTAACATTATAAAAGGGTCTATAAAGGTTTTTGATGTGGTTGTCGTGCAGTAAACTGTACAAATCCTTCAATTTCTTCTGTGGAATTCGGATTTTTGTACTGAAGGCTGATGTTCAATTAATAAAAAATACATCTTTACTACTTGAACCTCGTTTCTTTCTATCACTAAACCCTACTTTACTCCCTTCCAACAGCTCAGCTCAGCTTTTTTTTATAGCAAAAATAATAACTGCCTTTTTCAATTCGTAATTATTTGACGTCAGATTTTCTTTTTTATGTTATTGTACGTTGTATTACTTCTTGTAGCTTAGCTTGTTCTTCCCACTCCGCGTTTAGTTAGTATATATATATATATATATATATATATATATATATATATATATCAAGATTTGCACCCGCATTACTTTCTATTTCAAAGATATTGAATTCTCTGTAAAACAATAGTGACCTTCTTTTCCCCCATTTGATATTTTAATTTACGAAAAATGATAAAATCCACTTCTGTTTCTTTGAGAAGACTGTATATATCAAGATTTACAACCGAATTACTTATTACTTTCGAAGATATTGAATTCCGTAAAACAATAGTGACCCCCGTTTTCCCCATTCACATACTACTTCACTTAAAGAAAGTAATCAACCTGTTAATTCTCATGGCTCTATTACTTTAGGTTCCCGAATACAATAATTTTTTTTTCAAAAAAACATTTCACCACCTGTCCCTCATGATTGGTGGGGGGCTGATTAGGTCTGCAAAATGTATATTTTCGTTCATGTATTTCCAGGATATATAAAATTGTATAAATATAAAATTTATTGCAATGAAAAACATGATTAATTGGTTAAAATTGAATGTTTAGACCAACAATTCCAAAATTTCAGAGGGGTTTGAACCCCCAGACCCCGCCGCTGGCTTCGAGCTTGACCATGAGATAATTGTTTCCAAATAGTTCACTCATGCTCTAGCTAGATGTGGTACTATATACTTTTTAGCGACGTATAATGTTGCTAGTCCTGTATCAGCTCCTAGTTGGATTTCATCACAGTATAAATACCTGAGTTAAGAATACAGATGGTTCAACATCGGGAACCTCATTTTCTTCTTTACATTCTGACAATCCTCCATAAAACATTGCATAAAAAGCGGAACTACCAGTTGCTAACACATATTTGTGAGCTTGGATCACTTGAGTGGCACCAGGGGGAGCAACAAAAAACCTAATGTCAGCCATTGTGTGTCATTGTTGAATATTGCAGCATTTCTTTCTCTAACTGTGGGTTTCGTGCCTTGCCAGTTGGGGTCTAACGTACCAATAGGACCAATTTGTGAAATGCAAGGACTAGAAGGGGGTGAACCTGGGCCTTTATAAATTCTATCTTAACTATATCTTATGGGGTACTGGCAGGTTGCATTACTTGTAGATTTTTTCTTTGAGAAATAACATGTTGTGGAGACAGACTGAGTGAACTATTGTTGAGGGTTTCCGCGTTTATTCAGGTGTTTGTTTGCGACACTGCCATATTATCCTGTGAGCGTTTTACCGGTTTTGTCGATGTTTTCGCATATTTTGACATCGCCATTTTGTTTAGTCTCCACTCACATTTAAAAAAAATATATTAAATTAAAGTAAGAATAATAGACACGCTACTGCCCCTCAACGCATAAAATGTAGCAAATGGTGTAGCTTTCCTTTAGTGAAAGAATTTTTAAAATCGGTTCACTACTTCCAAAGATTACCCGCCTACAAACAAACAAACAAATAAACAAAATAATTTTACCTATTTATTATATTAGTATAGATAAGCAATAAAAAAAGAAAATGTATTATATCTTTATTAAACGCCTATAGAACATATTTTTTGTACAGTATTTTAAAGTTACTCTAATTATTTGAGCATCTTGGATAACATTCTAACAAAAAAATATATTTTGTACCATCTGAACGTTGTTTCAAACGGATTCTCCTAAATATTTATTCAAGATACTCAAGAGGAACTCATAGATTTTACAACCAACGACAATACATAAAATTTTCCAATTGCGATAACAAGTTATATAAATATCCTTGCCTCCAATTACAAATGTTTTATTTTAGAAATTTATGTCAGTTATTTACTAGAAATTGTTCTTGTTTAGTACAATTTTATAACATATTTGTTCCAATAAAAAAAACAAACTTGCAATTTAAAACTTTAAATCAAGGTAACAAAAACATGTCAACCAATCAATAGTTTATTGTAAATATTGATCAGTAAAATCTAATTTATCAAAAAGCAAAACTTTGAGCTAAAACCGGTTTCGATGGTTATTGCTAGATATGAGGTTAAAACACTCTGGTTGACAAATGATGTTTCGCAAAAACTTCATAGCAAATTTTTACAACACATAGCTAAATTCAAATCACCAATATTTCTCCAAAAAAATAACAATGAACAAATCTTCTTCATCTTTGAGTGTCAATCCATCAGCAGATGTTAGCAACCAACATGGCTATCCTTACTTTATCCTTTCTGAGTTTTTGGGAACAGTAACACACAAACCCGAAAGTTAGTATACTATAAAAATTCCAAATGTTTCAAGGTCTAAATCATGACACATTCCATATTATATCCAAAAAAAATGTATGAATTAGATGTTGAGGTTTTACTTCAATGCTGGTTCAAAGCAAATATGTAATTGACGAAAGACCTTTAGCGGAAAAATCGATACAACAATGTACCGTCGCGTAAATGAAATCACCAAGTAAAAGTTAATCACTAACCTTTTAAGTCGAAGCCCTGCAGGTGGTGTTTTCTTGGTTCTTCTTTCTTTAGAGGCTAGCCCCGCAGCAGCAGGAACTGTTTTCGAGCTTCGTCTGTTCTTAAACTAATCTAAGTTTTTTAAAGCGGCAAAAAATCTGCGAAATTTATTTTCAACGGAATGAATGAATATCCCAAATTTGCTATCTCTTTTAGCAAATAAAGAATCGAAAAATCAATGCTTATAAAATGATAATATAAACTCGTAATGAGAAATTTATTAAATCACAATTTGACATTAATGTCGATTTGGCGAGGCGTAGTCGATGCGCTGTTAGTAGCATTATGTCAGAGCAAGAGGTGCATAAGTCTGTTGCGCAACGTGTTGTTATCAAATTTTTGGCGCGGGAGGGCGTTAGACCGTCTGCGTCGGCTATCTGCACAGTTCGGCAATGAAACACTTTCAAGGACCCAAGTGTACGACTGGCACAAAAAGTTTTCAGATGGCCGAGAGACAGTGGAAAATGAGCCTCATGCACGCCGTCCCACAACAAGCATCAATAAGGCGAATATCTACGCAATTCGTGAGCTGATTGAAGGTAACCGCCATCTTATAGTATTAGCAATTACTGAACACGTTGGAATATCATACGGGAGTGCTCAATCAACCATTTCAGATGAGTTGGGTTACCGAAAAGTGTGTGCAAGATGGGTTCCTCGCCTTCTAAGGGAAGATCAGAAAGCAAACCGTCTTGCCGTATGTGAAAGGCTGTTAGCAAGATATCGAGCAGAGGGGGATGAGTTTTTGAGACATATTGTCACCTGTGATGAGACATGGGTGCATCATTATACCCCGGAGTCCAAACGGGCAAGCATGGAGTGGCGAAAACCTGGAGAGGCAGCACCGCGGAAAGCCAAGACCCGTCTTTCTGCAGGGAAAATTCTTGCAACAGTTTTTTGGGATTCGAAAGGCGTACTGCTGATCGATTTTCTGCACGAACGCCGTACAATTAATGCTGAGTATTACTGCGAACTACTCCAACAAGTGAAACTTGCCTATCGGCAAAAGAGGCGGGATATGTCTATCCGAAGTGTGAATCTGTTGCATGACAACGCATGACACCTAAATACCGTTAAAAAGGTTAATAAATCTTTATATAATGTCAATAAATTCAATGATGCAAAAACATTTATAAAAAATGTATTATCTGCTATCAATTATTCTAAAAAGTTCATCAATAAAGATAAAACACAAAACACTCATTAACATTCAACACCAAGCTACTCCAAACAATACTAATAATACCCTTGATACCAACATTACTACAACAACCATACCGTACATACAAGGTCTTCCAGAAAGACTGAAAAGAGTGGAAAACAGATTAACACAACTTCAAAACAAGAAATACACTGAAATCAAAATCAAAAACTAAACCAAATAACGTTACACAAAACTCAAAAAATTGCATTTATAAGATTCCTTGCGAATGTAACAAATTTTATATTGGAGAAACCTCTAGACCTATAAATGTTCGAATGAATGAACACAAAAATTATATAAAGAAAAGACAATTCGAAAGGTAAAAAATTTGTGAACATGTCTGGAACCTTGGTCATAACATAAAATTTCAAAATTCCACAATATTACACAAAGAAGAACACAATACAAAGCGAAAGCTGAAAGAGTCTGCTTTAACATTATTAAATGAAAGCGATTTCATATAATTCAGCCGTTCCTGTTTACCAATAATCAAGGATGAAATTAATAATGGTAATGTCGTTTTGAACAACCCTATATCGGAGTAGTTCATAAAATTTTCTCCTAGGTTTTACTTTATGACTTTAATGAAATCTCTGGAACATCAGAATATCTTTGATCTCATTTTTGGCAAATGCAGTATCTTATAACAAAGTAGTACCTAGGAACACCACATGAAATTCTAAAGATAACTCTTTCAAATTCTTCCAATTTGAATGAAATTTTGTTATTTCACATGATCTTTAGAATTTTTAGTGCTACCCTGTATATATCAAATTTGCAGTAAATTCCCTTAGTTACATCAGTTTAATTGTCAAACATTAATGTCAAATTGTTATTTACTAAATTAGGAATCCTTTTAATTTCTTGTTCGTTTGTGTTAATACCATTGAAAACGAGGTCTGATTTAGACCTTGAAACTTTCGTACTTTTTGAAGTCTACAGACTTTCGGGTTTGAGTGGTGTTGTTCCCAAAGAACTCAGAAAAGATAAAAACCAGAGATGCTACAACTAGCGTTCAGGAAACAACTATCATTACTTTACTTACGGGAGTGAGAATAAGTTGTTGTCATTCCATGCCAAGTACGTAACTTCCTGAACCAAGAGATTCTTCTTCTTCCCGGACCTCTGCTACCCAATACTTTATACACTGAAGAACAAGTTGTAGTAGTTCATATCTTTCTCTGTTTCTCATGACATGGCCGAGATATTTTAGTTTCCGCCTTTTCATAGTATTGAGTATTTCTTTGTTATTTCCCACTCTATCCAACCACCCGCGTTAGTAACGTGTTGGGGCCAGCACTTTAGGATACGCCTGTACAACCAAATCTTGAACGCTTTTAGTTTTTTTTGGTATCCGTTAGAGCACAGTCTCCGTTGCATATAAGAGAACTGTAAACATGTAGCAGATAAACACTCTAATTTTTGTTTTCAGATTGAGATCATAGTTTCCAAAAAGTTTAGTCATTTTAATGTATACTACTCTTGCTTGCTCGATTCTACACTTAATCTCTTGGGAATGGTACAAATAGTCATTTATATTTGTTCCCAGTTACGTGCAAGTTTCAACACGTTTCATCGTCCTGTCATTTACTGTACTCGGATTTAGAATTGTTGTGTTTGTACTAGCGACCAAGTAATTAGTTTTATTCTTATTTATTTCCAAATTGCGTTGTTTACTTTTCGGCACGAGGTTGTTAATGATTTCGTGGAGACCCTTTACTCTGGCTGCAAGACGGATATCAGCGTTTGTTCCATCAAGTGCTTCGGTAAATATCTTCTCGGGGTATATGTTGATGACGAGGGGGATAATATACACCCCTCTCTTAGTCTTAGGCTCCTTTCACTCGTACTTTTGCTGTTTGATTCCAATACAAGTTTATGTATAACAATTTGTATATCCTTATCGTCAATCTCAATTTCTTGTAAACATTTTTCAAGTTTTTCATGTTATACAAAATCGAATGATTTCTTGTAATCCATAACGCATGCAAATATGCACAAAGATGTGCACTCTAAAATAGAACCTGTATGCAGAATAACGCCTCTTTCGTCCCAAAGGTAATGGACAAAGAATATAAAAAATAACTGACACCAAAATCGGTCCAACCTAAAATCAATTTGGAATTTAGGTCAGCAAAAATAGTGTTCAACGTTCTCGTAGAAAATTTCAAACTGGGTTTCAATATCATAAAACATACACTTGGCGGTTTTTTATCAAGAATAAACCTCCAGGAACATCGGTGATTTCCTTTGAAGATTGCAGCTGCAGAAAGGAAAAGCGGGGGAGTCGCTGCAGAAAGAAACCTAGATGATCCAAATATGGTTTTGTTAGAAACGAGAAAATTGATGGAAAGCAAAATCATCTTTTGTTAAAGAACTGATAAAGCTTATACAAAATTTAAGAAAAATTTTAAAAAACCAAGTAAGGTGCACCTCATTCTCTCATTCCTTTACAATTCTATTCAAACCTAGTACACCTCAGCAGGTACCACTTGATTGTGCAAAAAATTCAGGGCCGTGGAAACAATTTAGAGTTAATTATATCTTTTTGCGGTTGATAAGTAACCACAATTCTTCAGCACCGCCAACCGAACAATAGGAGCCGACTGCATAACCGCAATTAGACGTGAAGTCGCAAGATAATCAGTCGGCGCGAGGAAGTATCTGCTCACCTCCCTCACATGCCGGGTTCTTAATTCTGCCACTATAAAAACTAGATAGGAGAGATAACCAAGTCTTGGGGTAGTCAGCAGTGCCGACAATGCTTATTAATGTCATAATAACAGATACAAGACTACCAAATTCTATTTTAGGTGACAAAAAGGTTAAGGTCAGTTCCCAACCTCTACCAATGCAAGCTCCCAACAACAAAAATCCCTAGCTCTCCTATTCAAATATATCAACTCTTGTAAAACTGGCAGTACCCAAAATATTCTCAGAAAAACCAAATCTAATAAAACCAACATCGATAACGGAACTAATAAAAGTAACAACTTGGAATCTCATAATAATTAAACATAAAGTGATAGCGAGGATCCTAAAGAACTTCCTAATGATTGTCATTATTCTGACTGTTCACTTGAGTTTTCTGTACGATACTGTGAGCGAAATAAGAGGATTTCGAAAAATTGCCCTGATTTCTGGTTATTCTTTACAGAACGTCTTCCTCACAGAAGTTCTATGAAAGATCATATGCTCAACCGGTCTTCCTGTGTACAAATAAATGTATTTTCTATTATGTATATTTATCAGTTGTGGAAACGTTTCGACTCCAATTCTAGTATTGTTGCTACTAGTTGTATGTGTTATGTTTTATTTCTTGAATATTCGCTGTGAGGGACACATTTTTTTGTTTTCAAATAAATATTAACACTAACAGTTGTTCAAGTTTTTCGATCCTTTATACTGATGATTCCTCTATTATACCGTCTAGAAATTCTTGTTCCCATGTAGAATCCACCTCGTCATGCACATGACTTCCTTAAGGTTCTTCTTTTTTTTAATTTTCTTGTTTTCAACATATATCCACAAAGTTTTGTACCCTAACTTTGCGCACGTTTCAACAGTGAAGTTGTCATCATCAAGGAGTATACCAACAAATTTTTGTTTACTCCTTGATGATGACAGCTTCGCTGTTGCAACCTGCATTGAGAGAGAAAAAAGTGAAAAAAGAAATGTTGGTGTTAGGCCATGGCCCACGTAAAGGCGGTGCGGACGGTGCGTGGCGTCAAAGCGAGAGCCGCAAAGTATCAAAAACATAAAAAGAATTCACCTTGTCCTTACTGGAAAATAAATTCGTGTGATTGTAGTGATTTTGTGTTGTAGCATCGCTCAGTTGATTTGTTTTCACATTCAGTTGTAGTTTTTAATTGTCACATTGACTTATCGCACTGGCCGCATCGCGCATATTGCGTTTACGTGGGACACAGCCTAACGCCGTCCCAAATAAACGCGAGATGCGCGTGTTTACTGTTAACTAAACTGTTAACTATCAAACACATAAAAAGAATTCAATTTGTCCTTACTGGAAAATTAATTCCTACGATTGTAGCGATTTTGTGTTGTCGCATCGTTTATTTGGTTTGTCTTAGCCTTTAGTTGCATTTTTAATTGTCAAGTTGACATTTCGCACCGCCCACAACGCGCAAATCGCGTTTACGTGGGACACAGCCGTAGCGTACAAAACTTTGTGTTTATGCGTCTGTGACACACCAAAAGTTCCACAGGTTCTTAAAATTGTCCAAGTCTACTCTACAATTAATAGAGCTGCTATGGTCATACATACGGGGTGAGACTTCGAGACCTGTGACATTAAGGGAAAAGATACACCAATATAGGATTTCCTAAGTCCCCGTGGACAAATGAAACTTAATCAAATGCGAATTAAATAACATCGAGAGACTTTTGTAATAACTATATAAATCAAATCATAAAGTACAGTGCAGTGCAGTATTAACAGGTTAGTAAATACCTCACTATTCGGCTTTAATAGTGAGGTATCTGGATATGATTTTTAATTTCTTTCCATGTTTTTTTTTTATTGGAACTGTATAATTATTTTATAATAGTTGAAAAATAATTGTTTGAAATACGGTCCCGAGTATGAATTATTATGAAACGTAGTAATAAAAAAATTATATGAAAAAAAATGTCAAGAACAAATAGTTATCATTCTCTGCAACAAATTAGGCATCTATTGGAAATTTTTTTGTGAAACAGATTATCTTAATAAACCGAATTTTTAAAAAGGTCTGTCCAAGAAATTAATGTAGAAGTCACAGCAGAACAATGTAGCACATATTTCGGTTTATATCAATCTTCAGTTCTAACTAGGACCATACAGAAAGTAATTAAACGTTTTAAAAATTAATTGTAACTTATAAAATATGTTTCTACATTTTAACAATGCATATATATTTGGTAGCAAAAACCATCACATGTCACGTTTGTTTTTGCTGGGGCTCTATATAAGTAATATTCTTGGTTCCATCACCAAAGAAATATAAGTGCAAATCAATAACGTAATGTTCCTTCGATAGTGTTACCTAAACGATTTTTAACTTGACTAAATAATATATTACGTAAGTTGTAAGATAATTTCTTTGGATCACAAACGTATAAAACAATTTTTAACTTATCTGAAGTGTATTTATAATATCTCATATCATATAAGTGGGTAGGGCCACATAACTGATGAAAGACTAGAAAAAAGTAACTATTTTTTTACATTCCATTGTCGTCATTCCTGTTGAACTTCAACATATTCAAGCAATCGCTTTTTTAACACGTTGAGTGCCAGGTTAGTTTTAAACGTATACAAAGTGTCTGAAAACACTACAAATATAAAAGGCAAACCCTACATGGTGGCGGAATTCGCCAACACTCAAAGAAGAACTTTTGAAAATCTTGTATAAATTCAAAATTGAAAGCAGTAACCTTAGCCTCGATTAAAAACCAAAGTGATGATCATTAACAGCGCTCAGAATAATTAGCCAGATATCCAAAACGTACGTCAATATTAAGTCGTTAACCAATATGTCTATCTAGGAGCACTGATTTAAAATGAGTGTAGTTGTTCACAGGAAATTAATCGTAGAGACGAAATCACTAGGCGGACAACTAAAAGTCTCCAAAAAACCTGCGTGACAGTGCATTGAACACAAAAAAATATCGTTATACCACTAATATTTCCGGTACTAATATACGGGACATAAGACAGAAAGCTTGACACGTTTGAGCTCTGGTGTTGGAGAAGAATCCTACGAATTCCATGAACAGCAAAATGCATCTATCGTTCAAGAAATCAAAGAACCCCAAAGGCTATCTAGTCCGGATCATCAGAAACTTTTGTCACCTTTAGAGAGGAGGACAACTTAGAGCGACTAATAGTCTAGGGAGGAGTGGAAGGTACCAGGCCTAGAGCTAGCTGGATTAATCAAATAAGAGCTTCCACTGATTTAATAATAAACCAAGCTGCATCCAGCCCCTACATCAGAGAAAAATAATTTGGGGATATTACTCCATTTAAGGTTTCTTTTCGGTTTTCTTTGGTAACAGGACAGCTTGAATGTTGGGTAAGACACCACCCTGTGCAATTGTTACGCCAAACACCACTTGTAAATGTCTCGGAATAATACGGGTCTTCATGTTTTCACGTGCAGCATTACCGGCCAACTCCAACACAGCAGCCAAATATTCCCTAACGGTAGCTCAATAGACTGGCGCACCGGCTCCGATGAGTTCGGCATAATTTCCTTTCTTCAATAACCGATGAATAGGGCCTACCGGAAACTGTAAGCGGCACAGCTGTACAGGTGCCTTTTCCATGGTCAGACATATTGCTTGGTTAGACATATAGCGAAATGGTTGAAACCTTAAGCACGATTCCTCTGCTAAGTGAAAAACGAAGATGAAGACATGTTAATAAACTTAAATCAAAATGCCACCCCTTTTCGAGCTAATTTGATAGATAATTTTAATCTTAAATTGCACATTTTCATAAAAAAACACTTTAAATGAGTCCAGTTAGTGGTATGGCTTGTTTAATCAAAGTCTTTTCTTCCCATAGCCCACTATTTATTTGCATGCAAAACATCTAACGAAGCTTTCCTCAAGCTTTAACAGAAACCGACAGATGCAAGTGCCTGAAAATAATTAAGTTCATACCTTGAACAAGAAACTCTTGAATACAAGAGCTTGGTAGAAAGTAATTTTATTAATTTAAACAAAAAAAAATAGTAGGAAATCGCTCTCCGAGCACCTGGTTCCCCCTTTGAAGCATTATTTATTTTTATAGTTATTGTAATATAGTATTTATATTGTTATGCTTTATTATATTAAGAAATCATCAGCGTAAACAATTATTATTATTTTAATTTAATCTATCGAATTATAAAAATCAATGTAAAAGTTTATAAACAAATAAAAAAAATACTAGAGACCCCTTAAAAGACTACTTCCTGTATATTCTCACACTAAAGAGTAACTTACATTTCAAATTTCAGCTAAATCAGATATATATATATATATATATATATATATATATATATATATATATATATATATATATATATATATATACTATGATTAATACGCACTCCTCTTTTGCGGCCTTCATTTTGAAATTAAGGTAATGAAACGTATACCATTCAAAAGGTAGTGTGCCGTAGATGTGCAGAATATATAAAGAATCTTTATTTATTTCTTTTAAAATAAGTAAATTAAATATAAATTATTGATATAAACCAAGTAAGGTGGCGCCCACTATGAACAACTACCTTAACCCTTAAAATATAATGTTCGAAATTTGACAGCAGTCGACAAAACCCCAATCGAGTAGCGAAGTATAAATATTGCTTAAATAATCGGACTTTTACTTATGTATGCTCTAAAAACCTTCTTTTCTATTCATTTATGACGTTACTTTTTTACAAAAACGTTGACTTCAGAAACTATTGTGTTGTGATCGAATTGAATGTGTTTTTTAGAAGTTTGCGCATTTACAGAAAAATTCACATGCAAAGTTTTACGTAAGTACAATAACTATTTAGAGATTCTAAAGTTAATTGATACATTTTATTTCTGATCCTGACCAAGTTGAGTATATACATTTCTTCAGTCATGAATTTATCACCAATCTAATAACAAATTATTGATATTTTGGTGTATCTGTTACTGCGTTCAAAGACACTCTTTTAAATAAATTTTAAGATGTCAGTCAAAACTTGTTAATGTTCTTTTAACGAGATGTGATATATATGCTGCAAATATATTTTTACTTATTTATCTAATAACATAATACATACAATGTTTGTTTATTTTATCATTTTGTCGAAATTCCATTTTGGGGTTTTGGCATTTACGAATCGATTGCTCGGGAAAAATCGTATTACCGAGAAAGAATGAGACTGTTACAATTATGACAGCTTTGTTCAATACAGGGTGATTTGGTGACCTACTTGAGAATAAAACTGCTATGAAAAATTCTTTCAATGCAAATTGATGTGTAGGATGTTGTAAAAATTTCATTACTGTTTTTCTAGAATTACATTTTTCTAGCTGAACCTTTCAAGATTTTAAAGTAAAAAGTGCTGGTTAGACCATTTTTGGATGGGTAAAAAGTTATGTGTTTTCATATTAAATTGAGGCACACAATAATGTTGTCTTGAGAGTAGTTACATATGCTTATTTAAGTAGACTGAGATATAAGCCTTAAGCCGCTGTAGATTCCAATTATACAGGGTGATTCCAGATATGTTAGAAACGAAATGTTTTATTGGGTAGTCCAGTTCCACATTCAGACTGTTTAGAATATTGAGTGGAGTGCAATTATAGTTAAACTGGGTGGTTAGAAAAAATAATTATATAGGGTAGCCTATTAGCGTTGCATTTACAGGGTACTTGAAATAGAGGGCGCAGTAGAGTCATAGTTAAACAGGGTGGTGCAAAAAATATTATAAAGGGATACATATACAGGTATGTTGGAAATATGCTGGAGAAGAATTATAGTAAAAAATGCAACATTTCGTATCCGACAATCAGTTACATATATATTATAGAAGCAATATAGTATGAGAGGAATTATAGTTATACTGGCTATTTACAAAAAAAGTTTTAAAAGAAAATAGTTTATGAGTTGCATATATATGATGATTGAAATATAGTTATAGAAGATAGTTTAAAAAACTTAGAAACAAACAAACTTACAAAGAAAAAAAGAATGGTTGGAGTGGAATTATAGTTTTACCGGGTTAAAAAATATGGTCCATGAGCAGTTGTATGTACAGGGTGGTTAAAATATCTTCCAGAGTAGAATTACTATAGTTTCATAGGGTGGTTAGAGAAATGTTAGCAAACATTTTTATATTGGGTAGTCCATTAGCAGTTATATACGAGGGGTATTAGTAAAATAAGGTTCCCTATGCCGCCGAGGCAGAATGCGATGTAGCTGGGACAAATCTGGCAACACTGTTTTACTCATCAGATGTCCCTCTATATATCCATGCCACTCGCGCCTCGCTACTTCCAACACTGCCGGCCTAGCTGCCTTCGAAGATGGAGCTCCCTATCGCTGTTACCGGCAGATGCAAAATTCGTGCCTTTGATCGACTTTTTGTCTCATGGAATAACAGTGAACTTTGACAGATACTGCGACACATTAAGAAAACTGAGACGCGCGATCCAAAACCGCCGGAGAGAAAGATTGTCCAGTGGTGTGAGTCTTCTCCATGATAGCGCTCGACCTCATGACTCACGTCAAACTCAAGAACTGCTGAGAAATTTTTGCTGGACTATTGTGCCCCATCCCCCCCTACAGACCCAAGTGATTATCACTTATTCCCAAATTTAAAGGAACACTTGGATGGCCTACGCTTCAGTACCGATGATGAAGTCAAGGAAGAGGTTATTCGATTCCCCAAAGGATTGGCGGCAGTATTGTACAACATGGGGATAGAAAAGTTGGAGCATCGTCTGCAAAAGTGTTTAGACAGAAACGGCGATTATGTGGAAAAATAGCGTAAAGTTTTTAGCTTTAAATTGATGTATGACACTAAGTAAAAATATATAGCTGTCTATTTTAAAAAATTATGGGAACCTTATTTTACTAATACTCGTACCCCTGGTATAAATATAATATGAAGTGTAATTATTATAATGAGTAGCTTAATAAATGTTAGAGAATTGGAATTAAATTGAAACATTTCATCTTGAGAAAAAATAGTTTATACGGCAAATGTACGATTATATGGATATATGTACCAAAATTTTTGATGAATCCTTGAATTTACGAGTAAAGTTGGGTCACCCCTGTACTATTTATTAAATGTACAAATGGAAATTGAATAAGTATTAGTAATAAATTAAAACAGATTATTTTGTAATTTCTACATATGCGATTTCTACTTCATAACTGTTCTATTTTCTATATTATTCTACTAGTTAAAAGCTGAATTATTTAATTCTAAGAACTAACTAAATTTTTGTGATTGATTTCCACTTAATGTCTTTTTTCATATTAAATTGAGAATTATGAATTTTAACACAAATAAAGTCCTATTAATTATATATGAACAAGAAGTTGAATTTCATTACTCACTGACTCAATTGGTCGAATTTCGACTCCGTGAGCCATGTAGAATGTAATGGCAATAACCTTGAAAATTAAACACCCTGTAGATCACTAAACGACCGTTTGAGAAAATATGTTTACATGAGTATTTTGATCATTTAGTATTAGAATGTATGTGCATGAAATTTAGGAACATAGTTATTTAAATGCACTTATAGTCCTTTATAAATTCTATCTTAACTAGATCTTATTCCTAAATATTTGACTTTCAAAACACACGTATTAGATTAAAAACAAAATATCACATTCAACTCAACATCAATAATTTTCTTCCGTTAAAGAACAAGGATATAAAATTTGTAAATATATAATTTAAAATCTTCACAAAACATAATTATTCTTCGTCACTTCATTGAAATATTTTCAACACGAAATAAAAAGTCCCTAAATTAATTTCAATTCTATTAATAAACACCATCCTGGTCCAAAGGTCTATAAATTTCCATTTAATGTTATCGCTTTTTTTAACTAATACTAAGCTCGTTATATCTTTACGTTTAGTACCTTAGTCTAATATTTATAAATATTCGGTTGACGGAGAACATTAATTATCATTCAAGAAAATAAAACAACCAATAGCCAATGTTGAACATCAAAAACGTTACTGGAAACACTATCCTGGAGTATTTGTCAATTATATTGACGTCCTTGATCTTCGGCATTGAGGCTTTTAGAACTAACGCTCCTCTTCGGATGGCGTGCAGAACTTTGGGTTTGTGGATGGGATTACCTGAAAATTTTTATATAAGTTAAAACATCTTAAAATATACACAACCAAACTTATGTGGAATTACATAAAAAACAGCATTTTACTATTAATAAATGATATTAAAATAATAATTTGGTCAAGTGCGAGTTAAACTCCCATACTAAGAGTTCCGTACCACCATTAAGATTGCAATATTCCAGTTTCAGACAAGCAGGGAATGAGTGTATTTTCTAATATATACCATAATATTTTTAAAGGAAGCATTTTAAATTTAT
Source organism: Octodonta nipae (assembly GCA_034190945.1). NCBI lineage: Eukaryota > Metazoa > Arthropoda > Insecta > Coleoptera > Chrysomelidae > Octodonta > Octodonta nipae. The sequence goes on along the minus strand of CM067224.1, from coordinate 66,215,104 downwards.
TAAAAATATACACTTTTATTTTCCACACACAGCCTTTTTATTTTATCTGCTACATGATATCCTTGATTTTTATAAAAATATATATTTAATTTTCTAATTAACATTAGAGTTTTCTTTTACTAATAAACTTTCAGGTAAGCCTTTTATAATCTACTGTCTGAATTTTACGCTCTGTAGATTGAAAGATAAAGGGGAAAGTAGGTCAAGTTTTAAACAATAAATTATTAAATCTTTTAGACAAATTATTTAAAAATAGAAATAAACTATATTTTTCAAAATTCTAGATAGTGTAGGTTAAAGTGGGAATTAAGTTGATGTTTAATATTTTTGTTAATTTAAAAACACAGTTCAACAACTCTAAGTTGTCATCTTCAGGAGTAAACCCAAACTAAATCTGATTTAGTTTGGGTTTACTCCTGAAGATGACAACTTAGAGTTGTTGAAACGTGCGTTGAGTGTTGAAAATAAAGGTTTGGTGTTAGGGTGCAAAACTGTGTTTTTACATTTGTGACACACCAAAGGTTCCACAGCTTTTCGATTTTTGTTAATATCTATTAAACAGATAATTTAAAAATATGATATATTCGTAATTCATGATGGGTTTGAAATTTTAATTTTTATTTTCCATTTAATTCTATAATTTGTCCCCTAAATTAATATTGAGGTTTTCCAGTATTTTTTTTATAAATTTCAAGTGAGCCACAGTACCCCTAATTATTTTCAAAATTTTAGGTATTATGGTTTCGGAAATAAAGTGGAAAATGAGGGTTTTTAATATTTTTTTGTTAATATCTTGTAAACAATTAATTTTATAATATATATATATATATAAATATAAATATGTACAAAATATATTTGTATTCCTCATAATGAGCCCTTTCATTTGATGTATTGCATGATGCGTTAAAACATAATATTTTTATTTTCCGTTTAATTCCATAATTTAACCCCTAAAATTAATATTAGGGATCTCTTCGTATTTTTCCTTAAAAAAAAGGTTTTATAGTTTGGGCAATAAAGGGGGAATAGGTAATATTTTTTTATATGTTTGTTAATATATTTTAAAATATATTTATTTTAAAAATATGAAAAAAATATATTTGTATTCGTCATAATGAGCCCTTTGATTCGATATATTACGTGATACGTTATAAACAATTTTATTTTTTTATTTTCCACTTAATTCTACAATTTGCCCCTCAAAATCAATATTAGGGATTTCTCCCTATTTTTCCAGTAAAGTTCAGCTGAGGCGCTATACATCTATTAAAAAAAAAAATATTTGTTTTCGTTATAATGAGCCCTTTCATTTGATGCGTTAGAAACAATTTTAATTTTATAATTTCCATTTAATTCTGTAATTTGGCCCCCAAAATTAAAAGTAGAGGTTTCTCTTTATTTTTTCATTAAACTTCAGGTCAGACCCTATACCTCCAATTTTTTTCAAAACTTTACGTTTTATTTTTTCGGAGATAAGGGTGGGGATGGGTAAATTTTGGTATATTTTCGTTAATATCTTTTTAATTATTAAATATGAAAAAATATATTTGTGTTCCTCAGAATGGGACCTTTCACATGATGCCTTTGAAAAAATTTTATTTTTAAATATTCATTTAATTCTATAATTTGCCTCCCAAAATTAATTTTAATGATTTCTCCTTATTTTTCCTGTAAAGTTCGGGCAACGTTCTATATTTTCTTTTTTTTTTTCAAAATTTTAGGCTCAATAGTTTCGAGAAGTACCCCTAAAAACTTTTTTTTTTCTTTTACGATATGTACTCCTGATCGGGTCACCGAACTATACTTTGATACCAAATTTCAACCTCTTCCGTGCAGTAGTTTAGGAGAAAATTGCTGTGATGTGACAGAGGCAGAAATCCTGAGTGATATTATATGGGTATCCGTATATTGTATATACTGAACCCTAAAAAGCAGGCTATACAAACCCAAATTTATAATAAAGAATTATTGAAAATGAATACAAATAATTTAATATTACACAAATAACGAAAATATCAGTTTCACCATAAACTAAAATTAACTCAGAAAAATCGGAGGCGTAATAATACGATTTTGGGAGTTTAATAGTCGGTATTACCACCTCGGACATCAATGGATGAAAAATTAAATGTTGCATTCTTTGTACGACCTGAATAATTTTTTCTCCAATCCTCTAATGCTGCTTCCACGAGCTGCGCTACGGTGCGAGAGTTGTTCTGATGAGCTTTTATCCTTCTTTTAAGCATATCCGACCAAAGTTCAGTTGGATTAAGATCTGGGGATTAAGCAGGCTATTCCTAAACAGTCACACCTCCCTGGTCTAAACAATTTCTCGCAGTTTTGTTGGTATGTGGAGGTGGGTTATCTTGCATAAATAGAAAAGAATCTCCTCAAGCACCTCTCTAAAAGCAGACTACAGATTGTAGCACTAATTCCACAAAAACTCAAACAAGTCCGAATTACTTGTTTAACTTTGTCTCATCAGAATCAAGTCAGCTTTCTCACCCCAAAGCATTACAGTCCCACTTTTGTGTGTGCAGACCGATCGTGCAGCACGGAGTCTACATTGTAGTTCGATTCTGGTATCAGCCGAAAATAGCACATTTCGCAAAGGACCAGACACCTTTCTTATGGAAAAATGGACGTCCGTCAAATTGTTTGAAATTTTGGTATGTTGTAGAAGTTGACGTTCTGACTAGGTTTCGAGATACAGGGTGTTAAACATTGAAAATGCCTCAAAATTAATATCAGATTTCGAATGATAAATATGTTTATTTCCGCTTAGTGAAGAAATTGTAATTTGTACATTATTGGATATAAATATTTCACAAATCAATTGCCATAAATTTTGCAGGATTACAGGGTATTTAAAAAATACGTAAGATGTGCTTTTGGAGAAAATCATTTTTTATTACAACGTTGAAAACAAAAGAAGATGTTATTGCACAAATAATATCTTGTTAAAGTAATAATTTCTTGGATATGCTTCACATAATATACAGTGTGAGCTATAAATATAGCTAGAGAAGGCATATATTATTTTTTCCTATTAATGAGTCACCCGTACGAACCATTCGTCCTGCAATTTTAATAAGACAATAAACAGATATATGATCCGTCTCTTGATACTTAACAGGATGTTAAACGCATCGCAAAAACTGAACATATTGAAAAAAAAGTAGTTTTTTATACTACCCTGTAGTTGTAAATTCTCTCCGTCAACTTTGAATGTTATAACATTGTTACTTTAACAAATGTTCAGTGTTTAACTGAGCGGAATATTATTAAAATTGTATTAGTAGTTTCCGAGATATAGGGTGTTAAACATCGGAAATGTCTCCTTTTTCTTATCAGATTTCTCATAACAGACATGTATTATTTCGGTTTATTGCAGGAAACGTAATTTTCGCATTATTTGACAAAGATATGGAATAAAACAATTAGCATTAATTATCTTTGATTACAGTGTGTCTCCAATATATGTAACATGTTTTTTCAGAAAACTGTTTTTTTTATTACAACGATGAATACATAAGATGTAATCGCACAATTAATAAGAAATGAAATCTTGGACGTGTTCATATATTGTACAATGTGAGTCGTTAATATAGCTGTAGTGGGCATATACCATTTTTTATCATTAAGGAGTAACCCTGTATAAACTACAATATTTTAATTTGTATAATTTTTGCAAACCTGTAGAATTTAGTGTGAGGAATTGTAGATTTGTATCATTTAATATAAAAATTTCCGGACACATGGTTTATACAGGGTTACTCATTAATGGAAAAAATAATAGATGCCCACTTTAGAATTAATTTCTTAAACATTATATTAATTGAGCAATTAGATCTTCTTGTGTATTCAATGTTATAATAAAAAATGAGTTTTCTAAAAAAACATGTTAGGTATATGGGAAACACCCGGTAATAAAAAATAATTAATAGCAATTTTTGTGCAATATTTAGTCAAACAATTTGCAAACCACGTTTTCTGCAATAAACGGAAATTAAACAAATCTATTATGAGAAATCTGATACCATAAAGATAACATTTCCGAAGTTTAACACCCTATATCTCGAAAACTAGTCATACAATTTTAATAATATCCTGCTCAGTTAAACACTGAACATTTGTTAACGTAAAAATGTAATAACATACAAAGTTAACGGAGAGAACTTAAAACTACGGGGTGGTATAAAAAAACTACCTTTTTTCAATATGTACAGTTTTTGCAATCAGTTTAACATCTTGTTGAGTATAAAGAGATGGATCACATATCTGTTTAATGTCTTATTAAAATTGCAGCACGAATGGTTCGTACAGGGTCACCCATTAATAGGAAAAAATAATAAATGTCCTCTCTAGCTATATTTATGGCTCACAGTGTATATTATATAAAACACATCTAAGAAATTATTACTTTAACGAGATATCAGTTGGGCAATGACATCTTCTTATGCTTTCAACGTTGTAATAAAAAAAAGATTTTTTCCAAAATCTCAAGTTACCTATTTTTTAAATACCCTGTATTCCACCAAAACGTAAGGCAAATGTTTTGTCAAATATTCATGCCCAATAATCTACAAACACAATTTCTCCAATAACCGGAAATAAAACACGGAAATCTGGTATCAAAAATGCGACATTTTCGATGTTTAACACCCTGTATTTCGAAAACTAATCATAGAATTTGTTTGAGCCCATGAACTCTTTTTGTCAGGCCGCAAACTTCTACACCATACCAAAATTTCAAACAATTTGACGGAAGTCCATTTTTCCATAAGAAAGGTGCCTGGCCCAATTGATGCTCCAAACGCCAATTAAGCGGGGCAATTTTATTTTGCGAAGATACGTATGGAACCCTTAACTGTCTTCTACTGAATAATTCACGACTGCGAAGTCTCATCCTTATACTATTCACTAAAACTCTAACACCAATAGCTTGAAAAGTTGCCCTTGTAGCACTAGAAGAGATGTTGTGGGATTTTTTCGTACAGTTTGAACTAAGAAGCGGTCCTACCGTTCTGTAGTAACTTTTCTACGACTTCTCCCGAGCCTATTTTTTAGATTTCCCAGTTCCAGAAACCTTTTATAGGTTTCTGAAACAACCTCTTGTGCAACTGACCATTAATGCATTTTCCCTTTGCGTCGTATCATGTTCCGACAGAGCAATTATTCTTTCCATTTAAACTTCTGATAACCCCACATAAGGTATTGTTAATTAAATTTTCGAAAACAATATTTAATTAGCATTGACGCGCAACAAATACGGGATAGTAATACTGCCACAAAAGGGACAATTCTTTTTACGCATATAGACCCACTCTTTTTGAAGCACATTGGTCTCTTATTATTATGTTTACATTGTTCCCTTAAAAGAATTATTTTATTATTAAAGGGTGATTCCATATAAATTTTAGTTGTCGGGTCTATGTAGTAGACAATGTTATCGAGATACTGAAAATTGACACAAAACCAGATTCTCAAGAAAACTGAATAAATGAATGAATTAAATTAAAAATAACATAAGCAGAGGAGAGTGAATAAATAAATAAATAAAGCTTTATTGCCCGACAGTACAAAACTATTAAATTAAATATTAAAGAATTCATAAAAAAACAGCTAGCAAAAAGTAGTAAAATATAACAAAAAAAAAACAAATACTCAATAACTGAGATATCAAAAATAAAGTTACAAAGTAAACTAAAAATTATAAACTAAATACAGCGTTGGCCCTACTCAAAATAACAGACAAAGAGTCTAAATGAATATCACATTCCCTACACACGAGGTTGCAATTTTGTGTCATACAGGAAACAGAAGAGTTTATGCCTAAGTTAGTTTTGTAACGATTATGCCTAAAAACCACTGAACCTCTGAGAAAAACAGAAGGTACATTGAAATTAAGCTGTGGTAACAAGTTCACACCGTCTATTTTATTATGCAGAAGCTTGTATAGGAAAGTGAGCGAACATTTTATTCGCCTGAGTTCCAAAATTTCCACATTAAATCTATTACACATAAGTTACTCATTAACTCTATTGGGATAAACTCCATAAATTTTAAAACATGGATATTAAGAAACTTTCTCTGTACACTTTCTAACTTCTGATAATTGTATAATGGTTTCCACACGATCAAGGCATATTCTAGCCTGGAGCGTACGAAAGAATAATAAAGTACTTTCAGAGCATCTATACTACGAAACCATTTACAGTTCTTGACAATAAAGCCATATAATTTACTAGCTTCGTCAATTTTAAGGTAGATGTGTTCGTAAAAATTCAACCTAGTATCAAACCACACACCAAGATCCTCAATTAAAGTCGTGCGTGGAATGCAATCATCTCTTACCATATAATTAAAATCTAGACAAGCTTTCTTCTTGGTAAAAGACATTATTTTGCACTTAGACACATTCAAATGTAGCTTATTCTGCAAGCACTAGTCACTAACAATATTAAGATTCTCTTGTAGAAAATAGCAATCATCAATACCTGAAATCTCATAAAAGATTTTTAAATCGTCAGCATATAATAAATTGTTACACTTTAGACTACTTGTTAAATCATCAATGAAAAGAAGAAACAACAGAGGTCTCAGATTTGACCCTTGAGGAACCCCTGATGTAGCAACGTATTGGTTTGAATTAAATCGATTATAGAAAACAGACTGGATTCTGTTGTCAAAATAATAATTTAAAAAAGTAATTAGTTGATTACCGAATTTTAGCGAATTTACCAAGTAGAATACCGTGATCCAATTTATCAAAGGCCTTTGCAAAGTCGGTATAAATAACATCCACTTCACTTTTATTATCTAGACATTCCGCAAGATACTGAGTTATAGTAGTAAGGTTGGTAACAGTAGATCTTTTCTTCAGAAATCCGTGGTGCGAATCAGCAATTTGATGACATATATAAGGGTAAATGTGATCGGAAAAAATCATCTCAAAAACCTTGGAAAAGTTCGACAATATAGATATTGGCCTATAGTTCTCGATAGCAGATTTACCTCCGGATTTTAATACCGGACATATTTTAGCTGATGTCCAAACAGAGGGAAACGTTAAGGATCATAATGTAATGTCAAAAAAACGCCGGTTAATGCCTAGATGTAATGGTTAACCTACCACCGTATTACGGCCCATGTGGTAAACGTTGACACACCAGGGTGCACGGCAGCTTCAGTGGAGACGGGAGTGGGTTAACAAACAAGGGCCAAGCCAACTGTAAGTTGACTTTCCAATATAAAGATGTTCTAGGCGCCAGGTAGATTCTCTGCCTCTTTACCCCAGCTAACGGCCTAAGATAACCTACCAATCCTCCGCGGCTACAAGAAATCTATAGATAAAGGCTCATGGCTGATACAACCTCAGTATATTGTCAGTTACGTCACAACAAACCTACTTCAATAAAACTCTTCATAAAACAGTAAATAATTTAATGAACTTTTAAATTATTTCAATACAATCCTGCAAAAATATCAAACACAAGTCGACCTGTAGCCAACTTCATGTACCTACATACACATATCTATAGTTCAACCAAGAATCAACATTACATACCTGATACACTAAGTTCAAATTATTACCAAAATCAACAAATGTAATAATCAATTAATGATCAAATGAACCTAGATAAAATAAACAGATGTTATCAAAAGCATTAATCAAAATACTCAAATGTGGTTGTGATCCGTAAACATGCACAATGTATCTAAAATCAGAAATGAGATACTTGAATGCGCAATATTCAAAATAATATCAAAGTCAATAATGACATCTAAACTGTGAATAATTCAAAAATGATATCAAACTCAATAACTGTACTGTTATTCTGAAATCTCAAGCCAAAAACTAAGTTACTGACAAAAGCGTTTAATTACATTTAAACTTCAAGAAAAATCAATAATGATTTCATAAATCTAGAAACAAATATCTTTAAAACATCCAAAATAATTCAATTAACAAGTCGACGTTTCGAACTCTCACGACGCTTTCACAAAATACCAAATAATATCAATATCTAATAAAACAATAATCATGAAATGATATTCAAAATTTAACACTACCGGAAATGCATAAAAAACAAATTTATATGAACAAATTAACAGTCCAAGTTTGACTAAATAATCAGGTTCTTTATTAAATCCAATAAGTTCAAAATGTTATTCAGATAAATCAATTCTCTTTGTGAAAAGTAAATTATGAGCAAAACAAATACACTGAAACAAATTACAAAGGTACCTTGTTCAAATGTGATGACACAACACTTCGCTGTCCTCTGTAGAATCGAAGCAGACATACGCCGTCGTTGCTATACGGCAACCAGCGAAGATTTCCTGTTCCCAATAAACCAAAATGGAAGTCGATTACAAGACTTGCCAAAACTTCGGCAAACTAAGTGAAGTTGATAGCCCCATACACTGAAGAAAACAAGGTCTTGGATAGGCTAAAGGTCTTACATACGATGTTCAGATGGTGGTTGACCAGTTAGTCGTCCAGGAAGGTCAACGGCAGTACATGCAAATATTCAGCAATCAAATCCTCACAAACGAGAACGTGTTTCCACTAATTTCCAAAAATATCAACAAACTGCCAATGGAAACATCAATTAAACGTTGCTGAAACTGCAGATCCACGAGAGAGTGAGTGATGAACTTGTCTTAAATCCTCACACGAGTATGATTTCCATTAAAATCCAAAAATATCACAAAAACCAATAACGGAACCAACGAACAAAGTGTATCCAACTAAATCCCAAACATGGATGGCACAAAATTGCCATTATAAACTCAGATAACACTTGTAGACATCAATCACCACATTTCACCATAACCTCTCTTCCCAAGTACTACACGCATCCTCACACTAGGACGGTCAACAGGCAACAACCTTTCACGAGGACGGTCAACGGCCGACTCCCTTTCCGACAACTGACATCTCACACAATTTTCTCCACGCACATGCTTCCCGCCTTGTCGACGACAATGACAACTGTCAAGAAGCACAGAAATGCCAACCACAAAATAGTCGATAAATCAATTCGTCCTCAACAGGTCAATTTCAAACATCTTTCAAAAATAAATCAGAACGAAACAATAAATACAACACAATCAGCCATCGGTTAGGTTATCGATCGCTAACGGAACGGACGAATAAAAGTAACATTTTGACCGGTCCTAAACGCGTTTATTTATACTGAGTAACTACGGCAAAAATATAACGTAACGTGATAGGTTGTATACGATACTGAGAGGAATATCCAGAACTCCAGCACAAACTTTAATAAGAAAAGACGGAACACCGTGATATCTAGATGTAAACTTATTTTTCAGCTTCTTCATAGATTGAAACACAGTTAGCTCGGAAATAATTGGTAATTCCAAATTTACGTGCATGATGATTGGGCCAACAGGTTTAATGTTTAGTCTGGACTGCTCAAACGCACTCTGAAAGAAATTAGCAAAAGCATTAACAATTTCCTGCGGATCCGTAAGAATCCCAAGTGAACTTGGGATCTCAATCTGTTTATTTCCCAAGTCACTATATGACTTAAAAGGTTTAAGAAATGAATTTCGAGGCATCAAACTGCCCACTGCGCAAGTTTCTCTAGTTTACTAACAAAAAACTTTCAGAGTCTAGACCAAACACGGGGTCTCAATCTGGCTACTCCCTAGTCTCGCTAGATGACTGCACTTAGTGAGAATTTGAACGGCATCGTGTATTTATAGTTGACGTTAGATGAGGTATGGCTAGTTACGTAATGTTATTGGTATGTTGGTCGAATTGCTTTAGTTTGGCTATTGCATTGATTAAGACAGAGCGATTGTTTCTCAATTTCAATAGCTTAACGGATTGTAGAGGACCTAAGAGAATTGAGATATATGATAATCCTGCTCTCCTCAAAATTTATAGTATTCTCTTTGGATATCATGAGGTGATGAGCTCAAGTTGAATCTTTTTTGCGAACTAACTGAGAGTGTTCATATATTCCATATTTTTATATAATGCTTGATTCTGTGAAGTGAAATTTCCCAATAGATTTTCACGCCGATATCATCTCATAACTCTGCTTTGATTTTTATGAAATAAACACCGACCTTCTAGGATTTTAGATTTCCAAATCTCTTTTTTGTTATTTGTTTTTACTGAATTTCATAAAAATTTCTTATACCAATTGAACAGTATATAGAATCTCTCTTAATTTAGGAACTGACGAATCGAAATTCAAAACTCAAATAGATCATAAAAAACGGTGTGAAGCTGCTTTTGAGGAATAAGAACTAAACAGTTTTATTAAATGTACTATTGGTTTTATGTCGATTTTTATATTGCTATATTGCAAAATTCTACTTACTCTTAGTTCCTCTATATCTGAGCCCAGGTGGAGCTCTGTAGTTATAAGTGTACCCTGAAGTTCTTGATATGCGAAAGCTTGGAGGGAATTTGGATGGGTCTAAGTCGCATGGTGTTTTAGAATTAAAATGTCTGTTGCGTATAGAAGCTATCGGACTCATTCTAACATCCTGCAGTTCTATGATGTCTTCATTGTTAATGCATGACTGATCATTTGGTGTTTTGGTCCCTAGAAGATAAGACATATTTTTTAAATTGTATTTTCACCGATATTGACAAATGAAACTAGTAAAATGTACCTAATTTGGTTTCGTCGTTTTCTTTGTTCTTTTTACTCTTCTTCTTCGCCCTTGCTCCCCAATACGTATAATTTACTGCGGCGTACTCTAAAAGCGCAGCAAAAACAAAAACGAAACACATCACTAAGTAAATGTCTATGGCCTTAACATAACTTATTCTAGGCAAAGAACTTCTTACACCCGTGCTTATCGTAGTCATAGTTAGCACAGTTGTTATACCTGTAACATAAAAAATCAAATTATAGATATATTGCTGAATAATTGAACCTGCTGTGTGTGAAATCCATATCACGACTACTTAGCAGACAAAAGTTTATGGTTTTCATGTTTAACAAATAGTTTCAAAAAAAACGACTTCAATGCATAGTAACAATAATGACACTAAAAAGTAAAAAATAATTTAATTCGATATTTAAAACGAAAGATTTTTACATAGAAATATAAACAGCTTTATAAATTAAACTGTTATTAATTTATAAAGCTATTTATATGCCGCAGTCTTATAGAACATATAATATCTTCGTTTTAAATATCCAGTTGAATTATTTTTTACTTTTTGGTATCAATATTGTTATTATGCATTGAAGTCGGTATTTTTTTAAAGCTATTTATTTTGTGCTTTTTAATGCTACAATGGCGTAACTGGATTCATGTTTCAATTGTTACTAACTTTGTTTTATAAAAAATTTTTGTAGACAAATTTGTAAATTTTACAGCTCGCATAAAATTGAAAAAAAACTGACATTTGAAGAATTTTGGGTTTGTTTGGGTAACAGATCTTCACTCGCAAATTCAAGGTTTCGAAAAAATGTGGATACGTTATATGTAAATATGTCATAGATATAAATTTATCCTGAGACTAAATGAATCAGGTTTATTTCAATTCTCTAACATTTATTTAGACCCTCTTTACAATAATTCAACCTCATAATATACTTCAACCTCTCTCTATATGCTTATAGCCCGAATTTTGTGAACCACCCTATATAACTATAACATTATATATATATATATATATATATATATATTCCAATCATCTTGTATATGCGGCTGCTTGGGGCCACGCTATAAACACTTTTTGGAATTTATGTCTATTCCACCCTATATTTGAACCCATCGTATACACAAAACACCTTGTAGGGTACCCAATAAAACATTTCTTTTCTAAAACTATACATATATATAAAACAACAATTCTTCTCCAGCCTATATTGCAACCACTCTATATATGCAACTGCCTATGGGCTACAAATATAGCACTTTTGTTCTAACATTGTTTAAATCAAGCTGCATGTCTATAATTATACTCCAGCATATACGTCAGCACCCTGTATATGCATCTGCCAATAGCCACCCAATTTAACATTTTTTGAACCACCCTATACTATATGTAACTATACTCCAACAATTCTTTATTTGCAACTGCTAAGGGGTTACCCTACAGGTATAACATTTTTACCATTTTTTAAAACAACTTGTGTAATATACATATGTTCTACTCCACCCTATCTTTCAACTATCATATATAATCAACTGCTTGTGGGTTTCTCGATATATTTTTTTTCTAGCTTTTTTCTACCCAACATGTATAACTACAATTTCTCTCCACTTCACTCTATATTCTAACTCCTCTGGATAAGCAACTGCTTATATGCCAATCAACAAAACATTTATTTCTAACGTATTTTAACCATCCTATATAATTATAATTCTAAAACGCCCTATATTTCAGCGAATTTATATCAACATATAAAATTGCTTAATAGCTACATATAACATTTGTTTAAACATCTTATAATTGATAACGATAAACTTGTATAACGATAGTTATGGCAGAAAATGCAACACAGAGAATTCACCTTCATGTGTGCCTCAAATTAACATGTGACTCGTAAGCTTTTACCCATCTTAAAATAGGCAACTTTTTTTCTTTGAAAACGTTAATTAACTTTAATTATATTGCCAGAAGAAATGGTAGATCCTTCACTATTAAGGAAAATGCATCTTATTATTTTCTAAATATTGTTAATAAGAAAATTTTCGATACTGTTCTAATTTAAGTGCACCCTATATATATGCAGACAAATTGAAAACATTCATCTGGAAATATTTTGATGAAATTACAATCTATTTTCAATGAATTTCATCCTAAATTTCGAATAAGAATAGCTAAAATGTTTTAATACCGGCGCAGTTACCAGATATTATGATACGAGGGCTGCCTTTTATATTTCGGGATTGGACAACCCTAGTGTTGCAATCTGACAACTGACAGCTCTATCGCAAAGTTTGACATTTTTGAGGTTATACGTACTCAGAACGTTTTGACATACGAGCGCTATGTGTTGTTTTCAGTACTTAAAGGATTTATTTCGGCCAAAAAATGGAATTAAATCGTGCACATTTTCGTGCGATTATTTTTTACAACTTTCGACGTGGATTAAGTCAGCAAGAGTGCATAGATGAACTTAATTTAATTTTTGTCGATGAAACTCCATCAAGGACCACTGTTTATCGATGGTATGGTGAATTCAATCGAGGTCGTAGTTCATTCCAAGGCGAATTTCGTGAAGGTCGTCCAAAAACAGTTGATGTTCCGGAAACCATTTATGCTGTGCGCGAACTGATATTGCAGGATCGTCATGTGACCTATCGTGAGATTGAGTCAACCTTACACATTAGTGGGACCAGGATACATTCAATATTGCATAAACATTTGAATGTCAAAAAAATTTGTTCGCGTTGGATCCCACACAATTTGTCAATCGTTCAAAAAAAGGCTCGTGTCGATTGGTCGAAAGAAAAGCTCAAAAAATACGATCGCGGTGCTTCAAAACACGTTTATGACATAATGACAGGTGATGAATCGTGGATTTACGCGTATGAGCCCTAAAGTAAACAGCAGTCGACTGTATGGGTGTTTCAAGATGAGCCGAATCCAACAAAAGTTGTTCGCACACGAAGCACTTCCAAGCAAATGATCGCCTGTTTTTTCGGAAAAACTGGACATATCGCAACCGTACCACTAGAACAACGCAGAACAGTCAATTCTGAGTGGTACACAACCATTTGTCTGCCAGTTGTCTTCCAAGAAATGAAGAAAACCAACCAAATTAATATTTGTTTTTGTTATCTAATCCCGAAATATAAAAGGCAGCCCTCGTATATTGAGAAGTCGCTTACAAGATTTTTCCGATTTTTTGCAAAATGGACCATTGCATGTCATTGAAAAAAATTTTAAAAAAATATGGGACCAATCTGGAAGAATTATCTAAATCGGTTAATAGTTTGAAGACGCAAGATGTAAAGACCGACATCTAGGATTTTCGGGGAAAACTAGCACATAGAGGTTCCGAATCTGTAGCCGTTCCATGTAATTGCTGTTACCCTTAATTCCTAGGTTAGAATGTAGCGATGAAATTTTCAGGTTAACATCACCTGTCAGAGATATTGATACTCTCTTCGAGGTGTCATTCTTTTGTCAGTCTTTACATCTTGCGTCTTCAAATTTAACGATATGTTTCAAATACATAAAGAAGTGTTCGAGAGGCCATTCAATTGTGGGAAGCGCAACTGATGAAGTTTCCCTAACCAGAAACAATATATATTATATGTATATATTGTCTTGTGCACAAAAGAATGACACCTCGAAGAGAGTATTCGGTTAATAGTTGCCGGAGTACTGAGATAACAAAAATACAACCGAACTGAGAACCTCCTTTATTGAAGTCGATTAAAGATAGAACACAGCAAATATATAGAGTGAGTCACGATGTTTTTTGAAAGGGTGGATAAAGAATGAAGTTCTAACCCGAAACGTCCTTGGACATTTTTGTACTTGTAGCCAATAGAAGGAGCTAGTAAAATTATATTTTGTAATTAATTTTTTTTCGATGTAGTCCAAAAAAGGTGCTTGATTTTTTCCGTATTTTAAAGAATATGCCTTTAAAATTTTAATTCAAAATAAATTTATCAATAATACGCAATTTCAAAAAGATAGGTAAGAGTGTCCTTAATTATTTTTTATAATCATTGGGTTTTGGTCTCCTCACTCTTTTTCTGTATTTGAAATTTGTAATGGAAAGAATGTGTAGTAGAAACAATTTGGAAAAATTACAGAATAACTGTTTGTCTCCTAAAGAAACCTCTACAATATGGTCAAGCAGTCTTCCTCTATTTTTGTCCCCTTATTTCTAGAGGTCTCAAAGTCTCACCCGCATGTATATGGCGACAAATACTGTACTCACAATTCTTATTATTGTATAGAATAATTAAAGGATGTATGTATGTCCTTCTGAGAAAACTGTTTTAGAATCTAGTCATTTTTACAAGCAGTAATAATTTCAAACTCGTTGATTTATTTTAATGCGGTTTATGGCATTGAATGCAGTTTTTTTCGTTGCAGCCGTGACTATCTATCTATGCCTGTGGAACAAACAATTAATAATAAGACAGTTACCAAAAATGCCGACAATACATCTCAGATTCTGACGGAAGCAATGATTAATATTTATTGTAACTCCTCACTCAAATATCTGTACTCATGGTATTTTATAAGAAGATTGCTCATACCTAAAGGGACGTTTTATCACTTAACAAAGAAATAAACCAAATAATTTTATAGTTTAAACTTTTACTCTGAATATGAAATAAGTTAAATAACCCTCAGAATGACGAAAAGCACCCTCCACGTACATATCGCAATGATTTCTACATATAATGTTGCAACCTGTTACCTACCTAGAGCAACTCTAGCACTAGTAGCCTCGTGGTTGATCCAAAACGAGACCCATGACAACATGACTATTAAGATGCTTGGAAGGTACGTTTGAAATATAAAATAACCTATGTTTCTCTGTAATTTAAAAGACAGCGAAAGTCGCTGGTATATTCCTGTTGCCAGTCTTTCCTTTCTGTCATTTGTTTCCCAGCCGATGATAGTGAACTGTGGAAGTTCAGCTTCTTCAACTCCTCGTACTGGTGTCGATTTCCAGTACATAACTACGTCCATTACGGTGTACCCATCTGAAAAAACAAAAACATTATTTCAAAGCTCTAATGTTAACATTAAAGCTTTCTTTAGTTTACAAAAAATATAAAGGTGAGTGACTTAAGATGGCTTTTGCATAGTTTTATAGCAATTGTAATAGTGACTGACTTAAAATGGACTCTTACAACGAGCCTTGCATTTGATCTGCTTCATGATGATGTCCTTGATTTCTAAAAAAATATCTATTTAATGTCATAGTTTGCCATCCAAATTAAGATTAGAATTTTTAGTTTATTTTGGCAATGAATTTTGAGCTCCCTTTTAGAGAAAAATGGGAAAATGGATTAAATATAAAATATTTTACTTGTATTTTTCATGACGAACTGGAAAAAAATAATTTAAATCTTGTCAATTTTCATTATTTTCTTTTAATTCCTATATTCTTATTTGAAACTCATAAATATGTATTTTTCATTTTTCATTTATAATATTCTATCAAAATTTTATGTTTACTAGTTTCTAAGATAAAGAAGGGAAATTGATTGAATTTTTGAATTATTGTTAATATGTTTTAAACAAATTATTTTTAAAATATGAAAAAATAAATCTGTATCCGTCATAATGAGCTCTTTCTTTACCTGACGTGATTCATTTTTTTTATTTTTCATTTAATTTTTTATTTGGCCCCCATATTTAACATTCGGATTTTTGCTTTACTTTTCCATTAAAAATTGAATAAGGCCCTAAATTCCTAATTTTTCCACAATTTTAGACAGAATAGTTTCAGAGATAATATCGATATTTATAAAATTTACTCCCACTAATATCTCCCAAAATCACAATTCGTTTAGTTATGCCATGCGCTAGTGCTGGCTTTATTAAAATATGGGCTGATACCAAATTTCAGCTATTTTTATCCAGTAGTTTAGAGGAAAATAGGGTGCGACAAATTGAAAGACATAAGACTGAAACTACAGTGAGGACGCGTGCGTTTGAACAAATTCATTTAAAATTCAGGTGTTGTTTTATAGAAAAACGCTCGGACACGTCGGTTTTTTTTGGACTGCGGTTTTTGTGATGGTAAACTCATTTGTACAGGATGAGCCAGAAATAAATTGCGACCATCAACTTCATTTTTTCAAATGGAAACATTTGTTTTTTATTTTATTTTTGAATTCTGCATTGAATTCAAGTATTTTTCATGTACAATGTCCTATACCGAAAATTCACAAGAAAACAACGGTACAAATAATGTGTTTGTTGGTTTGAACCTATTTATTTATATCTGGTTTTTATGATTGTTGGCGGTATTTTAATCGCATGAATGGAAACTTTTTTTTAATGTTGGAGTTTTTAACACTTGTTTATTTCCATAGAAACTGCACTATAATTTTGCTTCAAATAACTAGTTGTCAAGTGCAGTTGCAAAGTTTCAAAGTATGGCGCGTTTAACTGAAATGCAGCGAATAGAAATTTTGATGATGGTAGGATATGGCGACAGAACTCGAACACAAGGTGAAGTTTGCCAATTACACGATAGGTAGTTAGTAAAACAGAAATAAAGTTTCTAGAATTTGGCCACGTAAGAGACAATTACAAAACCAAACATCTTCCAGAATATACACAATTAAATATTTTGCTCGATTTACATGAAAATCCTCACAACTCCACTAGACAAATAGCCGCAGAACAGTGAATAAGTAAATCTTCTGTTCTAAAATGCTTGCATAGAAATAAATGGCACCCATACAAAGTTCATTTAGTTCAGGAACTTAATAAAGGTAATTTGGACCGGAGAGTAGAATTTTGTGAAATAATGATGGATAGATGCAATGCCAACCCTCACTTTTCAAGTAAAATAGTTTTTTCCGACGAGGCAACATTTTGTTTAAATGGTTCAGTAAACAGGCAAAATTTTCGATATTGGGCATCAGAAAACCCACATTGGATTATGGAAAGTCATACACAGTTTTCCAAGAAAGTTAACGTATAGGCCTCAATTGTGGGTCTTTTTTTTGAGGGAACACTTAACTCGGGAAAGTATTTAGACCTATTACAAAATGACATAATATCCTGTTTAACAGAACTTTATCCGAATGGTGAAAACCCCAATATACTGGCAGATTCGGTATGATTTCAACATGATGTGCGAGATTATCTTGAGTGTTACGAGAACTTGAAAACCGTCTTAGGTATTGTCAGGAAGTTAATGATCGACAATTTGAACATTTAATTTGATATGTTGGTGTTTTTTTTTTTCTTCAATTTTGAAATATATGTAATTTTTTTAACAACGATTAATTTTTGTTATAGGACATTGTGCATGAAAAATACTTAGAAGTCAATGCAGAATTCATAAATAAAATAAATAACAAATGTTTCCATTTGAAAAAATGAAGTTGATGGTCGGAATTTAAAAAAAAAGACGTGTCCGAGTGTTTTTTCCAAAAAATCAACACCTGAATTTTAGTAAATTTGTTCCACGCGTCCTCACTGTATAAAACTAAACCCTATAAACCGACCATGGAAAATATCTAACATAAGATATGTTTGAAACTGTTCATATACATTAGTTAATACATGATCTATTAAGTCCAGGGACTAATCCATAGATGGCGCCGCCACCATGTGTAAAAATTACATGGCATTTGGTACAGCAGTTGTCGTGAAATTCAAGCTGAAGTGATGCGAGCCAGAACTTACTCCGGATCGTGTTTGGAATGTGGACGAAACTGATTGGAATGCTAGTAGTTACAGCTCTGATGCAAAAGGCAATTTGGTTGAATATCGAGCACCAAAAAAGGTAATTTGATGGTTTCAGCTTTTTTTGTCCCCAGACAAGAACTGAACAGATTAAATCTAGTTTTTCCAGAAGTTAGAGTTGAATATTCGATATCCCCACACCTTGGCTGTGCTAGTGTCTTATCGAAATTATATCATTTTATTTGGCGTGCTCCCTTTCTGAACAGAAAAGTGTGAGAGGAAGGAAAACTATGCTGCCAAAGTATTGAAACATGTACAGCCTGATACCGGTATTTTCACCAATGCCATGAGTACTTATCATGAACAGTTTGGTCAACCACATTTCCGAAAGTATTGCAGCAGAAGCACTGGCACTGACTGGCATTACAATATGCGATCAACAATTACCAGTAGGCAAATTCAAACTGCTGTTTGACTATTTTTGCCCGATGAACTTGCCATGTACTCTGTCAGCGTAGAAACAAAAGCTGTTACGAAACGTACCAGCTACAAGTAAATCAGACAGCTTTAGCATGATTGAAGGTGGCGTGCTTCAAATTATTCATTATTTAGAACCACATTCATCTAAGTAGTTAATTAAAAAATCATTAAAGTATTGTACTACGTGTGTGTAAAGACGTGTTGCTCAAACAACCACAGGCAAACACATTTTGTGTGCGGCTTAAAAAGAAAGCAAAGAAAAGCTTTCAGATGCTCCAAGAGGCTTTCAAAGACGACTGCATTTCACAGTCTGGGGGATAGCACAAGGCATTCAAGTAGGGCTGGGAGCATATTGCCGAAGAATCTCCTTTTGGACGCCCAACAACGGGCAGAATCGACGAAAACGCGAATCGTGTCACGAAATTATGGGTTCTGACTGTCAGTTGAGCATCCACCAAATTGCTGACACCATAAATATGTCCATATTTGTGGTATATAGGATAGTGACCGAGAATCAGCAAATGCGCAAGCTCTGCGCCGAACTTGTCCAAAAGGTTGGCGGAAGACCAGAAAGTAGTTTGGCTCTGTCAAGAATCGAAAATGCAGAGCAAGGAGTAGCAAACAAATTCATCCCCTAATCCCAAGAAAGCGCTACTGATGCTTTTTTCTTTTACTACCTCCGAGGACTCTTCCATTTTGAGTTTGTGCCGCGTAGAGAAACTGTCAACTCACCCTTATACCTAAAGGTGCTCAAGAGATTGAAACGCCTGGACACACCAGTGAGCGCTGACAATGCCCCCGGTCACACTGCTTCGTCGGTACCGATTTCCTAACCCAGAGCAATACCCCAGTTGTCCCCCATTCCCCTTAAAGTCCTGACTTGCTTCGGTATGACTTTTTTTTGTTTCCCCGATTGAAGAGAGAGCTAAAAGAAAAGCATTGGGAGGTAATGGAAAACATCCAATGGCACGTTCCTAATAGGGGAGGAGTTACAGGCATTGCTTAACTTATCTAGTCTACTGGATAACATCACTAATGATATGTTCTTTATAAATCTGAGAACGTGGTGCACTGATTAAAACCAAATATTCAAAAAAATGCTGTGCTATATTTGATTCAGCTACAAATTTCATATTTAGGTCACGCTTTCATAGCACAACATGTTTTTGTTTGATCACAGTTATATTAGAATATTATTTCAGAGGAGCTTTATCGCAATAATAAACAACATAATCAACTTACAACTTTCAATTTCGACGGTACAATTTTGCGAATCCAGCGGATAGTAATGTAAATCCATCATGCAAGCCAACGTAGTGGTAAACCGCATTCCGTATGTAATGGAACCATCTCCGTTCAGTCTCACTAATTTGTTCCTTTCCGTTACATCATGCAGAAAACTGAAACATTAATGAGATGTCTCACCAAACGAAGAGACAAAATCCTCTGGGAATTTTATCTGCAAACGAAAACAGTCTCGACAAATAATATAACAAACCCGATGTTTTCTTGGTAATGAGGGAAAGTTCGTTGAAATGCCCCATGATCTCAAGAAACTAAACAAATATTTAGTGTCCCCATAAAACTTAAATAGGCGCTTGACGTCATTTGTCTAACAGGTAAATACATTCACTTGTCGTTTAAGTACAGAATCGGCAAAAATAATGCACCGAACTTTTTAATTAAATTTTTAATATAATATAACCTTGAAGGTTGGCGTTAAGCTGAAACCCAATATGACCATTATATAGCCTAAACTTTTCTTTCTAGAACGTATAGTTTTCAAGATACGTAGCCAAAATATACTTGCCATGCATTGACTTTCGGTGACCATAAAGATAGGTAGGTATTCCCAGTAACAAAACATACTTTACAAACCGTGAACAAGCTGTCCAAGTAGGCGACACTAGATCAAATTTCAAGACATCCATGCGGTGGTGCCACAAAGCTCAATATTGGACACTATTCTATTTCTTGTATTTATTAATGATATTTCATTCACATCTGATCTGAAAATTTTGGTATATTTGGAAAAAGTTATTCTGAACTTGTCAAAAATGCTAATGTAGCCACTCGGGAATTTCATGACTATTGTAATTCACATGGGTTAACGGTAAATGCTAAAACATCAGAAATAATGTCATTCCTACCTAAAAACAAGTTATCTTGTCAAGTTAAATAATTAATCTATTGAACAGACAAATTTATGTAAATTCTTAGGAATAATTGTTGATAATAAAATAAAACACATTAGTTATGTAACAAATAAATTAAATAAGACCTCTTTCCTAATGCGCCAATTAAAATTTACTGTAAGTTTCAATGTTCTTAAATATGCAGATTTCTGCCTAGCAGAGTCGATTTTGTCATATGGCCTTATATTTTGGGGCTGTTCAGCTCATATTGACAAAGTTTTCTGTACACAAAAAAAACATCTTACGATGTATAGCTGGTGTTTCCCCATTAACTAGTTGCAAGCAATTTTTCATTGAGTTTGGTATTCCGACGGTCCATTTATTATATATTTACCTATTAATAATGAATATTAAAAAACAAGTATCACTTACTAGAAATGATCAAATACACAATTATTCAGCACGTAGCAATAATGAACTACATCAGACATTCTCTAGACTGTCAGTTGGGCAAAAGTGAAGTTTGGAAAGGTACATACCTATCCAGAAAAGCACACTACTCGTATGAAAAATTTTTGAAAGATGCTGAGTGACGCGGGTGGTGATTGTTTGGCAACACAAATAAATCTTTAGTATTTTTAAGATTATTTGCAATTTTTTTGTAACTGCAAAGAATTTAAATGTTGAATAAAAGTCTATTTATTTATTTCCTTATTTATTTTCTTGTCTTAAAAAAAACACCGAACTTAGAAATCAAATTTTCAAAATAATATAACCTTGAAGGTGGGCGTTAAGGTCAAACCCAATATGACCATTAGATAGCCTAAACTTTAGCTACAGGAAGTATTTTTTAGGGTCCATAGTTTTTAAGATACGAAGCCAAACTTTACTTCACCTTCTTCGTTGTCCAAAATAGTCGAATTTTAAAATTGGCCAAGGCCTTATTCAAATGTAAAATTTAATACTCTTTTCATATTTGGTATCGGAAGTAGGTATTCACAGTAAAAAAAATCAATTTGACGTTAATATGACCTTAAAAGTCATGCCTAAGGTCAAACTCAATATGACGATTAGATAGTTAGGAAAAAATTCTTGACTTTACTTGCAGGAAATATTTTTCTAGAAGCAATAGTTTTCAGCATAGGAAGCCAAACTACACTGGACTTGATTTGACCTAGATTGAACATCAAGGGCAGATTTTATAATACTGAAGGCCGTACTTGAATATAAAATTGGCCTCTGTGTTCATTTTTGTTAACAAGAGTAGGAATTTACATTTTTAAAAAACAATCTAACATGGATATGACCTTAAACGTCATAGTCAAGGTCTTTTTTTTGTCGTAATTGCCATGGAAACCGTGGTATTATTTAAACCCTTGGACGTTTAGAAGTTTGAGATATATAGACTTTACCTCAAGTGTGGCGTTATTTCCAAAAAAAAAATTAGAAATAGCCAAATTTTTGGTGATTTGGGTAACAAATTATGTTATAAATTTGAACAGTATTACTAGATAAATGTTGCAGGACTACAGAAAAGAAACATAATATAGACTATCCTACTACCAAAACAAGTAAATGGCAATTCAAAATAATGGTACGATTCAAAATTGTCAAAATCTCTGTTTATAACGAGTCCATTTAGATCTTATTTTCGTTATTGGTGTCAAAAGAGTACATTATCATCATCACTCTAATTTTTTTCCCGAACTTCCACTACTGACTCGCGCAAAATTCATACTAACCTCTATCCACTTCTAACATACATACAATCCCTAATCCACATATTTGAACTGAAATTTCAAAAAGAGGGTCTAAGAGCCATTTTTTCGTATTAAGATTTTTACTAAGTTTTGCATATGTTTTGGAACTTGAAATTCGGGGAAAGATTACCCTAAAAATATCACAGTCTGGCCCACAACAGCAAAGCGAAACAGATTCTACCTGAAATATCGATCTAGTGAGCAAAAATCCCCCAGAAAACGAAAACCTGATGAATTAGATGGACTGTTTCTCTCAGGAGAAGAACCAGTTCTCGTTTCACACCAATATTTATATCAAGAACTACAGTAAACAACCTAGGTTCTTACACAATTTTAACGAGGAAATTATCAACGAACCTAGGGTCCAAATTACAAAACAGTGTAATTGAGTTCTCCAGCTATTATCTCTACGCTTAAGCAGAAACACAACAGACCAAAGCAACTACAATAATGTTAAATGGTCCACATAACGAACTGCTTGGTCTATAGATGTGACGTACAACCAATGATACATCAGTGTCGACGTATATACCTAAATACCACAAATCCTAAACTTCTAACAGAAAATCACATTTTCAACCATATTCAAACTTACTTTACCGATGATTGTTCTTTCTTTGATTTTTTCTTGAATTTGTTTAAATAGTCATTAATCTTATCAAACTTGGAAGGAGAAGCTATTATTATAGAATTTATAAACAGATGATAATCTAGGTTGGTGTTGATTACCTATCTTGAAGATAAAAAATGTTGCTACTATTTGGAATAAATTCAGTATGTATAAAATGTATGAAATTGAACGAAATTACTAAAACAAACGAATTTTAATTTTTGGACCAACCATGATATACATGTAACATAGGAACATTAACTCTCCAAGATTGGTTAAATCAGCCAGTTTTTAAAATACAGTAGTCACGAGATATCTCACTGAAGAAGACTTCTAATCGTCGTTAATGTGATATTGGAGTAGTTATTTCTACAGTGTCAGCCAAAACTGTTTATGAAGTTAAATACAAAAAAATATATTTAGTAAAATCGCAACATAAGTCTTCAAACTAATGACTTTCAGCCATGATGCAATAGAAACTGGGGCATTAAATTTTTCTGTACTGTTTACGAGGACTTAAGGAATTATTTGTGCAATCTCCACTTGTTCCTTCTCCATCCATTATTTGGGCAACTTGGATAAACTTTAGTCTTCAAGTATTCGGTGTTAAATCTGGGGACATGGTTATCATTCTACCGTTCCCCTTCCGACTACCTACCTATTAGGCAAACCAGATTTTAAATAGGTTTCTCCATCAACGGTATAGTGTGAGAGCATTCCAAACTTTAGAACCACAAAATCACATCTCTTTGGAAATAGTTGATTCAGTTTTGACAACAGACAAATAAAATCAGTTAAACTTTCGTGAAAAAAATATGGAATATGACGCTATCATCTGAATATTTCCAGATAATGAGTCTTATAATTTTCCATCCAATGTGGAGTTTTACTTGCCCAGGCATGCTATGTCTTGCGTGTTATATAACCGTTGCGAATAATAACTCCATAAAAAAGGAGATTTTTCCCAGGCTCCAATCCATGTTGTATTGTTTCATAGTAGTCCGCAAGACCAAATATACTTTCCCCGAAAACCCTAGATGTCGGTCTGTACATCTCGCGTCTTCAAATTTAACGAAATGTGTCAAATACATAAAGAAGTGTTCGAGAGAACATTCAATTGTGGGAAGCGCAACTGATGAAGGTTCCCTTACCAGAAACAATATATATTATATATATATATATATATATATATATATATATATATATATATATATATATATATATATATATATATATATATATATGTTTTAGGTGGTTTCCGGGAATTCATCCGCGTAGTTAACTGATCCCTGCCGGGATCGATGGTAAAATGACGACGTTTCGGCAGAGTCACATCTGCCCTCTTCAGGTCGGTTCGCATAATTCTCGTAGCCTTCTGCTTTCGCTTCTAGTTACTCGAATACTGAGTACTGAGTATTCGAGTAACTAGAAGCGAAAGCAGAAGGCTACGAGAATTATGCGAACCGACCTGAAGAGGGCAGATGTGACTCTGCCGAAACGTCGTCATTTTACCATCGATCCCGGCAGGGATCAGTTAACTACGCGGATGAATTCCCGGAAACCACCTAAAACATTTAGTACCCGCGAAAACTTAAAAACAAATATATATATATATATATATATATATATATATATATATATATATATATTGTATTGAGTACAAAAGAATGAAATCTCGAAGAGACTATTCAAATATGCTTTGTACGGATAACACTTCGCCTTTTTGATTGATGTACAGTATTAATAATCTGTGCGGCTCATGCTGATATGAGCATTTTTGAAACGCTAGCACAACATCAAATTTTTTGGCTTCGAGAATTGATTTTTTACGCCTTTGGGAGAGATATTTAATATAACTTATTTCTCGAAACTTTTTGTAGATTTTTGCTAATAGTTGATTAAGAAATGGATTCTTGGTAAGAATATTTAGCATTAAATAATTGAAATAATAATTGAAGTTCTAGTCCTTAGTTTATTTCCACAGCCAATCATGATTAAGATTTCTGTTGCTTCGGTGTCTGCTGAATTATCACTTGTTAAAATATTTTTATAGAAATAACTCACTACATTTCCTAGATCTCTTAGAGATCATTATCATTCCACGGTACCATTTCTTACAGGATAGCCAACGTTTTCAAACCTTGCGTAAACATTTTCTTTAAGGCCAAAAATACCATAGGGAACCTCATTTTGAACAACAAAGATCCAAATGATATTATGAGTTGCAGTGGTGTTTATCAACTTACTTGTGATACATGCGATTCATTCTACATCGGTAGAACTTACAGGTGTTTCAAGATAAGATTAAAAGAACATCTTAGATGTCTAAACCAAAATTCTTCTAGTTTCTCACATTTTGCAAAACATCTACAGTTTTGATGAGACAAATGGGATTAAGATTTTACACCGAGATAATAAGGGATTGTACCTTAACAATTTAGAACAACTTGAAATTTTGAAATCATATAAAAATCAACTTGCAAAGATTTTAAATGAACAACTCAATTTAGATTTTTCTCCGGTTTATTCGATTACGATTTAAACATGATTGACCATCTAGTCTAGAGGTTTAAAATTATTAATATTATTTAAATAAATCTATATTTCTGTTTATATTAGTTTCTATAATAAAAACAGAGATGTCACGATCAATCTGAATTTTTAACAAAATTTCCATTTACTTCTTTCCTTCCTTTTTATTATATTTTTTTATTCTTGCTTATACAATTTGGAATTTGAAGGCATACGATCTTGTTGTACTTAATTTCTAAAAAAGATTTTAATTTTAATTGTAAATTCGTTAATTTTTTTAATAACTTCTGTCGTTTTGTTTTAATGTATTTGTGAAAATAATTTACTTTGTTTGTCTTGTATGTAAGTATTCATACTATGTTTGCTGTATGTTTGTGTTATTAGAATTATATTTGCAGCTTTGGACTTGGTAATGGGGTGTAACTAATAGACCCCGAAACTAGTCGTCGATAATAAATATTCAAAGATTGTGGGTTTGGACCTTTATTTCCGAAGTACCATAATATAATAATACAATTTACCATAATTTTCATCTCGGGCCCCCATGTGCCTTGACAGCTATTGTCAGTGCACCGCTTGCTGACTGTCGCATATTCGGACACTTAATGCAATGTTTACTATTATTTTAAAACAATTTCCCGGCATTATAGCGAAAACCCAAGATAGACAAATTGAAGTGGAGTTGTCTCATTAAATTAAATTATTTAAATTGGATTTTGTCAAAAACTACTTATTCAGTAGTATCCATCGTGTGCCTATATAAACTTAATATCATAAACTATTGTTTTGTCGATGACCAATATTCCAGTATTAGTTACCAGAAAGTTATAAATATTTTTAAAAAATCCAATTTTGAGCAGTTTTTCTGAATTTACTCGGTAATAAATTATTCGAATGTATAAACACTCATTAAGAACTATTTCTTATTCTATACAACTTTCCTGTAGACGGCATTACGAATCATTCATTACTTTTCATAATATAAGCAAAAAACAAAAGAAATTCTTATTTTTGCGAGTTTTTATTATCTAAATACTTTATTTCTACAAGTTTGCCGTTAAAATCTTAGCAACTAGTATTTATAAACTGTTACTGACTTGATGGTATAAGTGAATTACTGTTGAATTTTATGTCCGAAAAAAAATTACATTTTAGGATTTCCTGCAATGTCCTACATTTTTCCATACATTTACGTCATGTTATATATTTTTACATTATAGCTAGACCATGGGGATATGTATATGTATTCAAAATACTTCAGAAACGTTTCACAAATTATTATTTCCACATAATTTTTTCCATTGGACATCCGAAACTGTTTTCGTTCCAGATGTACCATAAGTAGACAATACAATACATTTTCATCTCATTAATCCTGTTACAATGGCTTTTTAATTAAGTTTTATTTAAGTAATTTACTCACCTATTCTTATCGTTGGCAAAAAAAGTATCTGGTACCCAAATCTTCTCGGCAAAATCTCCAGAAAGGGTTAGAATCTCTTCCTCATTGCTGAAGGCCAATCGCTCATCTTTCCAATATTGGTTTAAGTACATCGTAATCGTGTAATCCTGCAAGAAAGACCGTTTTATTACTCCTCACTTCCTTGTAAACCCACCCCTTCAGGAAATTTCAACCCTTGTCATTTCGCATTTGGATTTAAGACACCGGATATTAGGATATTTCATATTGGTGTGTGTACATTATTTCCAATATTCACAGTCTAATTACGCCAGTCTACATTCAGTACCTAAATCTACTTCTCAGAATGTTTTAGCAGTTAAAAATTTTATATATTAAGAGTTTTCTATGGTTTAATTTTTTTATATGTTTAATTTTCTAATTTGTTCTTTTGTTTGATGCAGAAGCATTAGAAGATCTACAAATACTACTACTACTACTACTACTAATCTAATAGTCACTAATCTATAAACACTATGGCGCAGAACATGTTGAAACACTTATGATACGATTTTCGTCATACTCGCCTCGGCCCAACAGTGTATTCTGATTTTTTTTTGCTTCTGTGCGTATTAATAATTAATAATCTGGTAAAGCTAATTAATAATATCGTTTTCCAACCAGAAAACATTTTAAGAATAGTGTTATATAGGAAAATTTTCCTATATATGTATATATATTGTTATAATATAAACCAAGTATAATAGAAAAAAGTATTTGTATATAGTAAATATAAGTTAAGCTATAGAAAATTTATCTTTGATTTCATAAATCGAAATTAAAAATTTAGATTATATTGTTGATATGAAAATAAAGTTAAAAGGTTAAAGCATTTTAGATAGAAAAAGTGAATTTGAGTGGTTGTTAAGGAGATGAAAACTTTAGAAGTTTTTCTGGAACGCGTAGTGTCAAGAAGAGATAAAAGGATTCTAAGGATTGAACAGTACAAATATAAAGTAGAAATATATATAAACGTTAAGAAGATTTGAAAATTTGGTTCCTCAAGGTAATAAAAAACTAAAATAAATACATTTTTAAAAAAACAAAAACCGACTTCAAAGGAAAATTAACTAAAAAGCATAAAATAGAAATAATCTAATACTATATAACGAACAAGGTTTGTTTATATATATATTTGATAACAATTTTATATCTTAACAGAAATGAAGATACTTTAATTTGTAATTAAAAGCCCTCTTGGAAGGCAAACTTTGTCTACAGTTAATAAAAATTGACATGGAATGATTACTGTTTATGTTTTAGACCATTTAAAAAATCTGTTTGTGAAGAATAACTTTTTTCTCTGAAAATTACTAATAAAAAGAAATCGTTTAATTTATGAATACACACTGTATATTCATATTAAACTGACACTTATTTTGATTTTGATTAATTCATCTCATTTACCATTTACCCCAAGTTCCGAATAGTTAATACCAGTAACTCCATCTAATCTTATAATACCCGCGACTCCACCAAGACATAGAATATAAGAAAATAGGTAAAAAAGTTTTTCCCCATTCTATAAGAAACGATAGAAGCTATGTTATTTGAAAAAAAGTTCTGACCACTTTGAGATATCACGGCACTAATCTAATCCCTTTTCAATTTGCCCCACGTTCCGAATAACATTTTTCAAATTTTATATAATAATACCGGCACCTCCACCATGGCATAGAGTATATGAGAATAGGTAAAAATAGTTTTTCCCTATTTTCTAAGAAACGGTAAAACCTATTTTAATGAAAAAAATATGGGACCACTTCGCTATCCCGCCAAACAGGATCCAGTAAAATGGTTAAAATCCCTCAAGCCGTTTCCTAGTAATCGGTGAACAAACATAAAAAAAAGCAACATAGATACAGACGAATTGAGAACCTCCTTCTTTTTGAAGTCGGTTAATAAAAAACTAAAATAACAAGAGTAGTAGTGATGCAGTAAAGAATGAATGACTAATCAAATTGTCATTCATAAAAGATATCCTTTGATGAAATTTAAATTGGAGAAGAATACTAGTATGAAAAGTGGAGATGAAAAGAGCTAGCCATGAAAGATCTTTGACGAAAGAAATAGTTTTGTGAAAAGAAAAACTGTGAGTACTTTGATTTGAATATTTGTAGAAAGACATAATTTGAATTTATCTATACATTTAATAGAAGATAGTAATAAGATTTGTGCAATTAGAATAACTAATGTGTGACTGTGGGTTGAAAGAATTATTTTTATAAGATTAGTTTGTAATTTTGTTGAAACATTAAACTTAGATTATAGATTACATGAATTTTTGGTTATTATTGCAGTATAATTTGTAAAATATAAGGTAATAACAATTAATTTTGACAATAAAGAATATAACAAACGTTTATAGTAATATAGATAAAACAAGTAACATTATCACTTAGAGTGAAATGGAAAGCCCAGAACCCAAGATCCGGAGAAGATAAGAGTCCGTAATAAGGTAGTGAGATAAATTATTAAACATTATTTAATAAATTCATAAAATATAATAAAGCTTAAAATAAATACAACCAAAAATAACAAAATTATATACAGTGTGTTCGGTTATGGACTAGCGATAATCTAAATACATGTAAAGCAACTATTTTAATACACAAATACACCATATACTAGGGCTCAATACCCCACCCCGCCATATGGCAGCCATTTTGTGTTTTTTTATAACCTATTCTCTACATGTGAACAAAAACGTTCTTATCTCTTAAAGTTCTTGTATCACTGAGATAAAAATAGGCTTATTCGACGGACAATAATACTGTCTATCAAGAACATTTTAAAACAAAGTGTTAACGTTTCCTTAACTTGAAAAAAAGAATGCAAAAAAAAGGTAAAAAAATTATGCAATTCAACAAATTATTGCAAATCAATGCAAAAGCAGTCCCGATAACCTTTCATTTTTTTTTCACTAAATCGAAAGTTTTTGAGTTAAGCTTCAATACAGCATTAAATTCACAACTGTATGTTTATTACTTTAGTTATTGTTGTTTGAACATAACGTATCCTAGAGTAAATTTATAGACGCGAGACGTAAGACCGACATCTAGGATTTTCGAGAGAAATAGCTCACAGAGGTTCCGAATATGGAGCCGTTCCGTGTTACTGCTGTTCTCCCTTCACTCCTAGGACAGAATGTCACGATAAAATTTTCAGGACATTCTATTGTTGGAAGCGCAACTGATGAAGGTTTCCTGACCAGAAACAATATATTATATATATATATATATATATATATATATATATATATATATACATTTCGGAGATAACGAAATAGTTGGTTTCTCAAGTTTTGAAGGTCTAAAGTCTATATAGTCTATATTATCAGAAACAGGATATGTATGTTTTCGTACTTTTGTTTACGATTATTACGTTTATTTTATTCTATTACAAATTTGCCAGCTAGGGATCGCGGGTGATTCATAATCACTCGGCGAGCTGCTGATTACGTAATAGTGTATAAGTCAGGTGTTATGCAGGATGTTTTTCATGAGTATTGGAAAAAATCATATTGAGAGGAACGAAGGCAGTTCTGTTCGAACTTTGAGCGCGGTAAGTTCGTAGAAGGCTATCGCGTAATCGGGATCTCGCCGCGGTTCCGAGTAGAATACCTTGTGTACGAATTTAGATTAGTACTATCATATCGCTACGCCGATCGAACTTATGTTAGGTGGCACCCAAGATAAATTGTTCATCAACATTATCTATTGTTCGTATAGTTTGAAACTCCAGTGGTAGATCATTTGGTGCCTTCGGTCAATTTAGTGTGATTATTATTTGTCCAATAGATCTCCAGCTCCACATTTATTCCTCTTGGATAAACCCAACATATATATATATATATATTTTTCTTGCGTGCAAAGGAATGACACCTCGAAGAGAGTATTCCGTAGAGTACTTGCTCAAATCAACTTCCGCTGCTCTTTTTTGCCAAGTTACTTTGGATTTTGTCGTAATGCGTAAGCTAGGGCAGTAGCTGCATTATCGTTCTTATTGTATGTCTTGTTTATGTAAAGGAATGCCTAGAAGTATGTAAGTTCGCTTCTCAAATGTCATTTATGTGTTGTCTTAGCTAACATTTGAGTGACTCAACTATTATAAAAATTAATTTATTTTGTTTGGCGAAAAAAGATCGACAAACGAACTTTCAATGTCTGTTCTTGTTTGTAACAATAATGTAATTAGTGCTTTTCTAAATGTGAAAGTTAAAATAAAACTCTTTGTTACAGAGCAACAACATGTTTAATTTGTCTTCATGAACTCCTAAAAGGTTAATAAATAAAGCAAATTATGTTTATTTCATTTTATGGGGTTTTAGAACAAGCAAAACCTACTTAATCTTTAATAGTCGTTTTACATTGCAGTCTCATTGAAGCCTTCTAAAGATGAATAAAGTGAAGAGTCAAAAATATTTTCTTAAAAACAATCATCAAGATAAATGTATTGTTACGAGAATTCATCCGACAGCTGGTGCAATCGGCCATCAACCAATTCGTGGAAGGGACATGATTCAGATAAATTCTGGGAACCCGAAATGTTTGTCTCTCAACAGGCCGACCGCTGCCGTTACTGGGAATTCCTTTAAAGCTTCTAGAACATGAAAGAGTTTCCCGATGGTTCGTGAATTTACAGAGAATTCGCGGATAAATATATAAATATGAACAGCTGGCGATAGGAGGCATTCAGTTTTCGTCGGTCGTATTGTACAGTTGAGATAAAATGTAAATAGTAGTTTCTCTGAATATAAATTGTGTTAAAGTAGTGGAAATAAATTAAAGTGAGTTGGACTTTTTTTTAAATAAATCCAAGAACTGAACCCGAGTGTGAAAATAAAAACAATACAGTATTGTAAAACTTATAGTATCAAATAGTGTCATAAATTTTAAATGTGCTCAATTCTGCTTATAAGTGTCCCTTTTTGAAATAATTATTCACCCAAAATAACACATCACCCTTCATAAGTCTATCGATTTTAAGCTTTAACGTCTGACCTATAAAAAAATTGTTTCTGGAAATTCCAGCTAATAGACCCTCCTAGCTAATGCTGAGGTAAGATGCGTCGGCTGTTAAGTGTCTGTGCAAAAGATCCATAAACCTATAATCTGAGGTCCTCGATTAGATCGAGTCATTAGACAATATTCTAGAGGTAGAAAGGAGTGTGACGACAAAGAGACGCGACGAGCTCGAGATGCCAGGGGCTTCTTGAGAATATTGGATGACAAAGGTGATGCGAAAGGGAGAACCTTTTTAACGACCATTTCCGAATGAATTTTTAAACTGATTTTCATGTACTAATTTTGAGGTATGTAATTATAATTTGCGGACTTAGTATGATTTTTGAAATTAATAATTGTAGTTTTAAGAACTAAAAACTACGCTTAGGAAATTTAAGTAAAAAGTTAATATAGTATATAAATTCTGCTGAATGCGACGGTTATAACTAAAAGTTCTTGTATTAAAGTAAACTCTCATTTTTATATATTAAATAACCTGTACGATACCAAATTATTGCATTGTTATTCAAACTACATATACATATAAACTTTCAGTTTCATACGACAATTAGAGATAAGTTAAAATTAACTTAACTTTGATTACATAGAATACATAGAGTAAAATTGAAACTAATAAAAGCATGTTAATAAAAACAATTTTTTGATTAATAATTACAGCAAGAATAGTTAAAGCCCATTTTCAAAGAATAAATAATTAAGAAGTAATATACAAAAAAAATCTGTAATAAATGAATATTTTTTAGCTTTATACTATAGCAAGAGAAAGACCAACTGCAAGAAATCTAAAACGTGGAAAAGATAGGGTTTAGTAAAACCGAAGTAGCGGTCAATATCAGTGCAACTTCAGCAAAAAATTAAAAGAGAAACTGAAATCAAAAGCCCTTAAAGGCATATAGGAGAACAATGGAAACAAAGTAAAAAACTTATAAAGACAGTACATCAAATTAAATTCTGGGCAAACCCATAAAGAAGAAAAAAATAGGTAACTTAAAATGAAGTAAGAAGGAAGAAACATAGAATTTCTAGTACTTATGAAAGAAAGTAGTAAAAAGAAAAAATACAATGATCGCATAAGAAGTGTTGGATGAGAAAGAAAGAAACATATAGAAGAAAGATCATAAGCTACGAAAATAAAATTATTACAAAATTAATAGTTGTACCGCAAGGGGACTCCATAACTTGAAAAGTCGCGAAAGATCACTGATAAGCAATATAGGAGAAAAACTGAAAAGATCTGTACATTATTTCTCAG
The DNA here is from genome assembly GCA_034190945.1 of Octodonta nipae. Lineage (NCBI taxonomy): Eukaryota > Metazoa > Arthropoda > Insecta > Coleoptera > Chrysomelidae > Octodonta > Octodonta nipae. The sequence goes on along the minus strand of CM067224.1, from coordinate 66,181,494 downwards.
AAGCACTAAACGTTTTTTGTGAAGAGATACGATTTGAAGAAGGCGAAAGATTACAAGAAAGTTACCCACTCAAAAAAAAGTAGATGACTGTAAAAAACAGTTAAGGAATTATAAGACTGCTAGCAAATAACTTAACAGCAAAAATGTTAAAGTGCGGTTATGAAACAGTTATTAAAAAAATGTGGAAATTAATACAAGGAATGTGAAAGAAATATATGGTGCCAGACAAATGGAATAAAACCCTACACAAAGAGGTAATTAAAGAGGCATCTACCTGTGGAACCACCCCTCTATTCTTCGAGAAATAGCATTACAGGATAAAATATTCAAATACGTCTTAACGAAAATGCTAAAAACGACTGGAAACAACTTTAATAATTCAAAAATAGAGTACGAAGAATGATACAGAATAAGAATACTTATTGGCATAATTTTTTCTTCTATCTGCTATTATAGGCCTATGAAACCCTTATGAAAATGTCGCTTCAATCATGGAAACAGTCCAAAAAAGGCTAGGATCTTGACAGCGTTCACAATTTTGTTTAATATAGTCTGTAATGATTGATACGAAAAATAGTATCAGCACAAAAAGTTTCATATATGGCTACAACCATGAAAAGGCAAATAATTGCATTAACCAAAAAAAATAAGAGAATAACAATAAGAAATATTATAATATAACTAGTCAATAGGACCTTTAGGAAGCACCTTGCAACTTTTGTTGAGTTGACATAAGGAGAAGAATTAGAATTATTTATAGAAGAATTACACACAAATGTGAAAAATGCTAAAACATTTATATTGACAAACAAACGGCTAATTTTTACGCTACTAAAGAGGAATCCTTCTCAAATTTAATCATCTTTAACAAAAAACTTCCTCTCCGAAATAAACATTTGCTGACAAAAACTATTTTTTGAACGCACGATTAATGGTGAAAAAAAACCGAAAATTTCAAACCATTAACAAAAGCAATGGTATACATTAGAAAGGCAAGATTACTAGGGAATCCTTCTAGAGCAAATGCGATAAGTATAAGGACGCAGATGTGCAGCAGCTGTGGAGTTCTGTAGTAAACCACCTGACATGGTATATACAGCATACAAAAATTAGTAGTGACATTTTTATTGTGAAATTTTGAGAAAATAAAGAAGACAGTTCTCCGGTTGATAACTGTGGAAAGACATACATAAAGAGCCAGCCATATAACAGAACAATGGAGATATATTAATTCACAACAAAGTTACTAATAATGCTGGATATTAGAACTTCAGTACGAGTGATCGCATACCGAAACAATCTCAGTTAGCACATACCAATATATTGATGGAATTCAAGAAATCTTTACACATTCATAGAAACGCTGAACAATATTACAAGGTTATTAGAAATGATGGACCCATTATAAAAAAAATCGTATTAATTAAAGTACAAATCCAAAAAGAAACAATCTTTATACCAATTGAATGAGGAAGTTTCAAAATTGATGATGATGGTTCCAGTAGCGGCCGGTAGAGTTCGCGTTGGATAGGTCGCAGGGGAAATGACGACTTGGCTCTACACTTCTAGCTACTGAGATCTCCTGATCTCTCCCCATGTGACTACTACTCATCGGGACGATCTGCGGAACTATATCACAGCTGCCGTGCATTCAATAACAGTTGATAGACTTGCTCGTGTTTTTATAACATATTGCATAAAAACTAAATAAAGTTTCAACTTCCACTTTCCATTGGTATAAAGATTGTTCATTTTGGATTGATACATTAATAAATACTCATCTTTAAAAATGTCTCCATCATTTACAATAACCAGGTATTTAGTGAACGACAGCCAATGAATCTGAATGACAGACTCCACACATCTTTTCTTTTTTGTCTTTCCATTTAAGAATTTATCTGGCATCATTGTCTCAATTTAATAATGAATTACAAATTTTGTTTAGAACCACACTATAGTTTAGTCAATTGAGTACAATTAGAAACCAGCTATATTACAACCTTTAGTTAAGGGTTTATAGGCTTGGATAAACTTACCATATTGACCTCGGAAATTGCATCGAAACTAGCAATCGTAAGATCCATCCCAACAAAAAGCGGTTCTCCTGAAAGACGAATAGTATTATCATTCAATAATAAAAATCCAAAAGTATCTAAAATCTAAATTAAATCAACAGTTATTATAAAAAAATCAAATAGTAATCCATACTAACAAGTGGTTTAAGTTGGTTTCAGAGCTTAAAACCGCTAAGAACTCTTTATACTGAGTAATAATATGTTGTCTACTAAGAGTTAGGACCTACGCAGTTAAGTTGATGTATGAACTAGGTTAAGTTCCGGTTGAGAACCTCAAGCTGCCTACTCCCCAGATCTCACCACAATATTAATAATAGCGATATTTCAAACTCTAGATCAAACTCGGGGTCTCAATCTGGTAAAGGTAAGATGCGTCGGCTGTTACTTTCCAAGTCTCACTAAAGGATTGAAAAAATGAGTCCCCGAGTTCGGACTCTATTTTTCATTTTTATTTGCCATTCTTTTTTTTGTCTCTTGATAATGGCTACAAAGCAGAAACCGAAAGGTCTAGGAAATCAGACAATTTGTTTATTTTTTCGAAAAGCTCCTAAACATCTCTAGTTTCTGAGGACATATGTAAAAAAATAGATTGTATATTTGTCGAAGTTGTTGAAATTGTATACCGTTGACAATTTGACAACAGCCCACTCGATTATATACGGCATTAACTTAATTTTGAGTCATTTCGGAAAATCACGGCATTCGCTTCTTATCTAATGCTTTCTATCAAATCTTGTCAATTTACTGCCTGTTAGCACAAATTTGGTTCTTTAAATGGCACCAGATGGAGAAATCCATTGGGATGAAATCTGGAGATCTTGGTGGCTACTCAAGTGTGTTTCACGTCTACGAATAGTAATGTCGTATCAATCTGTAGTTTACTATGCCTGCCCAACCATTATCTTTTAGAGTTCTGGGTGTGTACCGTTTGTACCCATTAAGGATTTACCACTGTCGACAATTGTGACGATTTACTGAACCATTTTAATATAAAGTAGCCTCATGGTGATTTAAAAATTTGAGATCATCTTCACATTACTGCATGAACATTTCAGTACATTATAATCGTTGGTTAGGCTCATGTGCTCTCAACTTATGAATGAGATGCGCCTTGTTAGGATTAAATTAGACATTTGGTGCCATCGTTCAATTTAGATCTGCCGCATCTAGATAAAGACACCTCCCATTTCCTGGTATCTTGCTTTAACTTTGCTTACAGTACTTATAGAAATCATTCACAGAAGACTTCATTAAATAACGCACATGCTTCTTCATGGCTTCGTAACCTCTATCCATAATTATAAAAATTTCTATGCCATACTCTTAAATAATCTAGCAATTTTGATAAGCAATATTGGATAAGAATGGAATAAATGTCGAGTGTTAACAACTCAAATCTACTACTCGAAGGTATTTGTATTTAGTTATCAATCAAGAGGTTATCACTAGTAAATTACTTTTTCTTAGTACAAGAAAGGATGAATAAAAACTTAATGTCATGTACTTCTTATTAGATCACGAAGTTGGTAAATAACAAATTCTTGAAATAAATAAGACATACTATTTAGAGCTATAGCTCCTGATCTTTTGGGGCGCTACATAAACAATAGGCAACAGACAGTAAAATTTGGTGTTTGTGAAAGTCAAAGTAAAATAATAACTACAGGTATTCCTCAAGGAAATATATATTAAGCCCTCTTTTATTTTTTCTTTATATTTATTTCTGTCTCAAGAATTGGTTTATAACCACCTGACCCGACCTGGTCATTTGCCATAAAATGTCCTCTATCTAATGACGGAAAGCGAGCTTACTATTTGGCTAAAAATTAGAGTACGTCACCACTTTGACAAATATACTTTTCATTTTTTTTTGACATCTCATAAGAAGCGAAAAAATATTAATCATTTGATGTTTTTCGAGAGCTGTCAACACGTCGTTTTAAACTCGCCTTCCTACAGCATGAACCTCAGTAATTGCCATATTAAACAAAGCAGACACACCCACCAACACATTCAGTTCAGTTACCTAATGACTCTTGGGGAGTAGGCAGATTGAGGCCCCGAGTTCGATCTAGACTTTAAAACTCTTTTTCAGTTTTGTCTCTTAATAATGGCTCCAAAGCAGGAATCGAAACGTCGAGCATTTAATAAATTCAGAAGCGGTTCTCACCTGAAACCTCTCAGAACATATATATATATATATATATATATATATATATATATATATATATATATATATATTTTAGGTGGTTTCCGGGAAGTCATCCGCGTAGTTGATAACTGTTCCTGCCGGGATCGATGGTAAAATGACGACGTTTCGGCAGAGTCATATCTGCCCTCTTCAGAATACAGTATTCGAGTAACTAGAAGCGAAAACAGAAGGCTACGAGAATTATGCGAACCGACCTGAAGAGGGCAGATGTGACTCTGCCGAAACGTCGTCATTTTACCATCGATCCCGGCAGGGATCAGTTATCAACTACGCGGATGAATTCCCGGAAACCACCTAAAATATATATATATATATATATATATATATATATATATATATATATATATAGTTTTTCCTCCCAAAAGTACCCCTAAAATCAAAATTTCTTTATTTACGATATGTACTCCTAATCGGGTCACCAAACTATACATTGATGCGAAATTTCAACCTCTTCCGTCCAGTAGTTTAGGAGAAAATTGCTGTGATGTGACAGAGGCTGAAATCCGGAGTGATATTATAAGGGTATCCGTATATTGTATATACGGAACCCTAAAAAAGAGATCCCATTGGAATTGTAAATGATGAAGGGGTAGCTGTGGCTGCATTGGACCATGACCAACTTATACCAAACACACAGTCTGTCCAGCAAATCTCTGCAGCTTCCGGTATTAGCAAAACTAACGTTTTGACAATTTTGCATAGGTACAAATTCCATCCGTACAAAATTAAATTACTTCAGGCATTGAATGAGGATGCTTCGGATCAAAGGCAACAGTTTTGCTAAATTATGATATATATATATATATATATATATATATATATATATATATATATATATATATAATTGATAGTAAGAATTACTCAATTACTATACAGTTAGTACAGTTTACGTAATTTTGGGAAATGATAAAAAAATTGGTATATAATTTACATTTTCCCCTAATTGAGCAGTGTACATGAATATTCACGAAAATATAAGAATTGTTTCAATGTCAGTGAATACATTATTAATGTGATGTTGATAAAATATAAAATATGCCAAGTGTTGTAGCAGAGATTCCTTTATGACATAAATTTCATTCATTATTAATTTAAATGAGCACTGAAACTTTACAAACTTCAAAACCGCTCGGTACGAAATATTCATTAGAAACATTTCCTGCAAAACAATATGGAACTGAAATTCGTTTATAATAGTTGCAATATGAGTCAGTACATGAGAAATTAGTTTGATGCAGTTTTCAGGCGAAAGCTTTCGAATACATTTTCTTCGCACAAGATCACCTAAATTGAACAAGTTAACTTTCATTTGGAAAATCTTTCGACAATTTCTACAATTCAGGTTGTTATGATTGAGTTATAACAGAAACGTTATTTTCTGTTTATGGTTAATTTGAGAATTAATACAATTGAAAATTTTCAATTTCAAATTTATATTGTATTCAGATTTTAATTTTCTTGGTAACAAAGTTAGATGAATACTGCAAGGTTTGGATTTTTTGGTATGTATATATTTGTATATACAGGGTAAATTTTTGTTATGATCCGGATGGGGATCTCGGAAACTAGCGGAGAGAGAGCGATGGTTAAATTGGGAAAGATTTGCAGTTTTACTGGTCCAATTTAATAACACTTTCGGATTTTTGTAAAAAGTCATGGCTCACTAAATATTTTGAAAAAACGACGAAATTCTGTCGATTTAGTCAGATCCCTCTAGCTCCTTTGTTTTTGATTTTATAAAAAAAGTTTAATGCCAAAATTGAAGGGAATTGTATCCCGAATATGGTTGTCATGTCCTCGTTTGCGTGACAGCTCTCGTTTTCGAGATATGACACAAAATTATCTTTTTTTGAATGGAAACCAGAGTTGGCTATGACCTCAACAAATCGGACATTTTTAGAGCTTTTCAACGATATAATACTCGATATAGTTATTCATAAAAATAACGGAGTTATGGATGCTTTTCTCTCTTATTTTCACTTTTAACGTAGGAAGCCATGAAAAATATTGTTTTCACTTTCACATTTCCTCATTTAAGAATAATTCCATTAGTAGTGCTGAACTGACAGTCGATATTGACAAGCTTTCGTGATAAAATGGTATATTCTAACGAAGAAAACTGAATATGGTGGAATGTTATATCATATGCCATAAAAATTCAGTTCGAGGAATACTTTCATAGATATTTTAATCGTCGTCAACCTGCTCTATGTACATTTGAGAGGCTTTACGATAGTTTACACAGATATGGATCATTTACTAAACCACCAAAGGAACGTAATCAAATTAACGAAGCAGCACAAATAAATGTTTTGGCAATGGTAAATCAAAATCCATCTACATTAGAAGCTGGCACATCTCAAGGGAACTGTAGTTAAGGTACTGAAAGCGCACAAGTTCCACTCGTACAAACTTTCAGTTTCTCAAACTTTGCATGCTGGTGACGAACATCGACGTATTTTGTTTTGTACATGGTTTAGAGACATGTGCCTTGACAATCTACAGTTTCCATTAAAGGTGTTATGGTCAGATGAAACTAGATTTACTAACTGCTGTATGTTCAATAGACACAATGAGCATATCTGGTCTAAAGAAAACCCTTTCCATGTAGAACAAAGACGACCCCAAATAAAATTTAGTTTTAATGTTTGGTGTGATATCATAGGGTCTACTATTCTGGAGCCTTTTGTCTATGACGAATCACTTACTGGGGAGCCCTACTTGCATTTCTTGCAATACACTTTTCAAGACATGTTGCATAATTTGAATTTGAGTACTCGTTTAGAAATTGAGTGGTTCCAACATGATGGAGCACCTGCTCATAACTCGTTATTAGTAAGACAACACTTAGATAATATCTATCCAAACTCTTGGATAGGAAGAAATGGCCCACAAGAATGGCCACCCCGGTCTCCCGATTTGGCAGTTATAGCCTTCTATTTATGGGGTGCGTTAAAAAACAAAGTTTACAAAAGAAAGTATGAGACAGTTGGTGACCTAAGGGAGGCGATATTACAAGCAATTGAAGAAATTGATAGGCGGTCTGTGAGGAAAGCGGTAATATCAATCTTAACAAGATGCAGTTTTTATTTAAATAACTTCGTTATTTTTATGAATAATATATCGAGTATTAAATCGTTGAAAAGCTCTAAAAATGTCCGATTTTTTGAGGTCATAGCCAACTATGGTTTCTATTCAAAAAAAGATAAGTTTGTGTCATATCTCGAAAACGAAAGCTATCACGCAAACGAGGACATGAGAATCATATTCGGGATACGATTCCCTTCAATTTTGATATTTGCATTTTTTTATAAAATCAAAAACAAAGGAGCTAGAGGAATTTGACTAAATCGACAGAATTTCGTTTTTTCAAAATATCGAGTAAGCCATGACTTTTTACAAAAATCCAAAAGTGTCATTAAATTGGGCCAGTAAAACTGCAAATCTTTCCCAATTTAACCATTGCTCTATCTCCGCTAGTTTCCGAGATCCCCATACTGATCATCAAAAAAACTCACCCTTTATATATATATATATATATATATATATATATATATATATATATATATACTTTTAAAATATATTTAAAAGAAAAAGGTAAAAAACACATTAATTTATATTTACGGAGTGACACATTTTACAGGTGTGGGTCACCTTGCAGTTCCAAGCCCTAAGCGGAGGTGAATATCACGACTAAAAGTTTAAATACAAAGGGGTATCATGTGATGTGGTGTAATCCGCTAGCACTCCTCTATTATTCTACGTCTAAGTTCAGGAAATTCGCGAGGTTGAGTTTTATACACCACAGTTTTTGGATGTCATAAAAAAAGTCAAGGGGCGTTAGGTCGGGTGATCTTGCTGGTCATTCTATTGCGCTTTTTCTTCCAGTTCATTTATCTGGAAATGTCTCATGAAGCCAATTTTGTACAGGCAGGGCATAATGTGGAGCTGCTCCGTCCTATTGAAAAAATAGATATTCTTCGTCTAGCAACAAAGTTCCATCTTGATCTATTTGGTTTTCTAACGATTCGGTTATAAGGCGATTTATCACTTTTCTAATAAGTCCAAATACAATTCCCCAGTTAAATTTTCTTCCACAAATAAAGGACCAGTAATTTTAGTTCCGGCAATTCCAGCCTATAAGTTAATTTTCTAAGGATGTTGGTTGTGCTCTTCCCGGAAAACTTGTGGATTGGTATGTTCTCAGTATTTCCAATTAACTCATACATTTAAAAAATCCTGCATTGTCAGAAAAACAAATATTTTTTAATAAAATTAGGGTCTGCATTTGCCTTTTGAGTCACTAATTGGCAGAATTCTAAACTTCCGTCACAATCATCCTCAGCAAGCTGTATTTTGTAGGGAAAGAATTCATTTAGGCGTAACGTTTTATGCACAAAGCCGACGGAAATATTTGTTAATCTGGAGACTTTTGGTATTGATGTTCGAGGATCCATAACAAAATGACCTAAGATCTCAACCTGTTCAGCTTCAGTTAAAACTCTACGATTCTTCACAATTTTATTGCACACAATTCTACCTTTATGAAATTTATGAACCAAATCCAACAAATACTGATGCCTAATATTTTTATCGGGATGTCTCTGATGCAAATCATGAACAGTTTTGCGTGCACAACGTTGTTCTTCCCCATAAATAAATAATATTTTAATTCTTTCTTGTAAAGAATAAACCATTGTCGAAGTCTGATGGTTAGTATTCAACGAAACCACTTTCACAAAAACATTTAAGGATTTTTTCTCATTTGTTTATCTCGGTATTTATACTCATGCTTTTTTTTCAATTACAATTCAATATTTTTAATTTTTTACGGTTTCTAGGTCACTACTCTGTAAAAAATAATCCGAAAAAGAGACATTTAAAAGGAGGTATCACATGATATCCCTTTGAACTGAAACTTTTAGAAGTGATATTCACTCCCGCTTAGGGGTTGGAACTGCAGGGTGACCGATACGTGTAAAATGTGTCTCTCCGTAAATATATATTAACGTGTTTTTTGTCTTTTTCTTTTAAAGTCCTTCAGCTCACACACTTGTATAAAAATTGCAGCTTGACCCGGGTTCGATCCCAGGCAAGTTAAGGTTTTTTCAATGAATAAAAACTTGCGACACAATTCCGGGGGTGTACAGTCGTCTCTGATGTAATTGCCCAAAATCATGGAAAAAAATTTCTGCAAACAATTTGTACTTTTTGAGCACCTCAAGCAATCTCAGACGTCCCGCTCAACAGAATGAAGCGCAATTACATTAACGATAAAAACAAAGCAGATTAAAGAAAAATAGCAATCAATTCCTGGTACATCTGTTAAGCCAAACGAGGACTTTCTAATCTTTCGTTCCTATTAGTAATGTCGGGATGTGCTTGACGTTTTCCATTCGGCATTTGCGGCAGAAACTTCTCTGACGGATCGCAGAGAAATGTCTGAAACGGTGACGAGGAGATTGCTTGAATTTGTCGAGCAGTCGCCCGCCCTCCAAATTAGATGCTAAATTCGGTTTCATCATACGTCATTATGGAGTGATATTTCACAATTTGCTCACACTAATTGGACAGTTATATGGAAGAACGAGCATAATTTTTTTTTTTGTCCAGTATTAGGATTTGTTGAGGTTAGTGCCTGATTTTTATTCGAAATCTTGATTCATTTGAATACTTTTTCAAAGTAAACTTAAAACATAAGAACGGAGGTTTTCGCGGCCAGAGTCATAGCTGATTCTGCTTTTTCCAGATTTGGACTGCTTCATTTTTCGAATTAGTTTACTTAAACTCTAAACTCTAAACCGGGATATAAACAAAGTTTTCCGACGTTTCGCCCACACTTGTAAAGGGCTTTTTCAAGGAGGAGACAAAAAACGAAAGAAATGTTACTTACATTGCGGCTACTCCATTCATTTCATCTTTTTCTCACGAACACTTCAAAACTTCACTTTTTATTCAACTGGTCACAATGATGAACAAATTCTAAATGAGCAATAGGTACGAAGAAATAATAATTGGCCCCCCGAAATCAGCAAGGTCACGGATAGGATTGGGAAGCTTCTCCATAAGCACGAGGTGAAAACAGTCTACAAATCACTGTCCAAAATCTCACAAATGCTGTCCTCTCCAAAGGATAAACAAAATCCTCTTACATCTAAAGGTGTTTATTCCATTCCATGCTCGTGTGGGGCAGTATACATCGGTGAAACAGGTCGATCTATAAACACTCGTCTGGGTGAGCACAAACGTTGTTTGAAAACGGGCCTGCTTTCAAACTCTGCTGTAGCTGAATATCATCACGAAATGGGCCACCAAATCCTCTTTGACAGCTCCCCTGTCGTGACCAAATCTCCGTATTATTTCACCAGAAAATTCCGTGAGGTCGTTGAAATCGCCAAAAATCTCAAGAATTTCAACCGAGACAAAGGTTTTGAACTTACGTCCATCTGGCAATCTTGCATGATCCTTAAATTAGGCTGGTAGCTATAAACATGTATGTTTAAGGCACTGAACACTAACGTACCGTTAAAGCAAACTGTTGCACCACACAATGTATACGTGTACAGATTATATCACGATGAGCTGAGATGAGACAAATAAATCGCAACACCCAGAAGGAGATGTTTAAGAATATTGTCTTGGTAAAACGTATATGCTATAGTAAGAAGTAGATGATTAAAATTTGGTAAAGTTTAGTGAATGTCTTTTCATGTAAACTTTTTTTATCAATTAATATTGTAGTTGCTTTTGGCATTTTTTTAAATTTACCAGAAAAAAAACTGTTTGATGGGATCCAAAATCCCCAGCTAAGTGAATTTGAAACAGGTTGAATTATTGGTTTACAAGAGACAGATTTTTCGTTCCAAGAAATCGCTGTTGAGGATTCATTAACATTTATTAGTAGATTAGTATATTTAGTTTGGAACAAATGTTTTGGAGTAGCAGTGTAATTCCGAATCTTTTCTTTTGTATTTTTTTTTTGTTTTTGTTGATGATTTTTACGCCCATACTCATTGCCAGAGTCGCTTAATCCACCGTCTTGGACGGATATAGACATTCTCGCTCGTAAAAGAACTAATCTCTTTAGTTCTTCATTGCTATAGTTTTAAGTGAAATCAGACCGGTCGTGAAATAGACACAGTAAAATCTACTAAAGGGCAGTGCGGGGTCAACTCCTCAAAATACAGTCCACTTCAACTACAGTAGCGGTCAGCAGAGCAAGCGAAGACAAAACGTAAGTACTCTGGCATGATCGTTCTTTAAATTGTTACCAACATATCAAAGTTAAACCCCCATTCCATTTCAATCGCTAACCGCACAAACAGAATTCCACCACCTGTTATGAGATGCTGTCAAGCGTGTTGATAATACCCAAAATCGGGGAAGAGGAGGCACCAAGTCTAAGACCTATTGCCTTTAGAGACCGTTTTCGACAACTCGAAATTTGGATGATGAGTGGTTAGAAAAACAAGGCCATCTTGTAAGTGTCCGAACGGTTTACCGCCGTAAAAAGTCTTTTGAACGGCAGCAACACTACAGTGGTGCAGAGAACGACAATAATGAAATATTGAATGGCATCAGGTCGTCTTCCCTGATGAATCTCGATTTTGCTTAGGTAGGCCTGATGGCCGAAGAAGGATTAGATGACGTCGAGGAGAAAGATGTCAACCTCAATTTGATGTTGAGCGACATGTAGGCCGAACAGTAGCGTTATGGTATGGGGTGTTAATGCACATGGAAGTAGGTCACCTTTAGTCTTTGTTTGAGCAAACATGACAGCGCAACGTTATCTTCAGGAAGTAGTGGAGCCGTATGTACTCCCTTAAAAATTCTTTATTCAATAAAATGTATACATTTTACAGAGATATATAAAAGACATTTCTGCCATCCTGTTACCCGGCTGTAGGGTTTACAATTTTATGAACAGCTAAGCTGTTCTTATGTGTCAAAACCTATCTAAACAAATATGAGAATCCTATAACCCTAATCAGTATAATTATAATATTAAAAAAAAAATAATCTATCTAAAATTATGTCAAATTGTAAATGGTAACAGTAAACATATAAATTAAAATGACAGAAATATCAGTTTAAAAAACATAATATACAAAACAATTTTGCGATCAACATTACAATACATTCTAACTAAAAATATCATAACCGCGCTACACCGGAGAGACGAGAGCTGAATTTACCGACGATGCGAGCGAACGTTTGGAACCCGATAGCCTTATGGAATTTACATTGCGGATAACAAATGAACAGAATTTTTAAAAATAACCGTGACAGAGTTGACAATTAAGAAATTTTAATAGGATCATTTATTTAAAAAGATAGAAAATAGATGAAAATGGCATAGCACACAATGTAAATGAATAAAGGGAAAATTAAAGGGAAAGATTGATGAAGATTCATCTCCATACGGCTTTGTTGAAGAAGTTATGACAAGATAGCGAGCCTACGATGACGCTATGGATCAGTCTACGTTTAAAAGAAAGAGTGTTGCAATTTAGAATAGTGAGAAGAGCATCGTTATTGCCACACCAAATACCCCTAGCTCCAATAATAATAGGGTAGACTTTAACGTCAGTGGAATTCTTGACTGCCATAATTTTGTTCGTGAAGTCAGGTTCTTCATAATACTCCTTTTTCAGTCTATAACTCTCGGCGAGCGAACGAGGACCTTCCCAGAAAACACCTACTTCAATAATAATGGTTTGTAGGCCTTTGTTGATAATAAGGTCAGGAATTCTTAAGGTCCCAGAGTCTGCTCTAATCCTCGGCTCGACTTCAGTTTCCCACCCACTCTTTTTGGCGACATCGTCGATGATATTAACGATGTTGTTATGTCGTTTTATTCGAGTGCCATGGGTAATGTAGCATCCCTGTAAAATATGGCAATTGGACTCGCGTTTTTTACATCCCCCGCGGCAGTTTCGTTGTTCTTTAGGTTTGTAAGGCAGGTCCATTGACGGTAATAGGTTACCGCGGAGGTGAATAGCTTTAACATAGCTATTTCCTGACCAAAGTGGGGGAGGGTTGGCTATCCAAGAACTCGAAGCACTCGAGGAGGCACATTGTTTGATACCATTCCCAGACCAGGATTTGTCTAAGTCATTTATTAAACTATTGGTTATAGCGCTGGTTGTATGTAGATTGGTTAAAGACTTGATTTTACCAATGTGGTGTTCGGTGAAGGATTTGGCTATAGGTGGAATGTGGAACATAATTTTTGACAATCTTCTGGCCATAATTTCTGGAATCTTTAACGCGAAGGGGAAAATGCCATGACCTCCACCTCGTTTGGGTGCATATAAGAAAGGGTTAGTTGTGGAGGAGGGGAGATGAAGGACAGTCTTGACCAGACGACGGATTAGTTTGTCAGCTTCTTTAAGAAGTTTTTTGTGATATAGATATTTTGTAAGGAGCTAATCCATCGCGGGACAAGATAGGAATTGAGGATAATGAATTTTTGGGAAGGTTTGAGAGGGGATCTACGAATACGGGAGATTTGGGTCTGAAGGAGATCAAGGTTAGGAAGTTCGGCACCCATCCGATTATAGCGAAGCCCTAAATATTTTAGGGTGTCCATCCCCACTTGTGGAATGGGTTTCCCGTTGACAAAAAATAAGCTTTTGGTTATACTAAAAAGTTTCCTTTTCTTTGGCACAGTGCGAAGAGAAAGGGCAAAGGACTTGTCGGTGTTAAGTGATATTCCTGCTTTGTTGAAGAATTTATTGGCCTTTTTTAAGAGGTTATTGGTTTCTTTTGTGGACCCAGAAATAAGCACGAGATCGTGCATAGCCGAGACAATTACATTCGATATAATTGACTGCAGGTGGATTTTCTTCTTGCAGCTGGACAAGTAGCTCGTCAAAGAAAAGATTGAATAGACAGGGACTCAAAGGGTCGCCCTGTTTGACGCCATTGTTTAATTTTATTCTGATGTTATCATTATTACCTATCTGGATGTAAGTATATGCATCTTGAAGAGTGGCCATAATAAATTTTATGATATTAGGGTGGACTTTAAATCTTTCCAAGGCTGTTAAAATTCTCGAATGAGGAATAGAATCGAAGGCTGCTTGTAAGTCGAGCGAAATGATATCGAGGGGCTTTATACCTTTTCTGGAGTATTTGATAGTGCTATTAAGAATAACATTGTTAATTAGTGTGCCATCCCGATTAACAAAACCTTGCTGACAACGGTTGATAGGCAATTCTTTTAATCTCCAGCTCATAATTTTATTTAATAAACGCAAGAAAATAGAGCCAATTGTTAGCGGACGCCAATTTTTAATTTTTATTGGGCTCATGGATCCCATATTTCAGCAAGATAATGCTCGTCCTCATGTTGCTCGAGTTATTTTAAATTTGAAGAGTGTATAGATAACCGCGGTGGACAAATACATAGTTTGTCCGGAAAGTAATAGGACTTTTTTTTTTCGGCACGACTGTACTTTGGAGTACGCTCACACCGACTGGATTCGGTAGAGGGGGTTCCTACCTAACGAACGAGCGGATGGTCGATTGTCTCCGAGCACCCGGACTTTTAGTTAGTGGTGCAAGCCGAAAAAGCAGCGTTCATTAGAGAAGAGGTATGCGATTAAATTCTGTGTGAAACTTGGTAAATCTGCGACAGAGACGGTTGATATGATCAAGCAGGCTTAACCAGATGATGCTTTAGAAAGAAGTGGTGTGTTTCGGTGGCACAAGGCATTTTCGGAGTGCCGGGATGAGGTCGCCGATGAATATCGTGCTGGAAGACCTTCGACTTCGGCAAACACCGACAATGTGACTCGTACGCGCGAAGTTTTTAATTCAAACCATCGACTAAGTATTCGTTTAATTACCCAGATGTTAAGTTTACCAAAACCTGCGTTTCATGACATTGTGACGGACCAGAAGTTGCGGCGACTGGAAGTGTGCCAAGAAAATTTGAACATCTCTGAATGTGACCCCCAATTTTTGGATAACGTAATCACAGGTGACGAGTCATGGATCTTTGAGTATGATCTCCAGGCAAAGAGGCCATCTTCCGAGTGACACAAGAGGGCGTCTCCTCGCCCTAAAAAGGCAAGAATGAGCAAATCCAAAGTGAAAACGATGCTCATTGTCTTTTTTGACATCAAAAGCATCGTTCACGATGAATTTGTTCCTCCTGGACAAACCATCAACGCCAAGTTTTACGTGGAAGTGCTCAAGAGACTCAAATGAAGGGTTAATCGGGTATCCCAACGCTTCCGCAGCCGGACTTCTTTTAGTTTCCGCACCTGAAAACGCCGATGAAAGTCAAACATTTTGAGACGACAGAGGGGATCCAAGCAGCTTGCACTTCGGCCCTAAAGGCTATTCCGGAGAATGCCTTCCGTGATGCCTGACAGCCTGACTGCATCGACGCAGAAGGCGTCTACTTTGAAAGTTTTTAAATAATTGTAACGATTGACTCAATATTTTTTTTAAATCGACTCAGTTCTATTACTTTCCAAACAAACCTTGTACATGATTAACAAGCTTAAAAAATGGACCCCACATTTGTTATTTAAAATGGAACCCTGCTTTTTATAGAATCTTAGAATCTACGATGAATTTCAATTTAACTTTATTGGAAACACCATATGTCGGAAGGGCTCCAGCTGAACCATATTTCAATTTTTTTGAAAATTTTGACAGATGCACCATTTAATTTTTTGGAAATAAAGAGGGCCAGATCAAAAATTGCAAAAATTTACCTAAAAAAAATTGAAGCTTCTTAAATGTTTGGAACCTGTTCAAAAAGATAATACGGAGTGCTCACAAAATTGGCGCCGAATTCAGCTCTCTCCAATATCGTGTTTTAGATTATAATTTACAGAAGGCAGCTCACAAATTTATGGTTGTCCGTTGGCAGTTTTATATACAGGATGGTTGGTGCATAGCGTGGAATGGAATTATAATTATTCAGGATTGTCAAAACAAGTTGAAAAAAGGTTACATGACGTGGTCCATAAGCCGTTCCATATACAGAGTGGTTGAAATAAGCTCCAGGATAGAATTATAGTTATACAGGATAGTTAAAAATATTATATAATTCATAAGCATTTACGTAAGCAGAGTGATTAAAATATTGAAATTGACATTAAAATGATTCATTTCGTGGGGGAAACATTTAGTTTACATCCGCTACAAAAATTGTCATTCGGATGCATATTTTAAATAAAGCTGTCATAAAAATAATTGGAATTTTTTCTGACTTACTATTAATTAACTCAGTTTTAGGTTTATATTTAACATATTTAAGCTTAAAGTATTCAGATATATTCACACCTTATTCAGAGGTTAAGTTGTGTTAACTGTACGCGTGATGGCGTCAGGTATTTGAATGATTTCTTTCATATAACGTCATCAAAACGGTCCAAACAATTACAACCTTTATAAAACTTTTGGACAAGACAACGTCTTTCGGGTCAGTTAGATAAACATATTTTTGGCTTATTATATCAATGCGTACCAGTTCATTTTGTTCGTAAACTTTTACCTGTCAAATTAAATAAAAATGTAACATTCTGTAATGTTGGCATTTCGATATTACCTGGTCCTGGTCTATAAAGGATATACATACACAAAAAAAACTATCTGAATTGAAAAATACTAAAGTTAAACATAAAACATTTTTACAAAAGTATATAACCGAGTTCCAAGTATAACTCAAAAGTTCAAAATACAACTCTAGAGAATAAATAACAGGCAATGTTGTTAGGTACCTAAATGCAAGTAAAAAATGTATACAATAAAAGGTGCTCATTCTGTACAAATTAATTACCTACCTATCTACTATCTAGTATATTTTTGACATCGGTGCCAATCAACAACCAAGTTTGATGAAGTAGTAGATAAGTGCGCAAAGCAGGATTGTAGATATTTATAGGTACCTAACAACATTGAATGTGTTATTTATTGTCTAGGGTTGTATTTTGTTATATTTATTTTCTACTTTTTAATTCTAATTGTCTTCTAAATGTTATGTGTGGCATGTTCTTGATTATTTTTATCTTTTCTTTTGAATAACACCACTAAACCACCACATTTCTATAAGTTACCAAAAATTCATAAAGATAATATTCCTTTAAGACCAATTGTCAGTTCTATAAATTCTCCATGTAGTGAACTTTCAAAATTTCTTTTAAACATTATTCGTCCTCTTACAGGAAGTTCTGTTTCTCGTCTAAAAAAACAATGCACATTTCTTGGAAAAACTGTCCCATATAGAATACAAAAGTACTTTTACAATAGCAAGTTTTTATATAGTAAATCTTTATGACAATGTTCCTGTTTCCAAAACACTTTCTGTAGTAAAACAACTACTCGAACGGGACTCTTCATTGAACCAACGAACTCAGTTATCAGTTGAAACAATAATGCAACTACTAACATATTGTACCAAAACTACATACTTTCAATTAAACGATGACTTTTACCAACAAGATTTTGGCATGGCCATGAGTTCTTGTCTCTCACCAGCATTAAGTAACATATTTATGGGAAAATTTGAACAAGTAATTTTATCAAAAGAAAATAAACCTTTAATTTGGTGGCGTTAAGTTGACGACATTTTTGTAATTTGGGAACACAGTCTTGAATAACTAGATAAATTATTAAATGACCTAAATAACAAAGAACCAACTATCAAATTCACCCTAGAAATTTAACAAAATAACAAACTTTCAATTCAAATCATCTGAATACAGTAAAGAAGGGAATTATTTAGTCATTATATGATAGAGCAAAGACCAACTGTTCTGATAATAATAAATGCAACAAAGAAAAAACAATTATAAAAAATGTTCTCACTGGAAACAATTACCGCACAAAATTTATCAACAAAGAGTTAAACAGACTTGAACAGAGAACCAAATCTTCCGAATCAATCTAGAACTTCTCTTATTAACATTGCTACTCAGGACAACCACATTACAGTTACAACTATACCATACATACAGGGTCTGCCAGAAAGATTTAATGTTAAAACAACAATACACTGAAATCACTAATATCGAAAACTCAGAACTCAAAAAACTGCATATACAAAATTCCTTGCGAATGCAATCAATTTTATATTTGAGAAACATCGAGA
Source organism: Octodonta nipae (assembly GCA_034190945.1). NCBI lineage: Eukaryota > Metazoa > Arthropoda > Insecta > Coleoptera > Chrysomelidae > Octodonta > Octodonta nipae. Next base: position 66,163,094 of record CM067224.1, on the reverse strand, counting down.
CCATTAAACGTACGAATAAATGAACACGAGAATTACATAAAGAACAGACAATTTGAAAAATCGAAAATTTGTGAACATGCATGGGACTTAGGGCATAAAATACAATTTGAAAATTCAACTATACTTCACAAAAAACAACATAACACACAACGAAAAATAAAAAAATCCGCCTTAATTCTTTTGAATGAAGACGATTGTATCGCTTCTACTTCTGTAGAATTTAATCGTATTTGGTTACCGACAATTAAGGAAGAAATTATTAATGGACATCTCCTTTTGAACAACCCAGTATCGGGATAGTTCATAAGGTTTTTCCTAGGTTTTCCCTTATGACGTTAATGGGATCACTGAAACAGCAGAAACGTTTGGTATTTTCTTTCAATATACAGCTTTTTAATTCTACTTGGAAGTATGATATATATTTATTTTGTTTTATTTATGTACATGTCGCTACTATAGTTATACATCTAAGTAATATCTAATTAGGCTTACCCTGTACAGTGTTATTCTAATTGTCAAATAAAATGTAACCTAGTAGATAATTTCTTGTTACTGCTGGCAATAATTGGAGCAATACGCGCCATGTTCCCTATGTAAGTGTGTATCTCCGCGATGTAGGTAACAAATCAAATGTATGATATTGATTGGCATATGCCTGAATGCATTCAGCACACAGTGTATTCACAATGGCACGATTTAATACAAAGGCTAACGATCACTCCAAACAGCGACAATCATAGTTCATAGGATATCTGAACAGTTTGGAGAAATGAACAGCAAATTGTAATTCGTGTAATATTCTACTAAAAGTGTTGTTCCTTACAAAAACAACTTTCAGTGAATTTTTTTTTAATGCTTAGTATAAATATTAATTATAATTAGTACAAATCTAACGTGTTTAAAATAATTTGGTCAAGTGCGAGTTGGACTCGCATACTAAGGGTTCCGTACCACCTTCAAGATTCTAATAATCCAGTTTCAGGCAAGCAGGGAATGAGTGCATTTCCTTATATGTACCCTAATATCGTTTAAAGGAAGCGTTTTACATTTATAAAAAATATACACTTTGATTTTCCACACATATAATTTTTATTTTATCTGCTTCAGGATTCTCTTGATTTGTATAAGAATATGTATGTATTTAATTTTTTAATTTGGCCCCCAAAAATTAACATTAGAGTTTTGAGGCTCTGTAGATTGGAAGATAAAGGGCAAAATAAGTCAAGTTATAAATTATTAAATCTGTTATTCAAATTATTTAAAAATACAAATAAAATATATTTTTCAAAATTTAAATAGCTTTTAAACAAATGATTTAAAAATATGATATATTTGTAATTCACATAATGAGCCTTTTATCTGATATATTACATGATGCGTTTGAAAATATTTTCCATTTAATTGTATAATTTGTCCCTAAAATTACTATGGGGTTTTCTAATATTTTTTTCTTATAAATTTCAAGTGAGCCCCAGTACCCCTAATTATTTTCAAAATTTTAGATAGTATGGTTTTGGAAATAAAGCGAGAAATGAGAATTTTTTATATCTTTGTTAATATCTTATAATTGTAATTATTTTAGGCTCAGTAGTTTCGGAGATCAGGGGGGAGCGGTCGGTTTTTTTAGTTCCCCCCCCCCAGAAGTACCCCTAAAATCAAAATTTCTTCTTTTACGATATGTACTGCAGATGGTGTCACCAAACTATACATTGATACCAAATTTCAACCTCTTCCGTCCAGTAGTTTAGGAGAAAATTGCTGTTATGTGACAGGGGTAGAAATCCGGAGTGATATTATAAGGGTATCCGTATATTGTATATACGGAACCCTAAAAACCAATAGGCGAAACTTTGTTTATTAAATAAAACCGAATGTATTATTACCATTTTTATTAATTTTTTTCAATTTTTGACGCGGTACTTATCACAGATAAAATGTGGGTTATCTAAAACGTTTCTCTAAATCATATAGTATACAGAACGTCAACCAATTTGTCACCGATGACTCGATTTTCTAAAACTATTAGATATTCTAAGTGATAAAATACATAAGTAACTTTTGTTTAGCATAATACTCAAGAAAATTTAACATTTTAAATAAGAAATAATGGCTGTCATATTTTTTCCAAGCAAGACAAATAGTTTTGTAGTAACAGAAAAATTACAAATGGTTTTCAGGGTGAATAGCTAAATATAACAAAAATATCTTGTATACCAGTAAAAGAAAAGACAATATTTGAAAACTAGTGTTGAAAAATACATTAAAAAGCCAAACACTTACCTCCGAAATTCGGTCGAAGTCTAATGTCATATCCCTCCAATAGTCTTGAAATAGTTTGAGTGACATTTTCCAGCCTGTCTGAGACCATATTTCTCTCAATCCTGTAAAAGAGTTGCTGTTAATAAGTTTAGTGTTCATCACCACTCATCACTTCTCGATATATGCACCAGATAAAACAAAGGATAAAAAACAAATGTAAAATATCTTCTGAAGAGTGTTATTTTTGTCAATTGCCAAGGGCGTACTCAAAAAAAGTTGTAGGGGCAGAAACAACACCCCAGCAAAAGTACCACATGATCGATTCTATGATCTTATTATGAAGACATAATGCTCCAAAATTTAACTAAATATCTCGAACAATTTAGTAGTCAGAAGAAAAAGAATTAAAAAATCTGAAGACTTCAATACTTTGTACATCGATAACAAAACGTTTGCGGACATATGTTTATAAGAACTTATAGTCATAAAATAACTTGAGAAACCACATCATGAAATCGTTCGCATTTATTCATTTACACTCTGTATAAATTCACAGTTATCATAAGCTTTTTGGAACGTATATACAGGGTGAGTTTTTTTTGATTATCAGTATGGGGATCTCGGAAACTAGAAGAGATAGAGCAATGGTTAAATTGGGAAAGATTTGCAGTTTTACTGGCCCAATTTAATGACACTTTCGGATTTTTGTAAAAAGTCAAGGCTTACTAGTTTAAAAAAAAAAACGAAATGCTGTCGATTTAGTCAAATCCCTCTAGCTCCTTTGTTTTTGATTTTATAAAAAAAGTGTAAATATCAAAATTGAAGAGAATTGTATTCCGAATATGATGTCATGTCCTCGTTTGCGTGACAGCTCTCGTTTTCGAGATATGACACAAACTTATCTTTTTTTTGAATGGAAACCATAATTGGCTATGACCTCAAAAAATCGGACATTTTTAGAGCTTTTCAACGATATAATACTCGATATAGTTATTCACAAAAATAACGGAGTTATGGATGCTTTTCTCTCTTATTTTCACTTTTAACGTAGGTAGCCATGAAAAAGATTGTTTTCACTTTGACGTTTCCTCATTTCAGAGTAATTCCATTATTAGTGCTGAACTAACAGTCGATATTGACAAGTTTTCATGTTAAAATGGAATATTCTAACGAAGAAAAACTGTATATGGTGGAATGTTATATCATACGAGGGCTGCCTTTTATATTTCGGGATTAGAGAACAAAAGCAAATATTAATCATCGAAAATCACTTTATTGTTTTTCAAAATATTCCCCATGAAGATCTATACACTTTTGCATGCGTTTAAACCAATTCTCGAAGCACTTTTTCCACTCTGATTGAGGTATCTCCAAAACATGCATTCTGATCGCAGCAACCGCTTCTTCAGGTGTCGAAAAACTTTGACCTCACAGTTTGTTTTTTACGTACGGGAATAAAAAGAAGTAATTTGGTGACAAGTCAGGACTATACGGCGGATGACTCATCAAATCGATGTTTTGAGTGGTCAAAAATGCAGTTGTTGGAGCCGATGTGTGAGAGCTCGCATTGTCGTGGTGAAGAGTGATCCGTCTTCGGCGGTTGGTTTTCCTCATTTCTTGGAAGACAACTGGCAGACAAATGGTTGTGCACCACTCAGAATTGACTGTTCTGCGTTGTTCTAGTCGTACGGTTGCGACATGTCCAGTTTTTCCGAAAAAACAGGCGATCATTTGCTTGGAAGTGTGAACAACTTTTGTTGGATTCGGCTCATCTTGAAACACCCATACAGTCGACTGCTATTTACTTTCGGGCTCATACGCGTAAATCCACGATTCATCACCTGTCACTATGTCATAAACGTGTTTTGAAGCACCGCGATCGTATTTTTTGAGCTTTTCTTTCGACCAATCGACACGAGCCTTTTTTTGAACGATTGACAAATTGTGTGGGATCCAACACGAACAAATTTTTTTGACATTCAAATGTTTATGCAATATTGAATGTATCCTGGTCCCACTAATGTGTAAGGTTGACTCAATCTCACGATAGGTCACATGACGATCCTGCAATATTAGTTCGCGCACAGCATCAATGGTTTCCGGAACAACAACCGTTTTTTGGATGACCTTCACGAAATTCGTCTTGGAGTGAACTACGACCTCGATTGAATTCACCATACCTTCGATGAACAGTGGTCCTTGATGGAGTTTCATCGCCAAAAATTAAATTAAGTTCATCTATGCACTCTTGCTGACTTAATCCACGTCGAAAGTTGTAAAAAATAATCACACGAAAATGTGTATGTCAAAACGTTCTGAGTACGTATAACCTCAAAAATGTCAAACTTTACGATAGAGCTGTCAGTTGTCAGATTGCAACACTAGGGTTGTCCAATCCCGAAATATAAAAGGCAGCCCTGGTATGCCATAAAAATTCAGTTCGTGCAGCTGAGGAATACTTTTATAGATATTTTAATCGTCGTCAACTTGCTCTATGTACATTTAAGAGGATTGACGATAGTTTACGCAGATATGGATCTTTTACTAAACCACCAAAGGAACGTAATCAAATTAACGAAGCAGCACAAATAAATGTTTTGGCAATGGTAAACCAAAATCCATCTACATCAACTCGTGAGATTGCAGCAGAAGCTGGCACATCTCAACGAACTGTAGTTAAGGTACTGAAAGCGCACAAGTTCCATCCGTACAAGCTTTCAGTTTCTCAAACTTTGCATGCTGGTGACGAACATCGACGTATTTTGTTTTGTACATGGTTAAGAGACATGTGCCTTGACAATCCACAGTTTCCATTAAAGGTCAGATGAAACTAGATTTACTAACTGCGGTATGTTCAATAGACACAATGAGCATATCTGGACTAAAGAAAACCTTTTCCATGTAGAACAAAGACGACCCCAGATAAAATTTGGTTTTAAGGTTTGGTGTGGTATAGACTTCTATTTAAGGGGTGCGCTAAAAAACAAAGTATATAAAAGAAGGTATGATACAGTTAGTGACCTAAGGGAGGCGGTATTACAAACAATTGAAGAAATTGAATGGCGGTCTGTGAGCAAAGCGGTAATGTCAATCTCAAAAAGATGCAATTTTTGTCTAAATAACAATGGTGGACTTTTCGAACATAAATTGTAACCATTATTATGTACTTTAATTTCTTAATTTTTTAGTAAGTACCTACTTATTTAGTTTTTTCATTATATCTGATATACCTAATAAAAAAATCGTTCAATGTTTTTTGGAATAGTTATTAATAAATCAATCTATTTCATGGCTAACTACGTTAAAAGTGAAAATAAGAGAGAAAAGTATCCATAACTCCGTTATTTTTATGAATAACTATATCGAGTATTATATCGTTGAAAAACTCTAAAAATGTCCGATTTTTTGAGGTCATAGCCAACTATGGTTTCCAAACAAAAAAAGATAAGTTTGTGTCATATCTCGAAAACGAGAGCTTTCACGCAAACGAGGACATGACAATCATATTCGGGATACAATTCCCTTCAATTTTGATATTTACACTTTTTTATAAAATCAAAAACAAAGAAGCTAGAGGGATTTGACTACATCGACAGAATTTCGTTTTTTCAAAATATCTAGTAAGCTGTGACTTTTTACAAAAATTAAATGTCATTAAATTGGGCCAGTAAAACTGTAAATCTTTCCCAATTTAACCATTGCTCTATTTCCGCTAGTTTCCGAGATCCCCATACTGATCATCAATAAAAACTTACCCTGTATAAATACTGACAATATAAGGCAATCTATATATAAATATGTAACAAAAAAATAAGCCAAGAGATTGACAATAAAATGTCAAAATATGGAATTAAAGTGGAACAGAGACACTAAATAATGTGAATCGACACGACTCTTCTGTTGTATATTCAAAATGTTGAAATATGAGTAAAATGACAAAAGGAGAAACAAAAAATAAAGATGTGTCTATAAATGATTATAATAAACATATGTCCCAAAATGTGTAAGATCTAAAGTTGTGATAGATATTTTGCTATCATGAAGCTCAGCAAAAACCTATCATCCGTTTATATCTTATTTCATCGGAAGAATGTCATAGCAAAATTGAAAGTCAACAATCTGTTTGAACAGACAATATTCGTCGATTTATTTTTCAGAATTTTGGGTCAGTTCTGAATATGTAAATATGTATATGAACTGTAAAAAAATCTATGTGACTACAAATCACATCAGACCGTATGTATAAAAAATCTAACAGCACTGGTGGGAATTATTAGTGAAATAACTGAAAAAGTCTGCTAAAGTACAGCTAGCGGACCTTATAGAATCTTTAATTAATTTAATCTTAATTTAGAGAATCAATTACTTTAGTTTCCGTAGCAATCTTAAAACAAGATAACACATTTTACCTTGTGGATTTCGTAATTTCTTGCAATGAATTGTCTTTGAAAAGCTTTTCTTTTTGCAAAAACTAAAGCAACCATGTAGTCGCTTGAAATATACACAAACTTATAAAAATAGCCTTGTAACGAATTCATGTTTATATAAAACCTGGGGTCTAGGTTGCAAAATAATAAACTATACATCCATCTCAGTGTCCTTACTTTTAGTGTTTGTCTATTTTTAACCCATAAGTAAAACTTTCATGTATAGCCCAGAAGTCATAAATTTGGTGGTTATAGTCTCTCAACATAGAATTCAGTTTTAAAATTATTTTATTCCAGTAGACATATTAACGTATTATTTCAATTCTTACAATATTCAACTAAAATGCTTTAATTTCGTATTTTCCAAAATAAAATGACAAAAATGTTTCGAACTTACCCATAATTTCCTTCTAAATAAGACAACGTGATAATGACCAGAGTCAAAATCATTTTACAGTTTTTTTCACTGTCACATTATCACCCTCAAAGTACTCATGAATGACAACTTAATATTATTTACAAAAATTACCGGACGTGATCTAAAATCATCAGAGATTCACTTACGCATTTATTTACCACGAAACGAAAATCTGTTTGCGATACAGCACTTTGGCGAAGCATGAATTTTTAGGTTAGACATTTCGATAGAGTGATTTCGGAAAAATACCGTCACTCAAAGGGTGTGAAGTAAATCATATCACATTTTTGGCGCCGCTTATAATAAATATAGAGTAGAGAAAAGGAGAAGCAGCCCTTTTCGCAGAACTACATATCGGAGTTTATCTGCTGAGATTGCTCTGAAAGCGCCTGCGTCTGTGCTCCAGTCCTCCTCCTCCTTCTTTCTTGTCATCAGCCGATGCTCTGCGCTCGAAGTCGATACTCTACCAGTGGCAAAAATTGCAAATTCTCACCTGCCAAAACAAAATAGAACTCGAGAATTTAAGTGGCAAGTGTAGAGCGGGAGCTTTTCTCAGATAACATCTAAATCTGATTATTAATTTCAGAAACAGTTGGCATTTGAACTTTAATGATTTGAAGGAACTCTGGAAAACATCTAATATTATAATAAGCACAAGATATATTTATTTGGGAAATTCAAATTCGAACCTCATCATTGAGATCTCGGAAACTACAGAAAATACGAAGAAGTTTAAAATGGGGCGAAATTACTTAATTTAGTGCTTGAAGAAATGCCGTTTACTGAATTGATTCGTTCGATACTTGGTGGAAATTCATTACAATAATTAACACTGCAATCGCAATTTCCACAATTTACATTTCTTAAAATACTGTTCGACGCGTTTCGACTAATGTCTTTGTCAAGGAACTAGACTAACTGGGTATTTTTTGTAGAAGTTGTATTTATATTCCACGAGTGGTATAATTACCAAGTACTTAATTTGAAAAGGATTATTTAAATTTAATTTTGAAAAGGTCTATGTAAATTAGAGTTTATTATAGGTCAAAACCTAACCTTTCTAGGTTAACTAAACAGGTTTATTAAAGGAGAATTATTTATTTTTGTCTGGTCGTTTAACAAATTACCCGTTTTTAAGTTTATTAATCTCCAATGATTCTAAAAGGTTTAATTTATTGCCTTTATTTTTTTAATGTAAAATGTAAAAAAAGATGATTTTCTGTTACTAAATGTTAGGCTTAATTGGAATCTAATTGGAATGAAAGAATTACAGTGCTCATAGATACGTTTTTTACACTCTCTGCAGCTTTGACCGATATAGACTTTGGGACATTACCCATATGATAATTTATAGACTCCCGATTTATTTATGGATTGATTTTCGATTTGTTATTTTTGATTAATCTTCCAAGACTATTGTTTGTTTTGAATACAGCGTTAATATTCTGTTTTCTTAAAAAGGATGCTATTTTTAAACTTGGTTTGTCAAAATAGGTTATATTATTATATGAATCATTATTGGTTTTGCTGTCTGAGTAAACTTCTCTTAATGCCTTTTTATGTGTTTGATTTCTAAGAATATTTTCTATTAATTCAGTTTCAAACCCGTTATTTATTGCTATCTGTTTGTTTATATTTAATTCTTTCAGAAAATTATCTGGTGATTGTTTTATGGAAAGTAATCTATGAACCATACTATTGTAAGCGGAAAGTTTTTGTTGATATGGATGTATGGATGTACAAAAGTGCAATGAATTGAAATGTTGAGTAGTACTGCTTACCATTTACCTTGTTAACTGTTATATCTAGGACATTGATTTTATCATTTCGTTCACACTCTATCGTAAATTTGATATGTGGATGGATATTGTTTAGAAAAATTGAGAAACGTGTCTAGTTGTCTATTTCTCCCTACGAAACTAGCTAAAATATCGTCTACATATCTATACCAATAAATAAAATTGTTAGCCAATACTTTTTGGTGAATTTTGTTTTCGTTATTAGCCATGAAGATTTCTGCGAATAGGAAACTCAATGTTGTTAATATGTCTGTTTTTATTATTGGGTTAATGTTGTTTTTATCTACTATGTCCGAAATTATAGTGATAGTGTCTGATGGAGGTATACTGGGGAATAAATTCTGAACGTCAAAAGAAATTAATTTGGCATTAGATGGTGAACTAACATTTTTAATTTTCTCTACAAATGTTTATTTATAATGTAAGTTTTACATGTGCGTGAAGTTAGCACCGCTATTTTAAAAATTCTCAGCTGGAAGTAGATTGTGCCATAATGTGCCCGACATGTGCTATCATTGTATGAACACTAATTGTAATAAACAGTTTTTATGAGGAGGTACGTTTTCTTACGTGAAGGTAGGATCGCAATTTTTTAATTTCAGTTTGAAATGTAGAGTGCGATAATGTGCCCGACATGTTCTATCATGTGCCGTATTGTAAAAAAATATTTTTCAAAAATAACGGTTTTAAGAACAGGTCCTTGTTCCCTCCCTGTGAACAGAATTTAAAAAATTGCAGTGCTAACTTCACTTAAGAAAAAGGACCTCCCCATAAAAACTGTATTTATTCAATAAATGTTCATACAATTCGGCACATGATAGCACATCTCGGGCACATTATGGCACAACCCATTTCCAACTGAATTTCCAAAATTGCACATAAGTTTCACGAATACTTTCGTAAATTATCCAGAAAAAAAATAGAAAATAGGAAATTTCGTTTTTTTTGTAATTTTATTTGCCGAAGAAACGCACAACCAAAAACACATTTTCATTGTCATTTAGCAAATCAAAGTAAAGTGAAATTATACTGTATAGAATTATGGTGAATGCGTCGGTTATAAGTAAAAATTATCATATTGAGGTAAACTCAATATTTAATACAGCGTGTCAATGAATAAGTGCCATCGATTTCAAGATGTGCTTCCTCAAGGCACTTTGTGACTAAAAGTTCTTATTAACATATGTCCGCAAACGCTTCGTTACAAAGATATACAAGGTGTTGAAATCTTCAGATTTTTTCATCTGACTACTAAAGTTTTCCAGATATTTACAAAAACGGTCATGTTAATCTACAAGGTAGTACTTTTTCTGCGGTCACGTGTTCTTTCTGTCTCTACAACTTTTTTTCAGTACGCCCCTGGCAATTGACAAAAATTGTAAATGAATCTCTTATGAATTTGCAATCTTTTTTATTCATTGCGTTTTTTTTCGTATCTGCCATTGTTTTTGTGTAAGAAATAATTAGTTTCATATACACCGTACAAACAATCAATCCTTCTGTTATGCAGTATGCTATTATTATTTCAAAATCATTAAAAAACAAGTTTACCTAAGTTGAAAACGTATTCGATTGAAAATCCTAGGAGAATCCTGAATAACTACAGGAAACTATAATACGGTTCTATTTCTTGAACAGGAGTCCAACTGTAAAGCAACGTTTTTAAATGTACCCAAGTTGAAAAATCTATCAGGTGAACGAGCTGGCCAAAATTGAGGTCCACCTCCTCCTATCTAGCGATCTGGATATGTTTCGATCAAATATTCACGTGCTCTCTCTTTTTTTAGCTTTATTACCCAACAGTGTAAACCACTAACAGGCAAGTATATATAAAACTAAATAAAAATACGCTGTAACTAATTAAATGTATCATAATAAACAAAACATAAAAAGAAATATACAAAAAGGAAAAAAATAACTCAATTAACGTAAATATTTCAATGTAAGGCATTCACCCGTTGATTCATTCACAGCTTGAACCAGATCTCCAACATGACAAAAATGAATGTCACAATGCTTGAAAATATTGGTGTAATAGTAACACATATTGTGCATTGGAGATTTGAGCAAAACGTTTGTTGGAGCCCCAGGCACATACTCTTCGCACATTAAGGCTGACAAATGAAAACTGATTTAATAATCTGCCATATTCAATACCCTGTAGTAGATAACTAGTACACGTTTTGAAGTACAAATATTTCAGAAACCCTCTTTGAATACGCTCAACAGAAACTTTGTGACACTCATAAAAGGGATGCCATATTATACATTCTATTCTAGTATTCTAGGAGAGAACGTACAATACTTTTAAAGTCGCAACACTTGAAAAACCTTGACAACTCCTTACTATTAACCCATACATTCGAGCAGCGTTACATGTCATATACTCAATATGATTCTTAAAAGTCAGTTTGTCATCAAAAATACTACCTAGATCCTTTATTTTTTCACATCTCTTAAGGAGATTGTTGCTAATACTATATGAGAATTTAACGAGCGAATGTTTTCTAGTGAAACTGATAACTTTACATTTCCCGATGTTTAGTCGTAAGTTATTATGATTACACCACATTTGAATAACATCTAAATCATTTCGCAAAATTTGGCAATCTCTGTAACTGTGAATGACTGAAAATATTTTGAGATCATCGGCAAAAAACAGTTTACCTGAGGTGATGACCTCACTTAAGTCATTTATAAATACTAGAAATAGAAGGGGTTCCAAATTTGACCCCTGAGGAACGCCGGATGTTGGAACGAAATAGTAAGAATTATGTTTATTATATGAAACAAACTGAGTTCTGTTTTGGAGATATATGCATAAAAGTTATGACTTTGTTACTGAATCCAAACCGCGACAGGTTATTAATTAAAATGGCATGATCAATTCTATCAAACGACTTTGAAAAATCTATATAAATTACATCTGCTTCCTTCTGATCATCTAACACATCTGCAAGAAATTGATAAAACTGGACAATATTTGATATTTGATCAGCTGAAATATATTGAGAAACACATGTATATATCCGGTTATGTAGAAATTGGATAACATCAATATGGCTCGATAATTAACTACTTGGGATTCCCCTCCACTCTTCAAAATGGTAATTTTCTAAATAGTAGGGAACATTTGCCTGTTTACTGATAGATTATATAATGTCTTCAATGGTGTACAGAGTGCGCCAATACAATCTTTAACAAGAAAAGATGGAATCCCGTCTGGACCTGAGGATATTTTGTTGTTTAATTTCTTAACTGCTTTAAAAATTTCTGCCTCAGATATGTTATTAATATTACCATCAGATCATTCTCCTGTACTACCTCATTTTGCTCCAGATTGGGTGGTGAGTAAGAATTCATAAAGAATTCTGCGAATGCGTTTACTATGTCTTGTGGGTGTTCATGGGACATTCCATTGTATAGCATATTGCCAGGAATCCTGGAAAATCTCTAAGCATTGGCATTGGCATTGGGTATTTCAGACTCTATTGCTCCAATATAGTCAGAGTATGCCAAATTAATTTGCTCTTTAGTAAGAGTTCTAATTCCTCCCGATAGCAAATATCACCAAATTGCTTATAGCTTCTATGAAATTGTCCCTTATGTTTCATATTTTTTATTAAATCAGAAGTAAACCAATTAGGAAATTGACGTGAAAAAAGTTTACATCCAGGGACATACAGATCCAGTATTTGGAATAGTTTATTATAAAAAGCATCGACGACTTTAATCGGAGCTCCTCTTTAACTTTTTAGTAGTATTGTATTTGACGTTTTGTAAGATCCAGTAATACTGCTACACCTTTATATAACGTATGAGATTTAAGATATTTAGCCGTTTTAATAATATCACATACATGTTTTTCACTATCCAATATAACTTTTATCAGTATATTTCTGTTTTCAATATGCTTTCCAACTCTAGATATTTTAATATTATTAATACGTAGTTCTGGAGACAAATAATGTAAAATTTCGGTATTTTTTTTATCATCAGCGACACAAATAGTAGCAGGATTCGATTGATTTTGTTCAGGTACATTAAATAACATTATATTATTCCTACATCTATTTCTTTCATTTATTTCAGCAATCATTTCCTCGTACTCCCCACTTCAAGAAGGTTTTTTTCTTGCTCTCATACTAAAATAGGCAGGAACGCGATCGTGCATAAACAACATTCTCGCTTTGACACCTAAAAGAATCGGATTAAGTAGAACTGGCAGCTCTTCGCTTAGAAACTGAGTGTTTTTATCTCCATTTAATGTAGGTGGAATCTCCAATAGTTCCAAGCCACACGTTTAAAGAAAATTGTTCTTGGTGGTGAGCTTCAACGATAGCATAAGGATTTTCTTCCGCCCATAAGTGGTTGAGGTGGTTATTAACAATGGCTTTCTTTGAAAAACTTGCTTCGTCCGTGAATAAAATATGCTCAAGAAATTCTGGGTGTTCTCTAATCATATCTAGCATCCAAAACAAAAATGCCAGACGGCTAGAAAAATCACGAGGTAACAGTGCCTGGACTCGTACATGATATGGATATAACAGCTGTTCCGTTAAGATGGCTTATACCGTCGTCCTATGATCAACATGTAGTTATGAAGCAATATTGGTATCGGCTTACTCGTCAATTAAATTAAGTACAGATTATTCTAATTCTAGTGTTCTAATATCCCGGTGGCGACCACAATCATGTTTTCTAAGTTTGAAGCTACCTGTTTCTGTTAGTCTTGATGAAGCCTTCCAAACCACGGTGTAAGATGAGAAGGTCTTCCAATTCCCACAATACCATAAAGGCGTTCCCTTAAAGAGGATTTCAATCTTCAATCATTAGATGGCGCTGCGTAGCATGTCTACCATTCAAGGTTCAAGCTATATTTTGAAAATTGTGCAAATTTAAAGCACTATTTACCATTTTAATAATATTTGTGTATCTAAGAAACTAACCCAGATTTAATTCTTACGATATTTTCCATTTCATTAAAACTTTTGAACAAATAATTGGTACACGTGTTATGGTGGCGCCATCGGTGGTTGTTAAATGAAATCCTCGTTAATTTCTCAGCTTTCGATACGAGTCGCTCCACCTTCATACGTTACACCGTGGTCCAAACAAAGTAGAGAATACATAAAGCATAACTTCTCGACGCGTCTAAGGAATTACCATTAAAGAGACCGTAGACGAATTGCATGTCAGCCATATTGGTGAAAATTCATGAGAAGTCACGCACAATTATCACTGTGTGTCAATCAAAACCAACGAGAGTAAATTAACAACAATTCGTATATTGGAAAATAGACCCTGTTTTATACATAAATGTTATTGTGTGCTATTTCATGCAATAGCCTTATATTGAAATTATAGGTATATTATATTAAGGTTTAATTTAATGCCTCTGAGAGTCCTTTATAATGTAGCACACTTGTAAATTTATTAAATTCACTTCTCCTTTGTTGTATTTTAAAATGTTTGTCTCTTAAATTGATTGTCCTTATACAATTATTGTTGACTGCAAATTTTTAATGACTATTATTAGTATAATGTTGTTTAATTATTAAATGAAACTGTCTCTATTTGATTTTAAAGTTTCAACGCATGCTCTTTTAGATAATATTAATAGATTATTAAATCACAAATTTAAATTGACACCATAGAATTAATTAGGTTTTTCCTTAGTTAAGTTAGGTTAAGTCACCCTATGTCCCGCTTATACTGGTGAGCTAATTGTAAAGCCTCACAGCCTGGTTGTTAATATGGCTGAAATTTATTTTTAACATTTTTTAATTGCAATCATATTAACTTAATAAAGAGTTTGAATGGAGTTGTCACTAAGAGGAATTAATTTGACAGCAGCCTACGAAAAAAATAAATAACAGAAGGATTGTTTGTTTCGACGGTACACATGATATTGATCATTTTTTACACAAAAACAGTGGTAGATACGAAAAAAACGCAAGAAATAAAAAAGATAGCAAATTCATACAAAATTTATTTATAAGCCACAGAAAAATTCAAGAGACATTATATCGGGCGATTTCGCTGGCCAACGTATTGGCCCATCCCTTCCCATTCCATTCCAGTTTTGGTGGAATGCAATATTAAACCATGCAGCCACAAAACGGATACCGTTAGAAGGTGCTCCATCTTGCGGAAAATACATATCTCTTAATTGGGCAAGCGAAAGATCTTCCAGGAGTTCAAATAAATGTTGGAATTCAAAATACCTTAAAAGAAAAATGGACCAACAACACGGTTGCCGAACATTCCTGCTTAAATATTAACTGTCCATCTCTCCTGACCGTGTACGAAGAAAATGTGTGGGTTTTGGTCAGAGTAATAATGAAAATTTTGTTTGTTTACGAATCAGTTGCAATGAACAGTATACTCATCAGAAAACTCAAAAAAATTCAAATTCTTATTCAATTATTGTTCTACCCATTTGGAAAAATTAATTCTGTTTTGAAAGTCCCCCGCTGGAAGTTCTTGGTATAATTAGACCTGATGAAATTTATTCTCTAATATTAATCTCGTGATACAGGGTTTTACTTACATCAAAATCCCTTTGAAGTTGTTGGGTACTCTCATGGTGATTTTTTATTAAGGGCAGCGATTATACTGAATTCGTTATCTCGGTTATCACTGATTTTGTTCTTTCTTGAGAATAGCAACCAGTAATGCAATTTAACAACAAAGAACAAAAATATCGTAGTGAACAATTAAAATTATTGTCAAAATGAAAATAAGGTGACAGAACTTTACTGTTTATTTTCCACGGCCAACTTTACTTCTGAGTGTGTACTTATGTCCATTGACTACAATGGGACGCCACTGGAAAGCGAATATCTTCTGGGTGTTGAAAAAAACTCCATAGTAATATGAAATTGAGGATTGAAAGGAAAGTATTAAAAACAGATATAGATAATCTATTACAACGTTGGAAACTCCGAATAATAAAAAATCACAAAAAAAACAAGAATCATTTTGATTTCTTGGTTTCTGAAGAAACTGTTACCAACAAATACCAATAACCTGATAACATAACGTGAAAAAATGGGGGTTATATTTAAAAAAAAAAGTTATCCATGATTAAACTTCTCCAAATTTGAGTGACTATATCTGGCACAAATAAAAGAGTTACCATTGTTATTCTGGCTCTTGGGAATATAGAGGCTGGTCAATAGGTTCCCTCAATCAAAGTCTTCTAAGATACCAGACAGTTCTAATATTTACCTGTTTCCAGATGTCACCATTTTGACAAAATATCGAATAATCCACAAACGGTGCATTTTAAGTAACATGTATGATGAATAAAGTCTTAGTAAAATTGACAGAGGAATTCAAATATGTAATAAAGTTCTCACTACTCAATTTTTTAAATATCAGTATAGCCACAATCTTCCATCCACGCACTATTGGTGCACCCTGTATATTTTCAGTCTTACATTAAGGTAACACTAAAAGAATGACTATAGAAACTGAGATGGTATTAATGATCATCAAATGACATAAGGAAATAAATAAAAGTCATCATCACTTGTTTTTCTTATGCCAGTTAATTGAAAATAGTTGTTGTCAGTGCTTCATACACCTACACAAAAGTCATATAATAGGAAAAGAGAAATTAATGATAAAGGTCTAACCGCTGGCGATTAATTCTATCCCTAGGAAGCCTCAGCTTGGCTTCTAGTCTCGAAGAAATTATATGAAAGGCAAGCATGCTAGAGAGGATGTGATTTAGGATAATGTAGCACATTCTCTTGACATTCCCAGTAAACACTGAATTACTATCCTCAATAATTTTCCAAACGAGCACTCTGGAGAATTCCACCTTTGACGTGTTTTAACATCTCTAAATGGTTCAATTTTAATAGAATTGTAAATAAACGTTTCGTAAATATTAAGTTTTCAGATTTATTACAAAAATTAACATTAAAAAAAGGAAATTCTTTTATTTTACAAATTTGCTACATTACACTAAAAACCTAATACGTAATACTGATTATTTCTTAATAATAAAAAAAATAATAAACCATTAATGTCAATGTAGGAAATGTTCAAAATGCTCGCCCCAAACGTCTTGGTAAAATGTAAATTTGGTATAAAAATGTCTTCTAACGTTACTCAACATCTCAAGCGTGACTGATCTAATCGCAAGCGTGATTAGTTTTTTTATGTCATCTAAGTTGATGGGTTTCGTTTTGTATAGAGTACTTTTGACATATCCCCACAAAAAGTAGTCCAATGGCCTCAAACCAGGAGATCCTGTTGGCCATTCTATCGATCCGCGCCTCCCAATCCACCGATATGGAAAAATTTGGTTCAGGTACTGTCGGACATTGATTTCGTAATGGGGCGGTGCTCCATCTTGCTGAAACCATATTGTATTGGCAGGGACTTGTGGATTTACTGGATCAGGATATAAGTTTGTTAAAGTTGGCACGACGTTATTTTGGAGCAGTTCTAAATATTTATCTCCATTCAAGTTTGAAGACGCGAGATGTAAGACCGACATCTAGGATTTTCGAGAGAATTAGCACCCAGAGGTTCCGAATCTGGAGCCGTTTCGTGTAATTGCTGTTTTTCCTTAACTCCTAGGACAGAAAGTCACGATAAAATTTTCAGGTTACTTCACCTGTCAGAGATATTGAATATACTCTCTTCGAGGTGTCATTCCTTTGTACGCAAGACAAAATATATTATATATAATATATATTGTTTCTGGTCAGGGAACCTTCATCAGTTGCGCTTTCCACAATTGAATGTCCTCTCGAACACTTCTTTATGTATTTGATACATTTCGTTAAATTTGCAGACGCGAGATGTAAGACCGACATCTAGGATTTTCGAGAGAATTAGCACCTAGAGGTTCCGAATCTGGAGCCGTTCCGTGTAATTGCTGTTCTCCCTTAACTCCTAGGACAGAATGTCACCATAAAATTTTCAGGTCACTTCACCTGTCAGAGATATTGAATACTCTCTTCGAGGTGTCATTCCTTTGTACACAAGACAATATATATTATATATAATATATATTGTTTCTGGTCAGGGAACCTTCATCAGTTGCGCTTCCCACAATTGAATGTCCTCTCGAACACTTTATGTATTTGATACATTTCGTTAAATTTGAAGACGCGAGATGTAAGACCGACATCTAGGATTTTCGAGAAATCCTAGATATGTAATATATATTGTCTTGCGTACAAGGGAATGACACCTCGAAGAGAGTATCCATTCAAGTTGCCATCAATGAAAAAGGAACCTACGATATGATTTCCAACAATTCATGCACAAACATTAACTTTTTCAGGATATTGCGTATGTTTCTCTGTCACCCAGTGAGGATTCTCATTAGGCCTATAGCGGCAATTATGACGAGTAACATGACCGTGAAGTGTAAATGAGCTCTCTTCAGAAAACAAATATCTTCTAATTGGATCACTTTGTCATCTAACCTTGCCATCATTTGTTCACAGAAATACGTTCTCCTATCGAAATCGTCTTCCATGAGCTCCTGAGTCGGCAACATTTTATAGGGATGCATTTTACTTTCCTTTAATACTCGATAAATTAATGTGCGGCTAACGTTGAACAGTGGGGGGCTGCTTTTCGACCAGAATTATGTGATTTTTCTGGAAACTCAAGCATAATACCAATTTCGTATTATCACTTAAAGCATTGGCTGCTACTTTTTTATCTGTCTTACACGACTAAGCTCGCGAAACTGCTTTTTTCTATTTTGCTAATTGTTCCTTGGGATATAGGCGGCAAATTTGGAAAATTTTAGTGAAATAAGCGAGAAACTTCTATTTGTGTCCGTGTGTTGTCACAATAACCAATCATTTGTAGAATGGTTATTTTCTTCTCTTCTTTTTCATTTTTGTTAAATAAACCATTTTTCTGATATTATTAAGTACAATTAACGAAATTCAAATGACAATAGCACTGACACTGATCACCACTGTCATGCAGGTAGACAAGATGCTAAGGCTATGAGTTTTGACGAAAATAAACAAAACTGTTTTTTTTTAAATTAGTAAAAAGAAACGCAGGAATGGTTTTGCTTAATATCTCAATATCAAGACCTAATGGGAATTAAGTATTGAGTGTAATGTAGCGAATTAAATAATTTTCTTTTTTTAATGTTAATTTTTGTAATAAATCTGAAAACTCTTAATATTTACGAAACAGTTGAAGATAGGTTTAGGACATGGTACATGAATTATGTATAGAATTTTCTGGAGAATCCAAAAAATAAATAATATACAGGGGCTTGCATTTAAAATAAGAAAGTTGGTATTGGCCACTGTCACATGGCACACCCTATAAAAATTTTTACATAAAATACATAAATATGGGAGATTTCAACCAGTTCAGGGGAACGCCACTAATGAAGGTTCTCGACTAGACACAATATATTGTTTTGGTTTGAATAATCTCGTATTTTTTCCTGTGATTTCTGTCCTAAGAATCAAAGGGAAACGGGTACATAGAGGGCACTCCCGATTTGGAGGCCCTGCGAGCTAGTTTTTCCTAAAATTTATTTCAATCTCAAAATGTATAGTTATTAAAAATAACAAAACAAATTACCAAAAAAAAATAAAAAGGACACATTTACAAATGTACAAGATCTTGAACATCAAAATCATATTTCTTTATGTTAGTATTATTGATTAAAAGTCCTCAAGTTCTCAAAAATGACTGAAATTATCAATAACATCTATAACTGTCAATTTGAAAATAAACATTAACTTTTTCTCAAAAAGGAAATCGGAAGCAGCATTTATATAGCTAACACAAAGATATTGGAAGCTTCTTGCTGGGTCAAATGGTGTTTCCCCTTTACTAGGCAGAATTCGAGCATCTTCTTCTGCATTCTAGATCGTTAATCTATAAGGTTATCGTTCTATATTTAAACATGAGCGAAGACAGAGTTCGTAAAATGCCCTGGTTCTTTTAGGTCTGATCGTCCTGATCTGACATACTCCACTTGACCTCAAGCCAGCCACCTAGACGAGGTCACCACAGCTCACCTCAATATATTCGTTGGCTTCCGAAGCTCTCTCAATACCGGATATTTCAGCTGCGAATGTGGAATTAATGAGTTTGATGAGTGAAGCTGGTTTCAGCTTTGATCGTTCTTTAGGCTCTTAACAAGTTTAAAAAAAATCTGATTCACCGCTGGAAGCTTAACCCAGTCTATCTCTTTTCTTATAGGAGTTAATAGGTATAATGTTAAATGCGTAAAAATGCGTATCCAAGTTATTTACATTTTTAAAATGCAGCGTGTTCCATTGGCCACAATTGGGTTCCAATCGAAAGAGAATATCTAACGATGACGGTGATGATTGTAGTTAATTTCCTTCCCAGCGTTGAAGCAATGCTTAGAAACTTCCGCTCAATATCTGTTACTACTTCTAATTATTTGCACTGGGTTTGGAAAATACTTGAATACTTGAAGCAAGAAAACATTTGCAAAGAAAATAATGACAAAACAAATATAAGAATTACCGAAATAAAATTTAAAAAAATGTACAAGGTTTTTTTATGTTAGTATTATTGATTAAAAGTCCTTAAAGTGCGAATATATCAGCTAACTAAGGAATATGCGAAAGTTTAGATAGAACTTAAATGAAATTTATGGACCACAATCTGCATACGTAACACATTGGGAAAGAGAAATCTATTCATTGAACACATTTAACTTGCAAATTTCGTTCATGTAAGGAATAAAACCAGAATCGTCAAGTTGTATGAAAAATGTTTTCTTAGCAACATAAATCCTCTTCATCAAGTAACCTTAATGAATTTCAAATGATCAGACACAAAAAATCTTCTTTTGATAAGTTATTGTGTTATTATGTTCAGGGAGGTTTTCGGCATCGTACGTGAAAATTAAAAAACTTAGACCCGTATACTTTTGTTTTCCGAGGACATCCCTGTAAATTTGACAAATTGTGATTACGATATTTGTCATTGCGAATCTTCTTAATTTCTTATTTTTTTAATTTTTTCATTAATTTGAAACGTTTGGGCTTTTGAAATATAGACTTTCAAGTTTATGTGGTGTTATTCTCACTATCTTATTTTTGATAATTTTGACATCTTAACTGTTTTGCATTTTCTACTTTTTGGCATTTTTGATGTTTTTTTCATTTTAGGCATTTTTGACATTTTTGACACATGACATTTTTGACAGTTTTGAAATTTTTGACATTTTTGAAATTTTTAACATTTTTAACATGTTTGGCATTTTTGACATTTTTGACATAGTTATCTTATTTTTGATGATTTTGACATCTTATCTGTTTTGCATTTTTTACTTTTTGGCATTTTTGATGTTTTTTCATTTTGAGCATTTTTGACATTTTCGACTTTTTTGACATTTTTGACACTTATGACATTTTTGAGTTTTGAAATTTTTGACATTTTTGAAGTTTTGAACATTTTTGGCATTTTTGAGTTTTGAATTTTTTGACATTTTTGAAATTTTTAACATTTTTGACATTTTTGGCATTTTTGACATATAAAGATAAAGATTTAAAATTTGTAAATAGAGAACAAATTGTAGTAAGCCAATTTCGAATAATTGCCCAAATTATTGGTTGTCTGTCCTAAGTTCTTCCCCATAGATTTATAGAATACTAGCGGACCCGACAGACGTTGTCCTGTACCATGTAAACTTTTAAAAATTAGCTGTAACAATATAATCTGAACGCCATCTATCAGACGTTACTGAAACTAAAGCACACTCTTGAATATTTGACACAGCGACTACAGCGCAGTCTGCCGGATCCTATGTAAGTTGCGCTAACATCAACAACAATTTTTAAATAAATAATTTAACTAAAAAAACAATATCTAGTTGACCGTATTGTGAATCTAAACCATCCTCAAACCCCCTGGAATACACACAAAAAATTTCATCAAAATCGGTCCAGCCGTTTAGGAGGAGTTCAATGACTAACACACGTACCTACAGAAGATTTATATATATATAAAGATGATCAACTATTATTTCTGTATATATAGTGTTTTGTATATTGTGTGATACTTTTCTCTGTTTGGAGGTTTATTCTGAGATTTCACTTTGATGCAAATTTTATGATTTACTGAAAAATGTTGATAGAATGACAAAATAATATAAGTGTAAATTATATACCTGTGCAATGTAAAGCCCTTTATATAATATAACTTGTATACCAACGAATTCAAACATCACATTCAATAGTTCAAAAAGTCATTTACTAAAATCTTGGGCAAATAAAACTTCTCGAATTTTTTAATAAAACATTTATTATCTGTTTACATAAGTGTAGGTAGAACGGAAAATTTTGTTTACCTTCATATTCATACGAAATGTGGAGAGTTACGAGTTACTCTCGCTTTTGAACAGTTCTCACTTTTCACAGATTCAACACCAGATTCACGATAAATTTATCATGTGAGATGTATGTTTGAATGTATAGGCCCAAATCCATATGCGAGCTCTATGACGAATGATTTAAGACACAGTGGAACAATATAGCAATTACTTTTGTTCTACTCATATTCTCAATTTAATCAATAAAATCATAAAAACTTCAAAACATGCCTCAACTTTTAACTTATCTATCATCAGCATTAGCATCAACATATCGATTTTCAAGAAAGCAGACGACTAAAAATTGATTTAGTTTATAAAGTACAAACAAAAACACAAAAATGACAATATAACCCTCGATTTTTAAGTATCTTCCAAACTCCAAACTACTACAATTTTCCATTTTTTTCTTTGTTTCTTTTGACTTCGTTGAAGACTCCCAGGAGTAAAAACAACACCTACAAAAATTAATAATAAGACACTAAAAACGTTTACCGGATTTAGTGCTTGCTGCCACTTTTACAATATTTCAGCGTCTTATCACTTCCAATTTAAAGATTTTTTTGAGGGGCTTATTAGGTGTCTTCACATGAGGATATGTACAATAGTAACTCACTATTGAACATTTTCTGAATGTAGTATTCACAGAGCTTCATGATTTCTATGTATCCAACACAATTTTTAACAGACTTCTCGTAATCAGCAGAAGGAATTTGGATCGTTTAAACTGGATTATGTTAAGGTGGATTCCGAAGTGGTCCAATATTTTTTTCAACGACATAGCTTATACCGTTTTTTAGAAAATCGGGAAAAAATATTTAACAGACTTTCTTATATAGCATACTTCTGTTAAGGCGCCAATAATAAAATTGTAAAAGGGGACCGTTTCTGTTAGGAACCTGGGGTGTAATAAATTGAAAATAGATTGGACTAAAATCAAAATAAATGTCAGTTAATCAACTTCAAGATGGAGGTTCTCAGTTGGTCTCTATATACAGTGTGTCTTCATAAGTTGAATTCAAACAGAAATCTTTTTTATGAATAATATTTAGCGAAAAAGTTATTCTTCATAAAAAAAAATTTGTATGATCAGAAAAGTATACTGCAATCATTCCATGTCACATTTTCAACTGTATACGAGGTTTGTCAGCAAATATGAATTTAACCTAAAAGTATATAATCCTTATTTTTGTTAATATGTAAAATTTTTATCAAATAGAAGTAACTAGAATTAAAAACTGCATCTAATTATAACGTTGCACTAAAAAATTCAAATAGTTATCAAACAAAGTTTATTAGAATTGAATGTAATTGAATGGAAATGTCCGAGAATTAGCCGACATACAAAATAGAAGATTTTTAAATTGTCTAGAATACCGTTGGTCTTCAAAACTAGAATCGTATTTTCTTAATTCATATAGAGAATTAGAAAAAGTTACTCTATTCTTTCTATTCAACACAAAACGCGATTGTTCAAAATAGTAGGTAAATGTAAGTCCTCATTTTTGGCTAAACCGAAAAAGTTAATTAGATGTGAAAACTGCATCCAATTAGCCATTACATCACTAAAATTGTAAAATAAATACATTAAAAAACACAAAACACTCTTCAAAAAAAGAACGTAGCTAAAAGGCAAAAAAAAATTCATGCTACAATTAAATATAGTCGGTGCCAAGTGCTAAGTTAAAGTGATAATAATTAGGAAAGTATATTAATGAGTTGTACTCTTTGCTGTTAAACTTGACATCGACTTCAGAAAAGTATTTAATTCTGGCAAGAAAGACATATTTTTGCATTTTAGTTACCTTCCTTTTTAGTGGACTTCCAAAAAGGAGGAGGTTAGGTTAATTAGTTGGCAACTTTTTTTTATGTATGACCAGTGATTATTCAAAAACGGCTTGGGTAATTTTGATGATTTAAACTGCATTATATTAAGGCACATTACAGAAAATCAGTAAAAAAGTAAATTTTCAATGAAACTTCACTGTTTTCTCTAAAACGGCTCAACAAATTTGAATATTATAAATGGTATTCTACAAAAATATGTTCCAGCTTGAAAACCTATATTTTTCTATAACGTAAATCTTACCATTTTTCTGAAAATCGGAGAAATATGTTCAAAAAAACTATAAACATCAATGTAAATGTCAAATTTTCATCATAAATATGTAGTTTAAACATCAAGACATGCCATGAAAGTATTTCGTACAGGGTGTTTGCAATGGTTGTCATGTTGGTTCATTTGAAGTCAGTTTCTTTTAGAGACAAAGTGAAGTTAGGGAACTTATAGTCGCGTGAAATGGCAAAAAATATTCCATTAGTTTATCGAAACGAAAATTTCTTATGCCGGCGATCTCTTCTATGTAGTATTCGTTTGTAGGTGTGTGCGTGCGTGCATGTGATATTTGGTGATACATAAACAGTTGCATTCATAGGATGGTTGAAGTATAAGGTGGAATTGGACTAGTGATACAGGGTAGTTCAAAAAATATTGTATTGGGTGGCACATTAGTATTGCGTACACAAGGTGGTTGAAATAAGAGTGGAGCAAAACTATAGTTATACAGAGTGGATATTTGCGTTATAGGACGGCGTATAGTTACAGTTATACAGAAGCATTCAAAAAATGTTAGAAGCAGTTGATATACAGCATAGTTGAAATATAAAATGGACTAGAATTACAGTTATACAGGGCGGTTAAAAAAAGTTATGTAGTGTGGAACATCAGAAGTTGCTTATACAAGGTGTTTGAAGTAAGAGTGGAGTAAAATTATTGTTTTTCGGGGTGTAACAAACATTTGTTATAAAACCATAAGCAGTTAGGATATTTGAATTGTAGGACGGGTATAATATAATTATAAACATGTGTTAAAAAAATTTTAGAAGCAGTTACATATACCGGGTGGTTTTAATAAATGGTAGAGTTAAATTATAGTCAAAAAATGTGGTTCAAAAATGTAAATTTTGTTATACAGGGTAGATTATAAGCAGTTACATAAATGAAATACTAGACGTATGGAGCGAAGTAAAATCATAGGTTTAAAGGAATAATTTAAACAATAAAGAATAGAATCAATAGTGTGGAGAGGATTTATACTTGCACAGGGTGATTTTAAAGATATCACGATCGTTACAGTATTTTGTGGAGTTGAATTATAGCTATACAGGGTGGTTCAGAACATGATAGACAAATAAGTTATATAGGGTTGAGCAATACACAGACGCATAGTGTGGATGCAATATAGAGTGAATTAGAGTTAAACTTATCGCCAGTGGTCCAAATAATAAAACAAATAAAAAGTGTTTGAAAATATTTGGAAAATATAGAAAAAGAATACAAATTAGAGAGGGATAACGAGAGAGGCAGAAAGTGAAAGAGAGAGAGAGAGAGATAAGAATACGCTAAAGTAATCAATAAAATTGTACCTTACATCAAATAAAAAGAAGATACGTCTGAAAATAGTGACTGATTGCACACGGTTTCTAAACGGTTTTTATTTTAAGTCAGCTGAAGTGTTTTTTTTAATATACTAAATATACATTATGTAAAGTCGGTTTCTGTTTTTTTTTTATGTATTTATATTATAATTCTTATCTATCAATATCTAAGTGCTTCTTGGGAAATAACACCACAGTTTAAAGAAAATTGCTGTATATTCCAAACGTTTCGAGGTCTAGATCAGACCCCGTTGTCAATGGTTAAGAAACTACGTATTAAAAAGGCACAATTCTAAGATGTCAATTAAAATATTTGACAATGTGTATTATTTGATTTTTGACGTAACTAAGAGAATTTTATTTGTAATATACAGGGTATCACAGAAATTTCTAAAGATCATATAATCATAAAGTTCCTTTCAAATTGGAAGAATTTGAATCTTCAGAATTTTATGTGACGCTCCTAGGTGCGACTTTGTTATTAGATTCGCCAAAAATGCGACGAAAGATTCAGTGATTCCATTAAAATCATAACAAAGTCGCATGTAGGAGCGCCACATAAAATTCTGAAGATCTCCCTTTCAAATTCTTCCAATTTGAAAGGAACTTTATGATTATATGATCTTGAGATCTTGTATATTACAAATAAAATTCTCTTAGTTACGTCAAAAATCAAATAATACACATTGTCAAATATTTTAATTGACATCTTAGAATTGTGCCTTTTTAATACGTAGTTTCTTAACCATTGACAACGGGGTCTGATCTAGACCTCGAAACGTTTGGAATATACAGCAATTTTCTTTAAACTGTGGTGTTATTTCCCAAGAAGCACTTAGACATTGAAAAATATGCCAGAAGTATCATTCAGAAAACAACTGATCTATCAGGGTTTGGGTGGAGTAACTTTGTTTAGTACTGGTTACTCCTTTTGTTTTCTTATACATCCCCATACTGTAACGCCTAATGTTTGGTGTACATGTGGTTCAACATCAAATTGAGGTTGACGTCTTTCTCCTCGACGTTATCTAACCTTTCTTCGACCATCATGTCCACCCAAGCAGAATCGAGATTCATCAGAGAAGACGACCTGATGAAATTCCACATTCGCTCGCTGCAGCACTGTAGTGGTTGCCGTCAATACTCAGCGGTCAGAGGTAGCACAAAAAGGGGTCGATAATCAGCAGTCCAAAGACACTTACAAGATGGCCTTGTTCTCCTAACCACTCATGAGCCAAATTTCGAGATTTAGTCCATAAGTCTTAGACATCTATCTTGAACTTGAACTTGTGCCCCTTCGACGTCCGGTGCCTACTCTTCTCCAATTTTGGGTATTATCAAACCACGCTTGACAACTTCTCACAACAGTAGTTGGATTTTTGTTCGTGCGGTTAGCCTAATAATTCGACACTATAGGCATTACAAAACATCGATTATGGATCCCATCCACAATGTCTTCAGTAGAATACTAAATATAATACAAAAAAAGTGTATGAATTAGATCTTGGGGTTTTGTATCAACGCTGGTTCAAAGCAAATCTGTAATAGAAGAAGGACCTCGGCGGAACAATAAACAATGTCACATCGCGTAAATGAAATCACCAAGTAAGAGTTAATCACTAACCTTAAATCAAAGCCCTTCAGATGGTGTTTCCTTGGTTCTTCTGTCTTCAGAGGCTCGCCCCTCTGTAGCAGGAACAGTTGTTGTAGGGCTTCATATGTTTTAAACTAAATCTGTACGATACGCTACACACAACAATGGCGACGAAAAAATGTTCCCCGATTGAGCAAACAAAAGCGCTTTCGTAAACAAGAAAGAAACAAATTATAGCGGTAATGTAAAAGCGGTGAACTATTACGACCGGAATTTAGGGATTCGCGAAGTCATAATACAATAACAAGAAACAAGAGAGTCCTTCTCAAAATGGAATTCAAAAACAAACAAGCGTCCAGTTACATCGGCGGACAAAACATAAGTCACAGTTCTGTATTACTTAAACGCAAAAACATGGTTTGAAATGTAAACTTCAGCTGACTTAAAATAAAAACCGTTTAGAAACCGTTTGCAATCAATCGCTATTTTCAGGCAGATCTTCTTATTTATCTCTCTCTCTCTCTTTCTCCCTCTCTAATTTCTATCCTTTTTCTATATTTTCCAAATATGTTTTAACTTTTTTTATTTGTTTTATTATTTGGGCCACGTAACTCTAATTCACTCTATATTGCATCCATACGGTATATGCATCTGTGTATTAAATATTTTTTGTACAACTGTAATCCACCTCCACACAATATTGCAACGGTCTTGATATCCTTAAAACCACCCTGTATTAGTATACAGCCTCTCCACAGTACTGACTGTTTTTATTTTTCTATTGTATAAATTATTCCTGTATACCGATGATTTTACTTCGCCCCATATGTGTAGCAACTGCCCAAAATTCACATTTTTGAACCACATTTTATGACTATAATTTTACTCTACCATTTATTTCAACCACCCGCTATATGCAACTGCTTCTAAAATTTTCTTTTCGATATAAACTAATGGAATATTTTCTGCCATTTGACGCGACAATAAGCCCCGTAACTTATCTTCGTCTCTAAAAGAAACTGACTTCAAGTGAATCAAAAATGAAAACCATTACAAACACCCTGTACGATATACTTTTATGGCATATGTTGACGTTTAAACTAGATATTTCTTATGATTTTACTTCGCCCCATATGTGTAGCAACTGCCCAAAATTCACATTTTTGAACCACACTTTATGACTATAATTTTACTCTACCATTTATTTCAACCACCCGCTATATGCATCTGCTTCTAAAATTTTCTTTTCGATATAAACTAATGGAATATTTTCTGCCATTTGACGCGACAATAAGCCCCGTAACTTATCTTCGTCTCTAAAAGAAACTGACTTCAAGTGAATCAAAAATGAAAACCATTACAAACACCCTGTACGATATACTTTTATGGCATATCTTGACGTTTAAACTAGATATTTCTTATGAAATCCGATTTTCAGAAAAATGGTACGTTTTATGTTAATTGTTTCAGCCGTTTTAGAGAAAACAGTGAAGATTCATTGAAATTCTCCTATTTAGTTTTTTTCTGATTTTCTGGAAAACCGCAACAAATCTCATGTTATAGACAATTATATGGTACCTTTCTACAATGTTCCTTAATCAAATACAATTTAAATCATCAAAATTGCCCAAGCCGTTTTTGAAAAATTGCTACATAAAAAAGTTGCCGACGAATTGATATCCTCCTCCTTTTTGGAATTCGGTTAAAAAATGCAAAAAACAACTCATTGTTAATTGATAAAAAATTCTCCAAACTTTACCAAATTTTAATCATTTAGTTCTTACTTTAGCATCTATGTTTTATCAAAACAATACTAAATTTAAACACACCTTCTTTCGGATATTGCGATTTCTTTGTGAGAGTATATTTTCAGCACAAGCTTCTACCAATCTTCTACAGTTGTATACACGTGACAAAAAATCAGACAATATTTGATAATGTCCACTCAATAAGTCTGTTTACTAGGAATCTTGAAAGTCCAGATACATCACTACCGGTCGCTTCTCTCGTGTTTACCGACCCATATTTTGGGTAAAAGGTAAATAATTGGAAGACAGGAAAAGCCCGCTTCTCGAAAGAGGCGACCACAGGAAATGAAAAATCGCAGCGCATGTAAACCCCTCCCCTCCTCCCAAAGAAAATTCTTCGGGAAAGCGACTGACGTGCGCAACGCCGTGTCCGTGATGTCGGAGGATCTGCGACCAAACTCTGATAACTTCTTGTGTTCCTCGACTAATTTGTTGAAAATTCAGTAGTTTTAGAAAATTTTGTCGCACTGAAAAGCAGTCCAAGAGCGTCAAAAGAATGGCCGTCTGGAACTCAATTTTGATTTGTGCGGTCTTGCAGGGGTGAGTTTTTGAAGTTTTGAATTTTTTGTAGGCGCATGACTCCAAAATTAATTACAACTAACAGAAGTTATTAAGTTGGTAGTCTTTATATCCAAACCAGACAATTTTCTTGATAATATAACCGTATACCTGATAGTCATAAATTGGTATGAACTACTAATTTGCAATAGAGCTCATTTTCAGTGATAAAATTGAAATTTTTATGATATGTCACATATTACTTTTTCATTATTAAATTTGTTTATGTTTGATAACACTCAAATTTAAAAAAGGTTTTACGCTGTCTCAAATTGAGTAGTTCTCCTTAATGCTCTAATAAGAAAAAAGAAGAATTTGAGTCTGAGGAAAGTAAAAAACTTTTCTTACTTCTCGTATCTTGTTGTCTTCGTGTTACTGTTTCTCTTTAATTGTGTCATTCTTAGTACATATACCTGTCAGAAGAATTAAAATAATTGTCACTGTTTGTTACCACTCAAGTATTAATCCTAAACATGAACATATGAAGTGTAAATTAATTTTTAGCTAAAATATAAAATTTGTTGAATTATAATATTTCAAACAAACTCCACGTATTTTATATTCTGGCAATACACAGTGTGACGCGTGGGTTGGAGCAAATTCATTTAAAATGTAGGTGTTGGTTTTTTGGAAACACGCTCAGACTCGTCGGTTTTTTAGGACTGGGTTTTTTTGATGATAAACTCATTTATGCAGGGTAGGCCAGAAATAAATTGGGACCATCAACATATTTTTTTTCAAATGGAATCATTTGTTTTTTATTTTATTTTTGAATTCTAAGTATTTTTCATGTACAATGTCCGTTACCGAAAATTAACAGTTATTAAATTAATACATTTCTTTCTAAAGACAATAAAACAACGGTAAAAATAAGGTGTTTGTTGGTTTGAACCGATTTATTTACGTCTTGTTTTTATGAGTGTTGGCGGTATTTTAATCGCTTGAATGGAAACCCTTTTTTTTAATGCTGGAGTTTTTAACACTTGTTTATTTTCATAGAAACTGTACTATAATTTTACTTCAAATAAGTAGTTGTCAAGTACAGTTGCAAGGTTTCAAAGTAACAAACTGAAAGGCAGCGAATAAAAATTTTGACGATGGTAGGATAAGGCGACAGAACTCGAACACAAGCTAAAGTTGCGAATTGTTTAATATGAAGTACCCAGAGCGGCCTATTACATGATCAGTAGTTAGTAAAATAGAAAAAAAGTTTCTAGAATTTGGCCACGTAAGAGACAATTGCAAAACCAAACATCTTCCAGAAGATACACAGAGTAGAATTTTGCGAAATAATGATGGATAGATGCAATGCAAACCCGCACTTTTCAAGTAAGATAGTTTTTGCCGACGAGGCAACATTTTGTTTAAATGGTTCAGTAAACAGGCAAAATTTTCGACATTGGAGATCAGAAAACCCACATTGGATTATGGAAAGTCAAAGTACTTCAATTGTGGGTCCTTTTTTTATTGAGGGAACACTTAACTCGGAAAAGTATTTAGAACTATTACAAAAAGACGTAATACCCTGTTTAACCAGGACTTTACCCGAATGGTAAAAACCCCTATATAATGGCAGATTCGGTATAGTTTCAACAGGATGGAGCGCCCCCACACTTTTCGCGAACAGTGCGAGATTGTCTTGACGATATTTTCCCAAATAGATGAATCGGAAGGAGAGGTGATATCGAACGGCCAGCTAGGTCTCCAGATCTAAGCCCGTTAGATTTTTATCTTTGGGGTTACGTGAAATCGAAAGTCTACTTCAATAAGTCGGAAAATATCAAGGAATTAAGGAATAGAATTAGGGCCGAAATACAACGAATCCTGTCACAAACGCTAAATGCAGTGTCAATTTGATATGTTGATGTTTTTTTTCTTCAATTTTGAACTAAATGTATTTTTTTAATAACTGTTAATTTTCGGTACAGCACATTGTAACTGAAAAAAAAATACTTTGAATTCAAGGCAGAATTCAAAAATAAAATAAAAAACCAATGTTTCCATTTGAAAAAATGAAGTTGATGGTCGCAATTTATTTCTGGCCAACCCTGTATAAATGAGTTTATCATCACAAAGCCGCAGTCCAAAAAAAACCACCGTGTCCTAACGTTTTCCCAAAAAAACAACACCTGAATTTTAAATGAATTTGTTACAATCCACGCGTCCTCACTGTATAACGAGGTCACTTTAATTATAACAGATTATTTTATAGGAACATTATTTAATGAGATAGTTTTAATATTACAGCTTCTCCAGATTATTCTTCAAAATAGTTGTTGTAATATAATTTAATCCGGTACATACTAAAAAAGTGTTCGTCAAAATGCATTAAACTAGGGTGACCTTGATAGAGCTGTTTAAAATCCACCCTGTATTTTAAACAGCACGCCAAAAGTTTTTAGAGTATCTCATAAATGTTTATTATTTATTTATTATTTATAACCCACAACAGGCCCCGAAGGTCTAGGGGTGAATTACATTTTATGTAACAATTATAATATATAATTACAATATAAACAGGGATTCCTTAACTACACGTCTCCATTCATTTCTATTGACAGCCATGGCTTTCCATTTTTCTATGCCCATTCTCCGTAGATCTTCTGTTACATTGTCCAGCCATATTCTCCGAAGTCTTCCTTTTCTTTATCCTTATCGGTTTTCTGTTTATGATTATTTTATTTTTGGCATCCTGAGTCTCTGGACTCTTATAAAAGTAGATATTTTCGTAAATGTTCCTTAACATATTCCTTTCCCATCGTTCGATCCTCTCTTCGCTGTTTTGTTAAAAACCCATGCTTTGCTTCCTTATGTAACTGTCGCTCGAGTTAATGGTCTGTATACTCTTTGGTTTTTCTCGCGACAAATTTGGATTTCATCAAAACCCTCAGCATTCCATATTTCCTGCTTCGTTTTGCTATCCTTGCTTTAATATCCGTATCCTCTCTTCCATTTTCTTCGACTTTGACCCGCAAATATGTAAAATCCCTCACCTTCCTTAATCTGTATGTTTGTCCATCTCCTATTTCTACTTTTAATTTTGACTCAATATTACTCTCCAGCACTCCCATGACCATATATGTGGTTTTCTTTCATAAATATTTAGGGAAAAAAAAAAAATATATATATATATATATATATATATATATATATATATATATATATATATATATATTACATACCTAGGATAAAAAAAAAGACAACACCGGTGTCTTTACATTAAAATTTTTATATTTGACAATTCACGCCATACCCTCTTTTTACACCAGAGCCATTCTGGTCGCTTCTTGAACTTATTATTTAATGGTTTCAGCCGGACACTTTTGTCATCCTTGTCTCTACCACCCATAAACTTGCCCATTTTGTGCTGTTCTGACGTATGTCAAAACTTTAATTCAAAATATCGCAAACACAAAACTGGAATGTTTATTAAAGCAAATTACAAATTTTGTTCTGGTATCGTATATTAATTCGATTTTAAAATTGTTTATTTACTATAATTTACTGATTTTGTATAAACGAAAGGACTCTTAATACACAGGGTATTATGTAGAAGGTTCGCCAAACATGGAAGGCAGATAGGTGGGCTCATGTGCTATATTATATAGCCCATATAACATCTATATAGCTTAAGGTTTTTGTTTTTTTTAATATATTTTTTTTAATTCTCAGATTTTTACCTATAAACTTTTTTATTTTTTACAGTATCTTCACCGAATAAACTTAAATCGAATCTATGATATTTATTTGCTCATCTGCATTGGTTGAAAAAATTATATAAGGCCACAAATGGCGAGGTTCCATAAAACGTAAATAAGTTAAACACTTTTCACGTTACAAAAAAAAATAAGCACATCGAGAACTTCGAATGCTTACAAAAACTTCTCTACTTCAAGCCTTATCCAACAATATATCACACGTATTTTAAAGTAATCAGTAAAATAAAATTTGAGATTGTAACTTGCAAGATGAGAACTCCAAAAAATAAAACATACACCAAATTGCAATAATTTGTTATAAATTTTGTTCAACCCGGGTTCTACCGCTACGCATGCAATCGCGAAACCCTTTTCTGACTCCTACAGAGGTAGTCTCTTAACTGCTCCTTCGTTTTTATTTCTCTGTCATTAACGAGTTGCTTGGCCCGTCCCTATACAAAAAAATCAAAGGGAGTCAGGTCTGGCGACCTTGGAGGCCACAGTATAGGGCCAGTCCTCTCAATCCAGGCGTTTGGGAATGAATTGTCCAGGCGCTCTGTGACTGTTCGCCTATAATGTGTTGGACAGCCATCATTTTTCAATATTTTTGGTCTGTCTTCCAAACGGACTTCATCTAATATAAGTTACAATAGTTTGGAAGTAATAATCTGCGAATTAAGAAAAATTATATTAAATAAAAAAAAACCGTAAGCTATCTAGATGTTATATGGGCTACATAATATAGAACATGAGCCCACCTATCTGCCGTCTATGTTTGTCGAGCCTACTACAAAACAACCTGTATAAACAGATCTATGTTTCTTAAATAGAAAACTAAGTATTTCGAGATCAAGCACTTGTGGTGTCAGTCTGATCGGAGTGTCGCTACAAATGCAATTTCAAAATTTTGCATTTCCTCCGTTAAGAAGCTTTCGCTTCAAACATCCTATATGATGGTTTTGGTTACTGCTCTGATTTTCGAATTTAAACTTTTACCTAAAACGGGCAGGGTGTAGTTGGTCTATCTACTGACTTATCTTATTTCCTCAATTCAAAACTAACTCGAGACTCATTTATATGGGACCATGATGTCCTTCAGAATAAATGCTCTTGAAAATGCATTTTTAATTACTTGTTAATATTATTGTTCTGTTGCTTTCATCTCATCTGTTAGTACCAATTTTTAAAGAATTCATAACAAGGTTTATTATTTGTTCGTATGTAAAGCATGAATTTTGGTACCTACTTTTTGTAATTTTTTATATTTTTATATTTCAGCAAGATTAAGTTTTTTTATAATTTCAGGGTGCGCTTGGCATTTTTTATGATTTGTATCATTTGACATTTTTCATATTTTCGGCATTCTTAAAATTGTTCAGATCTATGACGAGAGAATTTTTTATAGCAACATTTTGTAAGATTTGTAAAATTTACACATGCATCTTCATAAATTGAACTTTCGTCATAATGAGGAAACACGGTTCATGTAAAAAAAGGAATCTGTTTATCAATTCTCGTGATATTATTAATTAGAGTATATTTGTGAAATTTTCTCTAATTTTAAAAACAATTGTCCACCTTAAACTTTGTTTTTAGGAAAAAACAATATTAAATATCACCAGTTAGGCTATTGACTATATCAAAAACAAACGGTAGCAAAAGGAACTAACGCGT
Organism: Octodonta nipae; assembly: GCA_034190945.1. Taxonomy (NCBI): domain Eukaryota; kingdom Metazoa; phylum Arthropoda; class Insecta; order Coleoptera; family Chrysomelidae; genus Octodonta; species Octodonta nipae. Next base: position 66,128,058 of record CM067224.1, on the reverse strand, counting down.
TCAAAAATTTTTATGGTTTAATATGGTCAATTGACCTTTAGTAAGATAAAATTCAAAAGTGCTACTAAATCTAGCCATGCGTTTTTGAGAACGGAGTAAATTTGGCCACTTTTCGGTTTTTTGGCTATAGCGCAAAAACTATGCATTTTTGACGAAATATGCCCTAACATTTTTTGTAGAGAATTGAATTTCCTATCGAAATAATATTTTTAAAATCCAAAAAACAATATTTTTTATAAAATACACTCCAAAAACAAATTAAAAAAAATCGAAAATTTTCAAAAATTTTTCTATTTTTCTATTTTTGATTATAACTTTTTTCTGAATAGATTTAGGTATAGGCATTGCTTAATAAAAAAGAAAGCTTTTGAAATTACCTTTAACCGATTGAAATTGATGGATATATAAACGTTTGAATTTAGCCATTTTTTCTTTATTTTTTACTTTTTCTTTAAAAAGTCTATTATTTCATATTTGAACGTTAAAAAAGATTTTTATGCAAGAAATATCTTATGTAAGAATAATTTAATAAAAAATATTTTATTGTGTTAATTCAAAGCCAGTTTACATACATGTACATGTACGTAAATTAATTCTTAATTCATAATAATTAATAATTTTAAAACTAATTTCTATATGCAATGTCGTTTACATTTGTTTTAAACCCAATATATTTTATAATGCCCTTTATAAAAAAATAAATATTGAATCCAAAAAATTTTGAGAGGTATATATTTTAAATGCAACTTATATTTCTAAAAATCTCTCTCGTATGTAAACCGCTTTGAACCTTTACTTTTGTACCAACTGCTTCTAAACCAACATATTTTTAAATTACGGTGGAGGATCTTGAAAGACTCACTTTTATTATATATTTTTCCTTCAAATTTCAGAGTTTGGGTCAGTAACATTCTAGAGTTGACGTAGTACAGTTGATTTTTAGAGCATATTTGAAAATGGAAAAGTGTTTTTTCGATTGTAACACCCATTTAAATTAAATACTTCTAATAGAATAATATCTAACATTATTGATAAATGTATGTTCATAAATTATTATTGCATAAAAATCTTTTTTAACGTTCAGATATGAAATAATAGACTTTTTAAAGAAAAAGTAAAAAATAAAGAAAAAATGGCTAAATTCAAACGCTTATATCTCCATCAATTTCAATCGTTTAAAGGTAATTTCAAAAGCTTCTTTTTTATTAAGCAATGCCTATACCTAAAGCTATTCAGAAAAAATTTATAATCAAAAATAGAAAAAAAAGAAAATTTTTGAAAATTTTCGATTTTTTTAATTTGTTTTTGGAGTTTATTTTATAAAAAAAATGTTTTTTGGATTTCAAAATATCGATGGGAAATTCAATTCTCTACAAAAAATGTTAGGGCATATTTCGTCAAAAATGCATAGTTTTTGCGCTATAGCCAAAAAACCGAAAAGTGGCCAAATTTACTCCGTTCTCAAAAACGCATTACTAGATTTAGTAGCACTTTTGAATTTTATCTTACTAAAGGTCAATTGACCAAATGAAACCATAAAAACCCTTGAACGCCTTTGTTCCTTATTATATGACATAGTCAATATCTTAAGTTTAAAGATTTCGAACTCAAAGTATATTTTATAACAGAAAGAATTTTCAGACAGGGTACAGTAGTTCCAGAAATTACTCCCTACATGTAAAGAAACACTGACATATTAACTCATAATCTATGTCACCCTTTCTTTGTTTTCGCTGAGGTTCAAAAAAGCTTTTGTGAGGCAACCTGGATGCTCTCTCCCTCTCTCTCTCTCATTGTCTTTCTCTTTTCCTCTTTCTTTTTCTCTATCTCTTTCCTGCATGCAAAGTTTAGAGTCCAAACTTCTGTTTTAAATATCAAACACCACATCATACACAAGTTTGACAAAATTTGAAAACCAACTTTGGCAAGTGACTTAATACCTTCATTTAAAAAAATTCATATGACTTCAAATGAAGTAGATATAGAATATTCATAATTATTTTCTTCCAAATACGATGAAAACCAATTGGTTAACATTGTATGTCTATAAGTTTGCTAATTATACTGGCTCATTTATTGTCACAGATACTTCCCTTACCTACTTTCCATGATTCATATTATCAGTAACCGGTGTCATTTGACGAATTTTTTCTTTTAACTAGCCATCTCATATCATCCAATACAGCTCGTATAAGTGGGCACCTCTGTTGAGATAGGTAGGCCATAACAAAAACTGATTTAAGCAGGCTGGTAAATATTATCTTGGAAAGGCAGAACATTAAATTTTGAAATTACAGAAATTTTGCTAATTATGCAGACCAAAACACAATTCACAATTTAAATATAAATTAAATTTAAACAACTTTAGAACGAGGCCAAAATGACAAAACTTGTGAAGAGCCATTCACAATTTCACTCAATTGGAAAATGTTAAGTATCAACCTAAAACAAAAGTTTGTTCGGTTTTTCAAGTAGATCTCAAATATGTACATTGTTTGGAAATTGGTCATTTAATTCAATTTTTACCTTTGGCTGGCCATATTTTTACATTGAAAAATCTTTTGTGGAAACGAGTATACATAAGTCACTTGACAATATTAATATTAAAGCAAATTCAAAACCTGAAATACTATAAAATCAGTTTTATCTCAAACAATCCAATTCCAAATTACGGAAATCAAAATGTTTCTGAGTGTAAGACATATTATATTAGAGAAACTTCTAGGCATGTACATGTACGAATAAATGAACATAAATATTACATTAAAAAAAGAATTGAAAATGCCTGACATTTGTGAATATCAAAATATGTAGTTAATATTTTTTATTAGACCCCAATCAAAAAAGTTTGATTGATTGATATCGGGATAACAAGGAGGCTATCGATGAGGTGCAATATTATGAGGTGTGGCTCCTTCGTGTTGATACCACATCTGATTCCAGGTCAGATCTAATAGATGTAAATAATTTCTTAAAATTTCTAGATATCTCTGACCTAAAAATAAACGAAAATATTTTTATATCACATTTCCATCTCCAATAAGCTTACCATTCACCTGGAAACTGCTTTTCTCTAAATACGTGTGGATTAGTATCACTCCAGTAATGTGAGTTATGTCCGTTGAACATGAAATTTTCCATAAATTCGTCACCCGTTGGAATCATTTTGTGTAATAAATTTTCGTCTTCCAGAATTTTGATTACTATCAATTTACAAAAATGATTCCTTCTTGGAGCGTCACCTGCTTAAAAATTCTGAACTAATGAGAATGAATACGGATGTTACTTATGTTTTTTTAGTATCCTCGGATTACTCATCACAGAATTCACAGGTATTCCCACGTCTCTTGCTGAATCTACTAAGGAATTTTCTAGATACGCCCTGAAGTATGCCAAGAGTGTAACTTTCCCTTCATTATCGACGACAGGTTTCCTTTTTTTTTGCTTTTTCACAAACTGCTCGTGTGTTTTGTAATTGTACGAGGGTGAATCAAATATGAACCGGACTTTTCTGTTTCTCGACCTGTAGGTAATTCGAGTGGCGTGACGTCTCGATATATGTTAGGTAGAGATGTTAAGAAGAGGGGAGTTCGTCGGTTTGGCGAGGCGTAGTCGATGCGCTGTTAGTAGCATCATGTCAGAGCAAGAGGTGCATACGTCTGTTGCGCAACGTTTTGTTATCAAATTTTTGGCGCGGGAGGACGTTAGGCCGTCTGAAATTTTGCGTTGACTATCTTCACAGTTCGGCAATGAAACTCTTTCAAGGACCCAAGTGTACGACTGGCACAAAAAGTTTTCAGATGGCCGAGAGACTGGAAAATGAGCCTCATGCACGCCGTCCCACGACAAGCAGCAATGAGGCGAATATCTACGCAATTCGTGAGCTGATTGAAGGCGTATTGCTGATCGATTTTCTGCACGAACGCCGTACAATTAATGCTGAGTATTACTGCGAACTACTCCAACAAGTGAAACTTGCCTATCGGAAAAAGAGGCGGGATATGTCTATCCGAAGTGTGATTCTGTTGCATGACAACTCTCGGTCACATACAGCTGCATTGACTCAAGGAAAATTGAACTAAATGCATTGGGAAACCCTTGAACACCCGCCTTACAGTCCTGATTTGTCGCCATGTGACTACCACATGTTTGGGCCACTTAAAGAAGAACTGGGAGGCCACCACTTTGAGGACAACGAAGGTGTAGAAACGTTTGTGCGCAATTAGTTATCGACACGACCAGTTTCATTCTTTGAGAAAGGTATTAAAAAACTTCCGATTCGGTGGGAAAAATGTATATATAAGAGAGGAGACTATGTAGAAAAATAATATGTATTAAAATTTGTATTGATCGTACCAATAAAATTTTTAAAACAAAAGTCCGGTTCATATTTGATTCACCCTCGTAAATGAGCCGCGTAAATTAAAGTAATCTTACGCTTTCGATATAATTATGTTTTAATGCCAAATTATTAGCAAATGTTGTTTGTTGACTTCAGCATTTGTTTCTTGTTAATTATTTCAAAAAAACCTACTAATAATTCAGATGTGTTGAATATCAACACGAATATTTTAATTTTTATATGTTTATACATAAACCGTTTAATTTAGGTTTGGAGTTGTTAGCATAATCTCCCCCTATTTTTAAGCTTAGAATTCGCTGGCCTTGTGAAAAAAAGGTTGGACGATTTTCTGAGCACTCCATATAATTTTTTGAGCAGTTTCCAAAGATTTAAGAAACTACAAATCTTATTGAGGCAAATTCTGACAATTTTTGACCTGGCCCTCTTTGTTTCCAAAAAAATGTTATCTTTGTAAAGGGGTGTATCTGTAAAAATTTTCAAAACAATTGAAATAACTTTTAACTGAGGCCCTTCAGACATATAACGTTTCCAATAAACTTATATTGAAATTTATGGCAGATTCTAGAGATGCTATAAAAACAGGGTGTTTTATTTTAAATAGCCTACGAAAAAAATATTAGTCCAATTATTAGATTAATACTTCCACTAGTTTCCCATATACATATCGACTCACATAAACTCCTCGATTTTGGAACTCGGTTTACTGGACATACTACTACTAAGAGCTGTAGTACGCATAATTGAGATTTGTCCTTGTTTTCAGGAAAATGTAGGTGACACAAAAAATTACCATCGTACCGAACACAGTGACATTCCTGTATAATTATTTTTAACTTGACATTCAAGTACAACCCTCCAAACATTTTTTTTTTTTTTTTCATTAAAGAAAGGGATATTGAAAACGTAACAGATCTCTATCTCCGTTTCCGTTCTCGTGGGTTGGAAAGAATTTTATATTCTCATTAAAATCCTACTGAGTATATAAAATGGAAAAATATTTCCAATACAGATTTTCCTTTCACGGTCTACTGGAATTTGAAACCCATAACAAGTTAAGAAATGAACTTGTCGTATTTCCACAGTAACCATAAATAATGTTGCTATCCAAGAAAAAAAAACAGGAAATAAGTTGTTTATTTACGTTATTAATATTTCAGTGTTTTCTTTATCACTGAAATGAATAAGAGGCCAATAATCTACATTTGAAGTAGCGATAAGGTCATACAAGTTATTTCTTCCACTCTGTGAATATAGACGTCAATTACTAAGCTGTTAAATGTTAAATGAATTAAGAAATTTTTCGAAAAACTAAAATTAATTAAAAAAACAGTAAAATGAATGTTCAGATAGAAATTTAGTAATTTAAAAAAGAACGGCAGTCATTTGAAACTGAACGATGGAAGCAAAAGCATCTTACGAAATATACTTCCCTATCTCCAGAGGCGACGTAAGGCGTGGGTGGTGGGGGCCACCTATTCTATTTTTTATAGATTTCCCATACCACATTACATATTTGAAAGACAAAATTAGAAATTGCGAACAATTGAATCAATTCAGATGGAATAAATTTAGGCACTGCGAAATAAGGCGGATCAAGGGGGGCTAAGGGCCTGAAGCCTCCCCAAAGAAAATCATCTGAGTGTTATGCTTTTTTTAGTGTTCATTGTGTTAAACCAACCTTCAGTGAGGTCAAGCTCCCCCAAACGAGATCAAGCTCCCCATCCTGGATCCACCACTGCCTTCAGCCAAAAATCCAGAAACCATCACTTGTCCCATATGCTAATTAATATGCATTGGTCATGCTTAAGGATTTTCACCTGATGTCTACTATTTGAAACAAACTGATTTGATACCTAATTTAAAAGGTGTTCCCCAGAATTATTTAGCTCCTTGAATCATTATTTTTTTATTTGTTTTTTTTTACATTCTTCTGTTTCCATCAATAAAATAAGGTTGATGTTTAATACTGAACAATTTTGTATTTAAAAGTGTTTACAACTACATAGTACATGTTTGTAGTTAAGAACTTAAAGATTATTTAAAAATTTCTACTGATTTGACAACTTCTCATGCATAAAACAGCAAAAATTTGTGGTTTTGTGGTATTTGGGACGTATGTCGTTTCAGGATACGTCAAATAGATGACTTATTTCCCCTTTATCTCAGAAATTATACGATCTAAAATTTTGAAAAAAACTACAAATATAGGGCATCAATTAAACAGAAAAGTGAAGAGAAAACCGTAATATTAAATTTAGGGGTCAAATTACAGAATTAATTGAATTTTTTTTTCAATTAATTCCTCAAACTCATCATAAATATATCGAGCGAAAGGGCTCATTATGAGGAATACAAATATATTTTTCATATTATCAAAAAATAATAGTTTGTTAAAAATTTATTAAAAAATATACAAAATTCCACCCATTACCTCCTATATCTGAGAACTACAAAGCGTAATTTTTGGAAAAAAATGAGAAGAAAAGGAAAACACAAATCTAACATTAATTTATAAATTCAAATGGAAAATATTTTTTAAAGTGCACCCGTAACGTAAATGAAACAAATCGTCAAAAAAAAACAAAAATATTTTATTTGAATTTTTAAATTAATTTGTTTAAAACATTTAAAAATTTTATTATTTACAATTGGACCCATTCTCCCCCTTATCTTTCAAACTTATTTAACCTAAAATTCAGACTAAAGATTGTATAGAGCTTCACTGAAAGTATATTGGTAAAATAAAGTAAACTTAGTAAGCTTAGTTTTTGGGGCCTAATTAGAAAGATAAATAACCATTATTATAAAAATCAAGCTCATCATCTAGCAGATAAAATAAAAAGGCTCGTTGTGAGAAATAAATGTGTATATTTTTCATAAATTTAAAACGCATAAAACATTGGTTGTGGAGATAACATACGAACACAAATGGAAGTTTCTTGCTTATTTCCAAATTTGCCGCCTCTATCTCAAGGAACAATTAGCAAAATAGAAAAGCGGTTTCGCGAGCTTGGTCATGTAAGATAGATACAAAAAGTAGCTGCCAATACTCTAAGTGATAATACGAAATTGGATATTATGCTCAAGTTTCAAGAAAACCCACATAATTCTGGTCGAAAAACAGCCCCACTGTTCAACGTTAGCCACACATAAATTTTTCGAGTATTAAAGGAAATTAAAATGCATCCCTATAAAATGATGCCGACTCAGGAGCTCATGGAAGACGATTTCGATAGGAGAACGTATTTCTGTGAACAAATGATGGTAAGGGTAGATAACAATATGATCCAATTAGAAGATGTTTTGTTTTCTGATGAGAGGACATGTTAATCGTCAAAATTGCCGCTATTGATCTAATGGACATCCTCACTGGATGACAGAGAAACATACACAATATCCTGAAAAAGTTAATGTTTGGGCAGGAATTGTTTGAAATCATATTGTAGGTCCCATTTTCATTGATGGCAACTTGAATGGAGATTAATATTTAGAACCGCTTCAAAATAATATCGTACCAACTTTGACAAACTTATATCCCGATCTAGTAAACCGACGACAAGTTGCTGCCAATACAATATGGTTTCAGTAAGATGGGGCACCGCTCTATTACGAAATCAATGTCCAACCAAATTTTTCCAAATCGTTGGATTGATTTGACGCCATTGTACTACTTTTTGTGGGGATATATCAAAAGTACTGGTATACAAAACTAAACCCCCTAAACTTAGCTGAGATGTTGAGTAACGTTAGAAGACCAGATTAGCATGTTACCAAGACGTTCGGGGCGCCCATTTGATTTTTTTTATATTATTAAGAAATAATCAGTATTACTTATCAGTTTTTAGTGTACTGTAGCGAATTTGTCAAATAAAATAATTTTATTTTTTTAATATTAATTTAAATCTGGAAACACTTAATATTTCCGAAACGGTTGAAGATAGGTGTAGGACATTGTACATGAATTATATCTACAATTTTTTGGAGAACCCAAAAGATAAATAATATACAGGGGCTTGCATTTAAAATAAGAAAGTTCGTATTGGCCACTGTCACATGACACACTCTATATCAAAGCAAACATTTTTTAGAAAAAACCTCGAAAACAACACTAAACGATTGACGACTCCAGGCTCGGAGTTGAAATGTCTCCAAACACAGATAAGTATTACACAGTATACAATACATTACTTATATACAGGAATACTGGTTGATCATTTTGTACACATATCTTTCTCTCTGAGTAACTGTTAGGAAGAATATCTGTACGGACAGCCAGTAATCCGGTCAATTTTACGAAATTCCCTTACTACACTTTGTTCTACATATACAATTTTTAAATACTTATCTGTTGCAGGAAAAAAATTTGAGGAGAGAAAACCCAATGAACAGACAAAATATTTTTTTGTTGAAAAATGCTCATTTAAAAACACAAATCGACGTGTTCAAGGTGTTTCCCAACACGCCCTTCTTTATTCGTTATCGAATTCATTTCATTTGGCTATTCCACACTGTATAGTATCGATACAATTCGCAGTATCGCCCAACACTAATTGTATCAAACCTCAAAAGTGGTACGAAACCCTTAGTATGCGAGTCCAACTCGCAATTGACCAAATTGTTTATTATATATGAAATCCAATTGTTATTTATAGAAGACGCTTGAACGGTACATTGTCAGTCAATTCTTTTATCATAAAAGGAAGAATATACACAATCCGTATATTACAATCGATTTGTTCAAACAGACACATAAAAATACCTTAGCCGATGTTCATACGAAACGTGTCCATATGTTGAAACCGACTTGTCACGTATAAATCTCCCATAACCCATAGATCGTTATTTATTATGCATACAGATTGCCGATGATATCTTTAACCGCACAACCTATACATGCACACACATTCTGCGACCGATGCCATAAAATCTGCCATCAGAAACTTGCTTAGTTCGGTTGAAATTCCGTTCAGTTGCAGATTTATCCCTTTGCCGGAAATCCGCTTTATTGGCAAATAAAAGGACAGCAACAACTGACGTGCACTTCCGATACTTCCGATAATTTTTATTTTGTACATTCCGGATTAGTTCATTGCTTATTGGACAGTAATCAGCTTGAAGGAAGGAAAAAACTACCAGACGTTGCAGCCTAAAATCATAAGCATCCAATTTTAACATTTAATTAATCGCCTTGACATAATTACACTATTAGGATCCACAGAAGCCCCAACAACTATAATAAAGACAAACCTTAACACTTAAATAGGAACTAAAAGTACATCATCTCCGGTTAAAAACATGATACTTCTAGAAAACAACTGAACATAAACGGTCTAGTACCAAATACTCACACTCATTCCATTGTTGTATTTATTTATCCTACTTGATTTTGGTCGTCTTACCCTTAGATATTGAACATAGGTCTTTTGAACTATATAAAAACAACTAGTTAAAAACTAGCGGTAGCCCAGTAAAAGGGAGGACTTTTAAATTAACTATAAGATATCCACATTGTCAGAAAATATTAACTGACTGGTAGGCTACGTACCTAAACATAATATGCCTGTAAATACAGGGTGAGTTTTTTTTGATGATCAGTATGGGTATCTCGGAAACTAGCGGAGATAGAGCAATGGTTAAATTGGGAAAGATTTGCAGTTTTACTAGCCCAATTTAATGACACATTCGGATTTTTGTAAAAAGTCATGACTTACTAGATATTTTGAAAAAACGAAATTCTGTCGCTTTAGTCAAATCCCTCTAGCTCCTTTGTTTTTGATTTTATAAAAAAAAGTATAAATATCAAGATTGAAGGGAATTGTATCCCGAATATGAGTGTCATGTCCTCGTTTGCGTAACAGCTCTCGTTTTCGAGATATGACACAAACTTATCTTTTCTTTGAATGGAAACCAGAGTTGACTATGACCTCAAAAAATCTGACATTTTTAGAGTTTTTCAACGATATAATACTCGATATAGTTATTCATAAAAATAACGGAGTTATGGATGCTTTTTCTCTCTTATTTTCACTTTTAACGTAGTTAGCCATGAAACATTGAACGATTTTTTTATTAGGTATATCAGATATAACGAAAAAACTAAATAAGTAGGTACTTACTAAAAACTTAAGAAATTAAAGAATATAATAATGGTTACAATTTATGTTCGAAAAGTCCACCATTGTTATTTAGAACAATTTCTTCAATTGCTTGTAATACCGCCTCCCTTTGGTCACCAAATATCTCATACTTTCTTTTGTATAGTTTGTTTTTTAGCGTCTATAACTGCCAAATCGGGAGACCGGGGTGGCCATTCGCGTGGACCATTTCTTCCTATCCAAGAGTTTGGATAGATATTATCTAAGTGTTGTCTTACTAATAACGAGTTATGAGCAGGTGCTCCATCATGTTGGAACCACTCAATTTCTAAACGGGTTCTCAAATCCAAATTATGCAACATGTCTTGAAAAGTGTATTGCAAGAAATGCAAGTAGCGCTCCCCAGTAAGTGATCTGTCATAGATAAAAGGCCCCAGAATAGTAGACCCTATGATACCACACCAAACAGTAAAACCAAATTTCATCTGGGGTCGTCTTTGTTCTACATAGAAAGGGTTTTATTTATCCCGTATATGCTCATTGTGTCTATTGAACATACCGCAGTTAGTAAATCTAGTTTCATCTGACCATAATACCTTTAATGGAAACTGTGGATTGTCAAGGCCATGTCTCTAAACCATGTACAAAACAAAATACGTCGATGTTCGTCACCAGCATGCAAAGTTTGAGAAACTGAAAGTTTGTACGCGTGGAACTTGTGCGCTTTCAGTACCTTAAATATAGTTCATTGAGATGTGCCAGCTTCTGCCGCAATCTCACGAGTTGAAGTAGATGGAATTTGATTTATCATTGCCAAAACATTTATTTGTGCTGCTTGTTAATTTGATTATGTTCCTTGGTGGTTTAGTAAAAGATCCATATCTGCTTAAACTATCGTAAGGCCTCTTAAATGTCCATAGGGCAGGTTGACGACGATTAAAATATCCATGAAAGTATTCCTCAGCCTCATATGATATAACATTCCAACATATTCAGTTTTTCTTCGTTAGAATATTCCTTTTTATCACAAAAACTTGTCAATATCGACTGTCAGTTCAGCACTACTAATGGAATTACTCTGAAATGAAAACAATCTTTTTCATGGCTACCTACGTTAAAAGTGAAAATAAGAGAGAAAAGCATCCATAACTCCGTTACTTTTATGAATAACTATATCAAGTATTATATCGTTGAAAAGCTCTAAAAATGTCCCATTTTTTAGGTCTTAGCCAACTATGGTTTCCATTCAAAAAAAGATAAGTCTGTGTCATATCTCGAAAACGAGAGCTGTCACGCAAACGAGGACATGACAATCATATTCGGGATACCATTCCCTTCAATTTTGGTATTTACACTTTTTTTATAAAATCAGAAACAAAGGAGCTAGAGGAATTTGAGTAAATCGACAGAATTTCGTTTTTGTAGTATATCTAGTAAGCCATGACTTTCTACAAAAATCCGAAAGTGTCATTAAATTGGGCCAGCAAAACTGAAAATCTGATCTGATCATCAAAAAAACTCACCCTGTATATTTACACATATAATTATAATTTTCAATTTGACTTTCATTATAACAAATTATATATTAATAAGCCTTAAACTACAATATATCTCAAGATTCAGTGTAATTTCATTAATTGGAGTTAAACATACTTACCTAATAACCCATGGCGATTTCTGTTTTATATCCAACATATAAAGAAACACGAAGAACCTACTGTTCGTACTGTTAATTAATATTTAAAACACCTATTTTTGTTAAATTGAAATCTTGAAAATAATACATGAACAATTTTTCTGACTGAATTGGAAACTTTTAACCTAATGCTTAAAAAAATAATGAAACGTCAGAATTCAAATCAAATTCTCTACAACGACGATAGCCACGACTGTCAAGGTTGCCGGATGTAACAATTTATCATGAATTTTACAATGTGTGCATAATTTCACGATTTTTTGAAATCTTAATTAAATTATATGAAGCTTATCCGATAAAAATAAAAATGATCTAACTTAAAAGGAGAAAGGTATATTGAATATAATATCAAAAATAATTGAATAAATTGCAACATTTTTTTGTTGACAAACAATATTATGTAATCTACCTATATTTTCGTGGGTTGTATCTCAATTGCATGACTATGTAGAATAACTTTAGGGAAATGACAATTTTTTTTTACTTTTACTTTTAATTTAGTTTATCTTTCAGATTTGATTTTTGGCCAAGCAATTTGGCGGCACTGTTATTATTATATGTTTGGCATTGACAGTATGGACGCAAATAATGATTTATTTTATTTAATTTCTTTTAATGATTGAACTCATATTATAGATGAATTTTAGCATTCTGCACTAAAGTTCGTCAATAGCTATTAAACAAAATTAAAGAAACGGTTGAGGGACAGAGAAAATAAATACATTTTTAAAAAAACAATAACAGACTTCAAACGAAAATTAAGTAAAGTCGGTGCCAAGCTAAAATGAAACTATTTTAAGTACATTGATAAGTTGTATTGCGCAACTTGGCTGTTCAAATTGGCACCGACTTCAGAAAAAGTACATAATTGTTTTAAGAAAAATGATTTCATGCTTTTTAGTTAGTTTAGTTAATTTTCTTTTGACGTCGGTTTTTTTTAAATGTATTTATTCTACAATTTTTAGTGATGCAATGGCTTAATTGCATGCAGTTTTCAAATCTAATTAACTTTTTCGAGATTGCCTAACATAAGGTATCTGCTTTCATTTAATAGCTTGACCAACTTCGTTTACTATTAAATAAAATAACTTGTTTGGTAGATATACGTATGTGTATTAAGAAAATTTTGTATATCATTCTAACTTAGGTGGATCCACTATATTGTACGCGATCAGAGTATCATCATTCTATACGTCTGTTAATTATAATATTCATTTAATAGTCTCCCCTCCGCGGAATCTTATAATAAATCGTTATACAGTTTTAATTGATATAACATAATAGAACGTAGTTTTTAATTACAATTAACTTTGTCTGATAACAATTTGAGTTGTTATTAAAAATAAAGAGACAACAAAATTTATATTCTTTATCATGCTTTATGTTAGGATATTTGAATTATAGGACGGGGTATAATATTATTATATACATGGGTTCAAATAATTTTAGAAGAAGTTGCATATACTGGGTGCTTGAAATAAATGGTAGAATAAAATAAGACATAAAATGTGGTTCAAAAATGTGAATTTTGTTATATAGGGTAGACCATAAGCAGTTGCATAAATGGAATACTAGACACATGGGGCGAAGTAAAATTATAGGTATAAAGGAATAATTTAAACAATAGAAAAATAGAAAAAGTCAAAATGTGGAGAGGATTTATACTTATACATGGTGGTTTTAAAGATATCAGGACCTTTGCAATATTATATGGAGTTGAATTATAGTTGTACCGGGTGGTCTAGAAAATGATAGACAAATAAGTTATATAGGGGTGACCAAAACACAGAATCATATATAGTGTGGATGCAATATAGACTGAATTAGAGTTACACTTATAGAAAGTGTTCTAAATAATAAAACAAATAAAAAAGTTAAAAGTTATTGGGACAATATAGAAAAAGAATACAAATTAGAGAGAGAGAAGAGGGAAGGAGAAATACGCTAAAATATTTAATAGAATTGTATCTTAAATCAGATAAAAAATAAGATATGTCTGACAATAGTGGATGATTGCACACGGTTTCTAAACGGTCTTTATTTTAAGTCAGCTGAAGATCTTTTTTAAATATAAATTATTGTTTAAATATTTGTGCTTTTAAGAAAGCAAATTTATAACAAGTGGTATATTATTGAAGTCGGAATGACTTCTGTGCAAAAATCTAATGTGGCGTCCATAAGAAAACAAATTGATGATGGTAACCGAAATACGAAACATTGGAGGTCAAATCTGCAAAAGTCATATACACAGTTGAAAAAAGTGACAATGAAAATGTTTTTTTTTGGTGTTGCATTTCCTCGTCAAATAACGCTACAAAAAAATAAAACGTTTTTTAGAACACGGCATTTCTTTAAGCACTAAATGTTGACCACATTTAAACTTCTTTGTATCTCCTGCATCTGAATTACCCTGTAAATCTTTCACTGCGCACAGGTTTTTTAATCACCCTGTATAGGGTTTCTGCCCTTAGAAAATTGCGAACCTCTTGAAATTCACTTCACTTCCAGATTTATCTCTGCCGGAAATCCGCTTTATTGGCAAATAAAACCAGAGCAACAACTGACGTGCACTTGGGATAATTTTTATTTTGTAAAATCCGGATAAGTTCATTGGTTGTTGGACGGTAATCAGCTTGAGGATGAAAACAAACGAAAGACGATGATGCAGCCTACGAATCCGTTTTGTCCCATTAAACATAAGAAGTGCAAACTCTTGTAAGTAGTCCGGCCATTCGGAATGTCCGGTCACATAAATACTCATTTCTTAGTCCCTCTTAATAAATAGCATTTCACTTGTTATTTATAGCAGGTCCCGCTATTCTACTTAGCGCTAGTTCTTCTTGTCTTATTTGGTGGCGGAAAAAAAGTGCACCGGGTCAACCTTAGCTACTTACAAATTAATTGAATTATTTTTACGAGTCACACGGTTTTCCGGATTTTCTCCGGCTTGAATTAATTTTCGCTTTATTGAATTAAAAATGTTACGTAGACTAATTATATGACCGACAAGATCTGATAAAAGCAGAATGCGGGGTATATCAGATATAAATAAATTAGTAGGGTGTCTTTAGAGCGTCAGTCTGAAATCAATTTGGGGCAGTGGTGCGATTTCAAGAGAAATATCGTCAGTAAGGCAACACAACACAAAAAAAATCAATTATTTAGTATCATAATCACATTTTGCGTAGCCCACTTGTTCGTTATTAACTCCAGGTAGAGTCGTTGTATTTTTTTTTTTTGATAGTCCTACTTCTTCCCAGTCCGATTGGTAATACATACATGTATTTCCAGACTTACATTTGCCTTTTTATAACCGACATCCAAAAAGAAGGAGGTTATCAATTCGTCGGCATCTTTTTATTGTTCCGCATATACAATATGTAGGAGAGATAGAGCGGGATTTTGCTCGTCATCCTGAAAATGTATCGTATTAGAGTGTAGTAGTCAATCCGTCATAGGGTGAAGACGTGTTTTACCGTGCTCCGTGGTCCTTCACCGGTAGTAAAAGTATCCAAAAGTTATAAAATTTTCCCTTCGTCGTCCCTTCTGTGAAAAAGCTTCAAAACTTAAAAATATTTTAAACGAAATTAAGTAATTCAACATCTGTCTAATAGTGTAACAAGAAATAGTGTTTGTAACAATTCGTGTTCCCATCTGTAAATTGAGAGAATCGCCAGCGTCATAAAAATATAAATCCGGATTATTGGACCTTTTCAATAAAATAACATTTTAAGTGAAAGAAGCATAAAAAATTACGAGTTTCGAGTTTTCTTACTTCAATAATAACTATTATAAAATGTATAATATGCCTTCTAATTTTATTTGTTCGTGTTGCAATAAATCATTTAAACCCAATTTATTGCTATGTTGTGCTGTGTGTCAGAAGAAATTTAGGCATTCATGTGTAAATATTACTTCACATGAACACGCTATACTTACAGAACCAGATAAGGGATACTCATGGTCTTGTTCAGCTTGTAGAAATATAGGAAATCAAATTGATGACTTGAAACGACTGATACTCTCTTTACAAGATGATATCAAACCTTGCAAACCCAGAAATCTACCAGTACTACTCCTAAAGATTCCACAACATCCGATTTTGAAGAAATTATAACGGAAATAAATGAGCGCAATCGTCGTAAACTTAACATTATATTGTTTGGTTTACCAGAACAACCTCAGGATGTCGGATCACCTCAATCCCGATCTGACAATGATATGACTGAGGCTTTAAAAGTTGTCGACCCTACGTTTACGTTTACGAAACCAAACATACTGCCTACGAGATTAGGACGATTTTCCGACAACAAAAAAAGACCTCTTAAAATTACCCTGGACAATGAAAAACAAGTAACTAACCTTATAAAAAAGGCTAATCTATTAAAGAACAGTAAGTATAACAGGGTTGCCATATCTGTTGATCGCACAGATCGAGAATTGGATCACTACAGAAACCTCTGTGAAGAAGTGACAAGAAAGCACGCTGAGGGTGAAGAGACATATAAAATCAATTACTTCAATGGAGTTCCGAAAATAGTAAAATCTTTAAACTGAACAGCACCAGCAGTCTCACCAAAACCAAATACGAGGACCTTTCTTGTTACTATCAGAACGTACGTGGTTTAAACAGTAAAATTAATGAGTTTAATGCGGGGATAAGTGAATGTGAATTCGATGTAATAGTGTTAACAGAAACATGGTTAAATCCTAATGTCTGCAGTGGTGAGTTATTTCCTAAGACATACATAGTATATAGAAAAGACAGAAAATTTTGAACTCGTTCAAAAAGCAACTGGTGGTGATGTTCTTGTGGCAGTTAAAGGTAACATAACGTCAGAAATAGTTGATGTAACTTTAATTGATCAGCAATTTCCTGGTATAGATGTATTAGTTGTAAAATGTAAATTAGATTATAAAGTTTTATATTTCATCTCAATGTATATACCTGATAAGATATGTCCTGATGAATTTGAAGCATTATTTGATCATCTGGAACAATTAGATTGTGTAAACTCTGAGAACCTGATATTACTGGGAGATTTCAATGTGCCTCATTTTAAAGACAAAAATCATGGGGACCAGAAATCATCTGTTATATTCAACTTTATGCATACACACGGACTCAACCAATTCAACTATGTATTTAATAAATTAACTCGACTACTGGATCTGGTAGTATCTCAAAATTCCTGTATGGTAGTACATGATGAGTGTCCATTGGTTCCTGAAGACAGTCATCATCCGGCCTTATTTATTACTGTGCTCAACATGCCAGCTAAATCCTCCATATGTAAAACTAACCTAGATACTCATAGCTATAACTTTATAAAAGCAGACTTTCCTGCAATGTATAGGACCATCTACGAAACGAACTGGAATATAATTACGAAAAAACTCTTCTGACGTTGGACAATTTTTACAAGAAGATTTATGAGATTTTTGACCTTTATGTTCCCTTGCACAGAAATTATCCTCATAGGTTTCCTCCTTGGTACGATAGTAATACCATCAAAAATATTAAATTAAAAAACAAATATCGCAAAAAATTCAGAGCAGAGGGCCATATACTCCATCTTACTGAATTCAAAAGACTCCGACAAATTGTCAAAGCTGAAATAAAAAGCGCCTATAACAACTACCTTGAAGGTATTCAGTCAGAAGTAGTCAGAAATCCTAATAAATTTTGGTCGTATGTGCATACGAGAACACACAATTCAAGGATCCCTGGGATAGTAAATTATCAAAATACTCAATATGATAAACCTAAAGATATAGTAAACGCATTTGGTCAATACTTTTCTAGTGTGTATCTGAACACAAATACTGACAATATTATACCTCCCACAAACTCTGATAGTATAATTCATATAAATTTTTACCCCATTACTGAAAATGAAGTATTATCTGCAAGCAAGAAACTAAAAGATAAACTAACCTCTGGACCTGATAACATCCCTTCATTTATATTAAAAGATTGTGTTGGAGCGCTATCGGGAATCCTAACAAATATATATAACGACTGTCTCAAATGCAATAAATTTCCTGAAGCATGGAAAGTAGCAAAGGTTTGCCCCATTTTTAAGAATGGTGAGAAAAATATATTAGAGAACTACAGACCTATATCTATTCTGTCAAACTTCTCAAAGCTATTTGAAAGCATACTGTATAATGGCATATTTCCACTAGTACGCAATCAACTATCTCCATATCAGCACGGATTTATTGATAAATGGTCTACAACAACCAACCTGGTAGCACTTACTCAATATATTTCAGAAGCACTGGACACCAATATACAAGTAGACGTGATCTATACAGATTTCAGTAAGGCATTTGACAGAATTGATCATAGAATTCTGTTAAACAAGCTATCAGGATTTGGATTTTCTATCCAAGCAGTAAATTTCCTCAAGTCTTATTTATCAGACAGATACATTTACGTGACTTATAATGGTTTCAGGTCGGAATCATACTTAGCTAAATCTGGAGTTCCTCAAGGTTCGAATTTAGGACCTCTGTTATTTCTTTTGTTTATTAACGATTTATGTAATACAATATCGACAGAAAAGTTATGCTTTGCTAATGACTTCAAGATCTTTTCCACAATAGAATGTTTAAATGATTGTTATAATATTCAGAGTCAATTAATAGCTATATAAAACTGGTGCAATAGCAATCTGCATCTAAATGCGAAAAAATGCAAAGTAGTGACATATACTCGAAAAATGTCAGCCATCAAATTTCCTTACTCAAGTCAAGGTACACTGTTGGAGCGAAATACTAGTATCAAGGATTTGGGAGTCATCTTTGATGATAAATTATCCTTTGTAGGAGCACATATCTGTAAAAATATGTGAAGCATTAAAGTCCTATGGATTTATATTGAGAAACTGCCGAGACTTTACTAAAATTTCCGCATTGAGGACATTATACTTTGGGTACGTACGCTCTAAAGTTGAATATGCAAGTATTATTTGGCATCCATACTATGATATTCACAGCAAACGTGTGGAAAAGGTTCAAAGAAAGTTCCTGAAATATTTGGTTCTCAAAAGTGATGGATTATATCCAGAAAGGAATATACCTAATGATGAGTTATGTGAACGTTTTCAGCTGCCTTCTTTGCAATTAAGGAGAAATTGTGCATCTGTTGTATTCTTGTTTAAATTAGTAAATAATATGGTAGACTGTTCGGAATTGTTAAATCAAATTAATTTTAATGTACCTACGTTTCACTCAAGGAAACACTTCGCTAAGGCCACCAATAGCCAGAACAAACATTTTGTTGAAATCACCAATATATGTTATGTGCAATAATTTTAATCGTATATGCAAATTTTGTGATAGTTTTACATGTAGTATAAATCATCTAGTTAGTACTGTTGGACAATAAAGCAATTATTATTATTATTATAAAGCAATTATTATTAAGTTCAATTCCTGAACTACATCACGTTTCTAGACAGGCACCAGTGGAAGTGATAACCGAGGATAGTTACAGGGTGGGAAAATGGTAATTTTTTTTGGTCATGCTCGTCATCGACTAAACGTTCCAAAATTGGCTGCATACAAGATTGTGATATATTTAAGCAAATTCCCGAGGGGCGTCTGCCTAGAGCATTACCATCAAGCTGGCAGACAGTGGTAAACTTGTCAAAAATAGGGGTGAACTTCGTCATTAAGTAATAAGAACGCCATTTGCACCATTTTTTTGCTTACCCAAAAGAAATCATAATCCAAAGGACGTACAGCTAAATGAAATAAGCCACATTTTTTAATAAGGATTCGGAAAGAGCGGAAAATTTCATGTCCGAATATGACTTTGACCGTGACCTTGAACTTGATCTTCCGGGTAATTCCAAGATCAAAGTTTTTTGAAAAATCAACCAATTATAGCTAAACTGGGTGTACGGAGGTTTTCGAGATCGCTGATTTCGAATCTGAAATCAGTTTTTCAAAATCCACAATCCAAGATTGCGGACCAATTTTTTAAAAAACGTCAACCAATTGATACGCAACCAATTAAAGGTAATCGATGTTTTTAATCCTGATCCGAAAGATGACTGATTCAAAGAGGGTATTCTAAATTAAAAAAACATTTGACGTTGAACTTGGCCACTACCTACTTGTGAAAATTTTCAAAAACTGATTTCATATTCGTAATCATCGACATCGAAAACCCCCGTATACCAAATTGGGAGTAGGTTGGTTGATTTTTCAAATTGCCAAGTTTCAAAATCAGATTACGAATCTGAAATCAGATTTTCGCAATCCAAGAGGGCGGACCAGTTTTTCAGATAAAAACTGATTTCAGATTCGAAATCAGCGACCTCGAAAACCTCCCATACACCTAATGAAATACCAGTAATGAAAAATGTGGCTTCGCATTTAAAAAATTGTGTATGACGTCATATAGACCACATTAATGTCGTCATGAAAAATATATTTATGTCATTTAACTCTACGTCCTTTTGGATTATGATTTCTTTTGTGTAAGCAAAAACATGGTGCAAATCGCGTTCTTTTTACTTAATGACGAAATTCACCCCTATTTTTGACAAGTTTACCCCTGTCCGCCAGCTTGATAGTAACGCCCTAGGCAGACTCCTCTCAGGAATTTGCTTAAATGCATCACAATCTTGTATGCAGCCAATTTTGGAACGTTTACTCGATGATGAGCATGACCAAAAAAATTACCACTTTCACCCCCTATCCTCGGTTATCACTTCCACTGGCGCCTGTCTAGAAACGTGATGTAGTTCAGGAATTGAACTTATACGATAAATTCTGTCCATTTTCTCGATGACGAGCAAAACCCGGCTCTATCTCTTAGACTATAGAGATACCATTATAATATCACTGCGGATTTCTGCCTCTTTCACATCACAGCAATTTTCTCCTAAACTACTGGACGGAAAACGTTGAAATTGGTATCAGTGTATAATTTGGTGACCCGATCAGGAGTACATATCGTAAATGAAGAAACTTAGATTTTAGAGGCACTTCCGGTGGGATAAACTAAAAAAATCGACCGTTCCCCCCCCTTCTAATCTCCGAGACTATAAGAAGTAAAATTTTGAAAAAAATCACCTGAATTTTATTGGAAAAATAAGGAGAAACTTCTACTATTAATTTTGGGGGGGAAATTACAGAATTAAATGGAAAATATAAAATTAAAATTGTTTCTAACACATCATGTAATATATCAAATGAAAGGGCTCATTATGGCGAAAACAAATATATTTTTTCTTATTTTTGAAATAAATTATTTAAAAGATATTAAAAAATATTTAAAAAATTTTACCCATTCCCCCTTACTTATCTACGAAACTATAAGCCGTAAAATTTGTCAAAAAATTAGAGATGTAGGTCCTGTTCTGAATTTTACCGGAAAAATAAGGAGAAACCCTTAATATTAATTTTGGGAGGCAAATTACAGAATTGAATGAAAAATAAAAAATTAAAATACGCATAACGTAAAGTATCAAATCAAAGGGCTCATTATGAACACACTATCGTCAAAAAATGCATGAATATTTGTTAAATTCGGGTGATTTAAAATATCCGAAAGTGTTTGCTACCCAATATATTAAATTCCGAACAAAATTTCATTAATGCATCAGCACATGTCGATTTTAATAGAATTCCACGTAAGCTCATTGTTCTTTGCATCGTCTTTGGTGCGATGAAAGCGTGTAGCTCGACAGAAACTTGAAATTTTATTGATCTGGAGTACTTCAAATCGTCGTACTTGAGGCACTTCGACGTCTTTTTAAAGTCCCTAACCGGCAAACAAAACAAAAGCCAAATCAGCAATCTTTCAGTAACGCCGTGCAATGAATTTGTTAAAAATGGAAATCTACCACTACACAGAGAGCGGTTTCCAGTCAATAA
Organism: Octodonta nipae; assembly: GCA_034190945.1. NCBI lineage: Eukaryota > Metazoa > Arthropoda > Insecta > Coleoptera > Chrysomelidae > Octodonta > Octodonta nipae. Next base: position 66,106,007 of record CM067224.1, on the reverse strand, counting down.
ATACATTCGAATGGCTTCCTTTGTGCAGATTTCTGCAGAAACAAACGGAAACGTAACAATTTTTTCTCCAGATTGTGTTTGAGTTAAGCAAACAATTGCGAATCGGGAGATTATAGAAATGATTCGAAAGGAAAGGAAGAGATTACCGGTAGAACGACTAAATTGGATGGAAAAATCTGATTTATTTCCAATCTTCAGATTATATATATATATATATATATATATATATATATATATATATAAAAACAGGGTATTCCCCACCTTGAATATCTTGGTTATTTTCAAAACTATTTCAATAAGAAAAAAAACAAGTCAATTTTTGTTGTGAGTGGAAAATTTTTTGAGGTGAATTAGCGCTTACGCGTCTTCAGCGTATACAGGCCAATTCGATGACCTTGAGATTTGAGATAGGGAAAATAGGTGTTGTCCTATATTATTTGAAAGCCCTTTTTATGGACTATACCGTCATAATAAAATATTTTTATTGCAATTCCTGTTCATGTTACAGAAAACCTAACGGACCTAGTAGTAATAACCGGATTATTAAATTCAAAGATTTTACTCAATGGAAAAGTATTAAAAAGGAGTTCTTTTATAGTAACCTCTTAAACCATCCTGTTTCACTGCCACACCCTGTAATAACACATAATACAAGAAAAACATTAAATGGAAACATTCATTTATTTTACATTCTTTTTTGCTGATATTTACAGCAAGTTTGTTTGTCTGTTCTGACCTTTATTCGATCATTTGAAGCATTGTACATTTATATGTCAAGTTATTACTTTACTGATCTGTTGAAAATTTAAAATATAAATATGGTATACACATTGAAAGACCGTGTTGAGCTGGTAAGTCTTTATTACCAAAATCAAAAATTGTGCTCGATATCCTGCAAGGGTTTTTAACCAAAACCATCCTGAACGTAACGTTCGTCATAAATACGTATTGGAGTTGATTTTAAAATTTTTTGAGACGGGCTCAGTTATGAATAAAAAAAGCAGTCCCATTGGAATTGTAAATGATGAAGGGCTAGCTGTGGCTACATTGGGCCATGTCCAACTTATACCAAACACTCAGTCTGTCCAGCAAATCTCTGCAGCTTCCGTTTAAAATTAAATTACTTCATGAATTGAATGAGGATGATTGGGATCGAAGGCAAGAGTTTTGCGAAATTATGACCCAGCGTATGATCGAAAACCCAATTTTTTTGTACAATATTTGCATTTCACTCCATGGGGAGGTTAACCCACATAACTGTAGATTTTGGAGCGATACAAATCCTCATTTATTTCGTCGAGAAGCTCATAGTCAACATCCGGTAAAACTAAACGTTTGGGCAGGAATTTTGGGAAATCATCTAATTGGACCCCTGTTTATTCCTGGTAATTTAAATGGTGAAATTTATCACAATATATTGGAAAATGAAATTAATGCATTGATAATAGAAAAATTAGAAAATGATCCTCTACTACATGAAGAGCAATTGCATTTCCAACAAGATGGAGTAACTACCTGCTATAACTATAATTCTATTCCGACCTATATTACAATCATCACTTACATGTAACAACTTGTAGAATACTCAATAAATAATTTCTTTTTCTAACCCTATGTCACAATCAACTATGCAACTGCTTATGGGCTACCAAACGTAACATATTTGTTGTAACATTTTTTTGAACCACCTTATTTAACTATAACTCCGATCTACCCTATATTGCAACCATCCTGTAATTGTATCTGCTAAGGAGCTACCGAAAGATATAACATTCTTTTAACAGTTTTTAAACTTCCATATATAACAATTGTTCTACTCCGCCCTATCTTTCAACTATCAGATGTAATCAACTGCTCATAGGTTACCAGATATAATTATTTTTTCTAGTTTTTTTCTAACCATTCTGTAAAGCTATAATTTCTTTCCACTCCACTATATATTTTAACCACACTGTATATGCCACTGCTTATAGGCAACCCAATAAAACATTTAATTTCTAACATATTCAAACAAATTAATAGATGCAACTGCTTATTGTCTACATATAACATTTTTTGAACAATTTTGTATAACGATAGCAGTGGTATTGACACAAAATGATAGCGACATACAGAACTCACCTTTAATACGTGCCTCAAATTAGCGTACCCATCCAAAAATCCCCATATTCATTTTTTTTCTTAAAAAAAAAGTAATTGTACTTCACTATTAAGGAAAATTCATCTATTTTGACAAACCTCGTACACATGCATCGATAAAAGGCATGTGATGATTACGTTTTAGGTTCCAGACCATGCAGATTTTTAATGAAGAAAAACTTATTTTATAAATATTTTCAATAAGAAAGGTTTCCACTAACTTAAGTGCATACTAAATATATGCAAATACAAATCATTCAAAAGGGGTTAATTAATATAAAATAAAATAATAAATAGCTTAAAAAAACACCCACTTCAATGCATAGTAACAATAATGGTACTAAAAAGTAAAAAATAATTCAATTCGATATTTAAAACGAAATACATTTTATGTTCTATAAGACCGCGTTTGAAGTCCTTGTAGGGTAATAAAACAATTATTTTTCTAAAAAAAAAATTTAATAACCCTTTTTGTTGAGGTTGATATATATCCTTCAGAGGAACACTTTAAAATTATTTTCGTTTTATATAGGGTGTTCCGGAAATATGAAAACTATCACAGTTAAATTGTATATTATTTTAATTGAATGCCCTGTATATTATTACATTTCGGTATCTACAATTAAAGTGATAACGTGTTTCATAAAAGTTTACTATACCTAAACTCCATAGTTTCTGTAATATTCACTACTTTATTAAAATGTAGTGATCATTTACAGGGTTAGTGTTTCATCATACTCTTTTCTTGTTTCCAACCAGATTCCGACTGGGGTATCGTGAAGGATAATATTTTGTGCTGTTTATGTCACCAACAATAGTAGAATTTTGTTCTCTATGCGACAGTATAACATTTCCCTATACCTAACTATTCACGTTCCCAAGCCCGTAGCCAGCGGGGGGGGGGGGGGGGTCAGGGGGGTTAACCCCCCCCAATTTTGGAATGTTTGGTTTCAAGATTTAATTTTAACCAATTAAAATATCCAACACCCCCCCCCCCCGAAAACCTACCCCGAAAAAATTTCCTGGCTACGGCCTTGCACGTTCCCATGAAAAACCCACATTCATAGAATACAGACGAATTTTAACTTATTTAATAATAATTTATTAGACTTTCACAGTTTTCATTTAATACTTTTCTACATATTATGCAAACTATTTTTTTCCAGGAAAACAAAAAATGACAGGTTTGAGGCCAAAACATTTTATTCAACATTAGTTGCTGGGTAATTCATGAAGTAATGTTGGGTTTTAAACAATCATATCGGCTCATAATAAATGTTCGATATGTCGTCCGTCTGACTCTAAACATAAATATATCCTTTTTACAAAACTTTTAACAACATTTGCCAACATATCGACGCCTATGCTTTGGAAAGCTCCTCTAATGCGGTCCTTCATATCATCCGGTGTTGTTGGAGGTGTGTTATATGCAATTCCGTTTACATATCCCCATGAAAAGAAATCCGGTGAGGTCAAATCAGGGGATCGTGGAGGCCAATTCTAATAACCATTTCACCCAATCCAACGATTTTGAAAATGGACTTTTAGAAAATATCGTACCTCAAGATGAAAATATGGGGAGCTCCATCCATTTATACCCACATTTTTGCTCTTATTTTTAATGGAATATTTTCTAAAAGAATTGGAAATTCACTGATTAGGAAGTCCAAAAATGTTAATCCATTTAAATTTTCTTCAAAGAAATAGGGATCAATTAAATAGCGAGCCATTATTCCGCCCCACACATTTACTGACCACCTGTGTTGATTATCAATTTTCCGAAACTGATGCGGATTGGAATCAGAATAATAATGGAAGTTATTTCGATTAACAGATCCATTATTGTGAAAAGTACATTCATCAGTGAACAGAACAAAATTAAAAAAGTTCTCATTTTCAGCCACTTTATTCAACACGCACATCATCATTTCCGGAAAGTTCCTAATGAACTTGAATTTTGTTATTATGATAATTATGCTTGTTAAGAATTCTAGACACACTGGCTTGGCTGATATTAACATTTTGAGCAATTTTGTTCTGCCTTATGTAAGAATTTTCGATTACAGAAGCTATAACAGCTACCTCGATTTCTTCGTTTTTAATTAATATTTACAGTAATCACCAATTATTATAACAAAATGATTCATAAAGAAGAGTTGTCAGAAAATATTAAATGAAAACTGTCAAATTCTCATAGCTATCTTGTTAAGTCAAAAATTCGTCTGTATTCTGTGAATATGCTGGTGACATAAAATACACGGTGTTTCATTAAACTTAAAGAAGAGTATTTGACATTTGAAATTTTGGTTAATTAATTGGTAATTATTTCATACCTTGTATACAATATTGGATTTTCCACAAGTGCAACACAAAATATTATCTTTCAGGAGACTCCAGTTGGAATTTGGTTGGAAACAAGAAAAGATTATGCTGAGACACTAACCCTTTAAATGATCACTACATTTTGATAAAATAGTGAATATTACAGAAACTATAGGGTTTAGATATACTAAATTTGTATGAACACCTTACTTTTCTTAAACTTTTCTGTATAAAACGAAAATAATTTTAAAATGTTCCTTTGAAGGATATATATAAACCTAAAAGTCGTCTAAAATGAGTATTTTGGTCATAATATTCCGTGTTGTAATACGTGAATAACCCTGTATATGTAGACAAATTGAAAACATTCATCTGGAAATATTTTGATGTAATTCCAATCTATTTTCAATAAATTTCATCCTAGATTTCGAATAACTAAAATGTTATATATATATATATATATATATATATATATATATATATATATATATATATATATATATATATATATATATATATATATATATATATATTTTATATTCACTTTGATTCAATTCACTTTTTAAAAAAAATTATTTATTAAGAAACATACAATATTAAAAGTGAACAATTAAAATAGTTAAAGTACTTGAATAACTTAATGCTATAAATGATATTATTTGAATGACAACACGAGAACGTTTCCAGTTGCTTTTATAACATTGCTAAAAGTGCTGATGCAAGTCAGCGTTTTTACTGGTTAAACGGACTCGTGTAGGTTTCCGGGAAGTTGTTTGCATATAATTCAAGATGTAATTTGATATCCCTGAGAAGTCACGTACGCTTTAAATTCCGTTGACTTCTCGACTGTGTGAACTAAGTGCTGATATATTTTGCATATAACAACTCCCCTTACATATCAAAAGTTGATGCTATAACATCAACTTTTAGGAACAGAACATAAAATAATATAAAATGATGTTTGAATGGTATGAATAATAAGTAATAAATGTATAAAATATGAATAAAATAAAGTAATAGGTAAAAATCAAATTGATATTTGTAAAATAAAATCAAAATATGTTAAAATAAATGAGCAATAAAATAATACGAGTAATAATTAAATGCTTAACCTAAACATATCAAAATAAAATATAAAGTAAAAGAAAATGTAAATAAAAATAATGTGTAGAAAAATAAAAAGGTTAATGATATAAATCAATATTAAAAATGGTGTTTTTAGTGAACATAAAGTGTATACCTAAACTTGCGTCTCTAAGCTTTGTTCTGTTTTCAAAACAGGCCTAAGCTTGGGGAAGAATTTGAGTCTTGACTGAGGCACTGAAGTCTGGTCAGGATTGCAGTCCTTTCGAGGTTTTACCATCCTCTTTTTGACAGCTTGGAAGGTGATGAGTGCTGCTATGATCATGAGAGCAGCTATGGTTGTATAGGTAAACCAAGAGATATTTTTGGTTACAAACGGCTGGTTTATGAGACCATCGAGGTCTCTGGAATATTGTTCCAATTTGTGATTTGCTACGTCTAATTCTTCTACGTTAAGCGTGTTCAGCTTCAGGGGCTGAAGTTCAGGAATTTTAATTTTTTCTGGCACTGCGTCGCAACAGTTGAACGGCACTGTTACTGGTTGGAAGGTTTCTAGAACATCGGTTTGTTTACCAGATTCGGCTTGAACTTTTGTAATTCCTATAAACGCACTACACTCTGATTGAAGAGTCAATATGGAGTTGAGGGAGATTGTAACAGTTTTTGGGTTTGTTTGAGCGCAATTCACTGTAACACTTATGGGTTCAGAAGTAATTATGAGCCATGTATTGGGTTCTAGTTTTTGAACGTTGTATCCTTGAGTGAATATTAGTGAGCTTTTACAGTTGTCGGGTACCTTCTGGACATTCTTTAGAAGTTGAGCTTCACATAACGCGTTTGTGTCAATAGGATATGCGTAAAGTTCAGAACACAGTTTCTTACGAGTGGATAACGGTTTACACGCACTTAAGTCTTTGATCGGAATAAACATTAAAGAATCATCATTCTTTGCAAGATATTTTTGAGTGAAGGATAGCATATGATGTAAACCTGTTCTTTCATCGTATATAGGGATAGGATATAAATGAAAGACTGTGTAAGGATGTTGTTCGACTAAAGGGATTCTTAACACAAATATAAGATCGGTATATGTTTGAAATGCCTCTAGTTCAATGATTTCTAGATATTGTGCGATGCTCGAGTACTTTACAGCCAATGGAAGGTTACTTTTGACTAAATTTTGCGATACTTCCTGTAATGAGGTAATAAGATGTTCTGGTGTTAAAATTGAAGAGTGAATTATTTTCAGACGCGCGAATGTGATAGAATTTAAAACATCATTTAAATTATCTTCTAAGTAGAGATAATTCTCCATAAGTTTTTCACACATTTCAAGTAGTGCGAGTTTTGATTCGACGTAGGCGACCTTATCATTAATTTTTCCGATAGTGTTTTCCAGCTTTATCATGTTATCGTTAAAAAGTTTCTCGTCAATTCTAAGATTTTGAATAGTTTCGTTGAAGTTTTTAATTACGGATGTGGTGACACTTATTTGGTTTTTTTGTAAGTTCTCAATTTGAAGTTGGCCTTGATTTAGGCGATTTATGCTTTCGGTAAAGTATTTTCCGTCGGCGGCGTCTAAATTGCCGGTGATTGCCTTAAAAAGGGTACCTGCCCCATCAAGTATACCTCGTTTGTGTCTTTTAGTGTCCATGTGAATGTCAGTAAATTTCTGTTTGATTGAGTTAGAAATTTGATTGAGAAGGTTAATGTGGGTTTGTACGTCTGCGCGAAAGTAGTTCATAGCAAAAGAATTGAAGTTAACAGTTTTTACAAGAGTTTGTAATATTCTGTTATTTGTTGTAAATACTTGTTCTAGTGTAGAAATGTTTCTGTGTACTAAAAGTGTCCATTTATCATTGGATACAGTTATTTCTGCTTCGTTATGGAAGTAGATACCTAAAGTATTGTTTATTGGTTGTATTTGAAATTGGGGTACTGCTGACCCGAACAGCAGGCAAAACCTGAAACAGAAATTAACTTTCTGAGAACGGTTTCATTCGGTCGAAATTAACTTTTGATTTTTGGTTAGTTTTAGGGTTTAGTACTGTTGCGGAGTTTCTGTGAATCTCCAGGATTTCGAAAGGACCATTGAATTTATTTTGGAGTTTGTCCTTGATCTGGGATTCTTTAATATAGACTTTATCGCCTATTTGATAGTTAGGGAGATTTTCAGAAACGTGTTCATCAAATCTGACTTTCGCTTTATGTTTTTGGATTTCCGTTCTTTCGCGAGCAATTTTATAATAGTGAGAGATACGATTATTGAGATCTCTGATGTACTTAGTTATCAGGGCTTGTTGGTTGTAGAGAGTTTCTGGAGTCCTACTCGAAGTATGTCCATAAACAAGTTCGTAAGGGGTGAATCCATGAGTTTTGTTTACAGAATTGTTATATGCAATGATTGCATAAGGGAGGATGTTAAAAGGATGTTCGTCAGGATTTTCTAGTTTATGGATTCTAATCATCTCTAATAAGGTGGAGTGGAATCGTTCTAATGAACCATTTGACTGGGGATGTCCCACACTAGAATAAGATAGTTTGATGTCAAATAGTTTACACAAATCTCTCATTAGTGTGTTGTCGAATTCCCTGCCATAATCACAATGTATCCGTAATGGAGTACCGAAGTGTTGGAAATAGAGTAGTAAGGTACTAACAACGGTTTTTGCGGATTTGTCGGTTATGGGGTAGGCCTGAGAGAATTTTGTTAGTTCGTCCCGGATAGTTAATGCGTAGTTTTTTGTCGGGACTTCTAGAATATCGATGTTGACGGGTTCAAAGGGTGTCCGTGGGGTTTCAGTAATGACAAGTGGGCTGTCGAGATTTTTCCGGTAAACTTTTGCTCTCTGGCAAGATTGACAGTTTTTGATAAAATTGTCAACGTCCTTAGTCAGTCCTTGCCAATTGTATTTTTCTTTTATTCTGCGGATAGTTTCATTGATACCTCGGTGTATATTATTTTTGCCGTTATGGAATTGGTCGAGGATGATGGGTATTTGGTCTTTCTCAACCGTTTGGACGATATTTTGGCAAACTTTCCATTTGATATCGATTTCAGAAAAGATAAACGAAAGCATTTCCAAAATGGGCAGTTCAATGTTATTCTCAACACAGAATACTTCATTTTCAGTAAACACATCTCTACTATTATACAGAGATGCGAAAAGAATCTCGTTGACTATTTCTGGGTCAGAAGGGAGAGGGACGATGTAATAGCGTCTTTTTCTGACACTTTTGCTTGCAAAGACATTTACTCTAGGGGTATGGAAATCAGCATTTTCCTCAAAAATGTCTTCGATGATGTCATGGTGAAAATTTTTCATGAGCGAGCCTTGGGGAAATACTAGGATGTTTTTGTTTCCTCGGTCTAAGAGTTGGCAATTAGAAAATTGAATTTTGTCGTAATCTATGAGAGAGACGGTTTGATATCGCTCGACAAAAGTTTTAAATTCTTCGGAGATTTGTTGGAGATTAATGGGACTTCTCGTATGGGGTTCTTGTGAGTCATCGTCAGTTTCGTTTGTTGGGAGTACTGTAAATGGTGTTAGATGATTGTTTGCTTGAAATGATATGTATTCATTAAAGTTGTTAACTTTAATGCGAGAGAGCGCGTCGGCGTTTTTATTTACTTTGCCGGGTTTGTAAATTATTTGATAGTCGTACTCCTCGAGCTTAAGGCGCCATCTTGCAAGTCTACTTCCAGGATCCTTTATAGAAAACAGCCAAGTTAACGGGCGGTGATCGGTCAGAAGTAAAAACTTACGACCAAAAATTATCGGACGAAAGTGCTTAACCGCCCACACTATTGCAAGGAGTTCTCGTTCTATGGTTGAATACTTAGTTTCAGCATTGCAGAGAGTTCTGGAGGCATAGGCTACGGGTAAATCTTTACCTACGGGGCCTTGAGAGAGCACTGCGCCGATAGCAAATGAACTGGCGTCGGTTGTAAGAATAAATGGCTCTTCAAAATTAGGGTATATGAGTATGGGAGTAGAAGTAAGGGCTCTTTTTAATTCGTCAAAAGATTTTACACATTCTGAATCAAACTGGAAAGGTGTGTCTTTTTGAAGTAATCTTGTCAAAGGTTTTGAAATCTTGGCGAAATTGGGGATGAATCGCCTGTAATAACCAGCTAACCCTAAGAAGGACTTGATATCTTTTGGGTTTTTTGGTTGGGGGAAATTTAAGATACAATCTACCTTTGAGGGGTTAGGCTTCACGCCTTCGGGAGTTATAAGGTGGCCAAGATACGCGACCTCTTTGCGAAGAAACTCGCATTTGTCGGGTTGGATTTTTAGATTGGCTTTTCGCAATCGTTTGAAAACTTCAGAAAGTCGGGCTATGTGCTCATGTATAGTCGGAGAATAAACGATAATGTCGTCCATATAGACTAAACATCTCTCGTTTTGAACACCTAAAAGAATATTATCCATTACCCTTTGGAAGGTGGATGGAGCGTTTTTAAGACCGAAGGGCATTCTAACAAATTCGAAATGGCCATTATCAACTGTGAATGCTGTTTTTTGGATGTCTTTAGTATCGATTTCGATTTGGTGAAACCCGGAAGCTAAGTCGAGGGTGGTGAAGTATTGGCATTTGCCAAGTTGGTCAAGTAAATCCGAAATGTTCGGTAGGGGATATTTGTCGTCAACGGTAAGTTCATTTAATTTACGATAATCGACGACGACACGCCATTTTTGGGTACCAGATGCGTCTAGTTTTTTGGGAACTACCCAAACCGGGGATGACCATGGCGAATTAGATGGACGTATAATGCCTTGGTCAAGCATCTTTGATATCTGACTTTTTACCTCTTGTTTGTGTATTTGGGGGTACCGATATGACTTTGTGAAAGAGGGTTTTGCGTTATTAGTGTCTATCGAATGTTTGATTTCGTTTGTAAAGGTCAGTTGGTCACCTTCTAAATAGAATATGTCGGAATATTCGAGGCAAAGTTGAGAAATAAGTTCGGCTTCCTCCTCGTTCAGATGTTCTAACCGAAGTTGTTCCATAATTGTAGTTTGTCTATCAGGCTGGGTCAAGTTTTGAGAGTAATTTTCAGAAAGAATGTTTACGGAAAAATTGTTAATCGGTTCGAGTTCCAAATTGTCGAAATTAACAGTCTTGGGGATAGCATTTGCATTTAAAACTGAAGTAAGGAATTCGCCTTTTTCATTAATTTTAACAAGGGCACGGGGAAGATAAACTTTTTCTATTTCGGCAGATGATAGGAAAGCATCAGTATTAGTGAGGTTACATTTTAATTTACATATTTGTTCTGTTCGGGGTTCTAAACAGATTGTATTTACCGGGATGCAGTTATTGAAAGTTGAAGGGTTCTGAGTACGCATGACAGTATCATCCGTAACTTTGTAGAGAGGTAAAGTTTTAAAATTAGTGACAAGTTGTTTGCTGTTAAAGTCTATAACGCAGTTATAGTGTTCAAGGAAATCTGAACCCAGTAATCCGTCGAATTCAATGTCGATGTTGCAAATATATACCTTGTGTGGGTCGGCGACATTGAAAGGTACAAGGGTGGATTCGTTGATTAAGATTTTCTGATCGGTGATTCCTTGGATGACTACGTTTTCGGGAAATCGTTGTTTGAAGCGTTGGCAGGTTTCAGGTTTAAAAATTGAAAGTCCTGCACCTGTATCGATAAGAAGTTTATAGGTGTTTGAAGAGTCAGTAATATAATAAAGATTCTTTGAGTTGACGGAAAGAAGGGGTCTTACAGAAAGTTCTGTTCTGGGAAGTTGACATTGGGGCTGAAGTCGTCCAGATTCATTGTCTGAATTTGGGTTTGAATTTCTGAAATTTCTTTGTCTGGGGGTTCTGACTGAGTGGGGGTCAAATGAAAATTTACTTGAGAAGAATCAGGTTCGTCTGAATAAAATTGTTCAGGTTGTTCAGTGTCGAAATATTCTGGTTCACAATTTTGTTCGAAATCGTTAGGGTAATATTCTTGTATGTTTCCGTACTCATTGGTTAAAGGGTAGTATTGGTTTTCGTTTTGAGAATAGTTATAGTCGTTGTGATATGGACCGAAATGTAAATTGTTCAAGTGATGAGTCTTTGGTTGCTGATGTTTAAAGAAACTCGGGTTCGGTCTGTAATTGCCAGACATTTGGGGTTGTCTACTGGTAGATGGACGAAATTGTTGCTGTGAAAATTGTTGACTGGGATTAACATTTGTAGATTGATTAGCAGGTTGATTGGAAAAATGAGGGCGGTAATTCGAATAGTTCTGATTAGAATTCGGGTTGTGTTGAAATTGTCTCATTCTCAATAAGCATTCGTTGCTTAAATGGCCCATGCGTTTACAAAAAGAGCATTGTTTTGGAGGTGGACCGTTATTAGGTTTACGAGGGGGTTGTTGGAAACTTCTATTACCTGAAAATTTCTGGGTTTCTAAATGTGATAGTTGTAGTTCTCGTTTAATTCTGGAAATGGCAGTTAGAATACTGCATGGGTCGCTAGCGCGAACGAGTTGACCAATTTTGGGCTCTAAACCTGTAAGAAGGCTATTAAGAGCCATTGACTCTATTAAGTCAATCTGTGCTTGTTTTTCTTTGATAGTTAAATTTTGCTTGTTTATAGCTGCTAGCATTTTCGCTTGATGCGTCTGGAGTCTAGCAGAGAAAGTGAGGGGGGATTCATTTGGAGTTTGCCGCATTCGTTGCAAGTCCTGTATGAGAGCCGAGAGATCCCGAGGATCTCCAAAATGATTTTCTAGGAGGGTTTGAATTTCGGCTAGTTGACTAGGGTTTCGCGAATTAATTAACTCAGCCGCTCTACCGCGTAACTTATTTTTGATATGGAGAATTAGCAGTACTTGCTGATTATCCGTTGCCATGCTGTAAGCAGTATTACAGGAGCATATGAAAGTATTCAAAAATATCGGATTACCATCATACTCAGGAATTATGGCAAATATTTCCGAAAGCTTATAGGGTTCTACAGTTGGTGTAGCTGCCTGTCTAGTCGTTGCCATTTTTTTTTAAATTGTATAGATTCGCACAATAAATTGAAATTAAACGTTGAATAAAAGTTTTAAATTGAAATGGTAGAAAATATACGGTTTATCGATTCAGTATTGAGTAATGTTTAATATAGTAATAACAAATTTAAAATAGGAATGTATAAATGGTAGATTAATAATAAACTAGAAATAATGTTTCAAATACTTCGAAATATGTGAGTCGAAGTAATGGAAATAAAATAATATGATTATGTAAAATGTATAGTTTCAAAATAATTATTTAGGAATGTAAGGTTATGAGGAATAAAATATTATATAAATGAAAGAACTGGTGGTCATTCAAAATAAAATCAAAAAAAATAAAAAATAGTTACTTTATGTGATTCTTACGTTATTATTCCTCACATCGGACTGTTCTCCGCGTCACTTAGCACTGGTTAGCCTGGTTGCGTGTTCCCTTGCTAGTACTTGGTAGTTGTTGTCCTTTTCAAGTAGGTTTTGTCCACAATGATTTAGAAATCTCCACAGTTAGTTAGTATTCACTTGTTCTAACTGTGTTGGACAATCCTACTGACTGCGCCAATTTTATATTCACTTTGATTCAATTCACTTTTTAAAAAAAATTATTTATTAAGAAACATACAATATTAAAAGTGAACAATTAAAATAGTTAAAGTACTTGAATAACTTAATGCTATAAATGATATTATTTGAATGACAACACGAGAACGTTTCCAGTTGCTTTTATAACATTGCTAAAAGTGCTGATGCAAGTCAGCGTTTTTACTGGTTAAACGGACTCGTGTAGGTTTCCGGAAAGTTGTTTGCATATAATTCAAGATGTAATTTGATATCCCTGAGAAGTCACGTACGCTTTAAATTCCGTTGACTTCTCGACTGTGTGAACTAAGTGCTGATATATTTTGCATATAACATATATATATATATATATATATATATATATATATATATATTAAGAAGTCGGTTACTAGATTTTTCCAATTTATTGCAAAATGGACCATTCCATGTCATTGATGATGAAATTCCAATCTATTTTCAATTAATATCATTCTAGATTTCGAAAACAATAACTAAAATGTTTTAATATCAGCGCATTCACCATTATAGTATATTAAGAAGTCGGTAAAAAGATTTTTCAAATTTTTTGCAAAATGGGCCATTTTATATCATTGAAAATAATTGAAAAAAAATAGGGGACCAATCTGGAAGTACATTATATGAAATAAAAAAAGAATGATCGAAATCGGTTCATAGTTGTCGGAGTACTGAGGAAACAAAGTCTAAAAAAGAAATACCGACTTGAGAACCTCCTCTTTTGTTGTCGCTTAAAAAGCATATTGTAATATGTACAAGTTTAGTAGTTCACTTGCATTTTAGACCCACATTTCCATTTTCCACATGTCTAATTCATGTTATTCATGTTCTTTACTTTCACGGTGAACAAACCATTTTATAAAATTATAAATCTAACTTAATACGAAAAACAGATGAACATTAGATGGAAACATCTCAAATGATTTCGACCCTTAATATAAATTGAGGATTAAGAACTGTCGATTAACCCATTGATTGAGGGGAGTAAATATGTAAGAGTAGCAGAGATACAAAATGTGAAGGAAATTACTTGAGATTGTGGGAACTTGTATACGTCTTCATTAATTATATCACAGTTGTGACGATTCTTGTGTGAAATGAGATTTCATGTTGAATTTGTCTGTTCTCGCCGATATTGGAGGATATAATCGAATCTAATATCAAAGAAGCTACACGTCGTGATTATTAAGAGAATAAACTTCTCAAAAGATGTTCAACAAATCACTACTGGAACCTTAGTAAAATGTTTCCATCTTCATAAAAGTACAGGATAGCAGTTAACTTTTAGAGGAGTGTCAGGGTCACTCAACCAGTGTCTTTGGGCAAAAAATTTCTCAAATTATAATTTAGTTTCCAGCGGTTACGTCGCCACGGATAAAGAGATAAATTTATCCGCCGTCCCCCTTAAGAACATGAACACAGTTTTAAAACGATGATATATATTTTTAACCGACTTCAATTCGTCTAGAACTTTTTTTTATGTAGATATGGCAAGCGATTATTCAAAAACGGCTTGGGCAATTTTGATGATTTAAACTGCATTATATTAAAGAACATTACAGAAAGGTCCCATGTAATTGTCTATAACATGAGATTTACGGTTTTCTAGAAAATCAGAAAAAAGTAAATAAGGGACTAGATTTCGGCGATTTTCAATGAATCTTCACTGTTTTCTCTAAAACTGCTCACGCAATTTGGATATTATAAATTGTATTATACAAAGATATGTTCCATCTTGTTTCCGTATATTTTTCTATAACGTAAAACATACCATTTTTCTGAAAATCGGAAAAAATATGCACAAAAACTGCAAAAAATTTTACATTTACCATGACAGTAAATGTCAAATTTTCATAATAAATATTTAGTTTAAATGTCAAGATATGCCATGAAAGTATGTCGTACAGGGCGTTTGTAATGATTTTCATTTTGATGCTTTTGAATGCGGTTTAATTTAGAAACGAACTTCTGTGTGGAATACGGTTGAAGGTGTGTGCGTGGGTGCATGTAATATTAGGTGGTACATAAGCAGTTATATACATAGGATGGTTGAAATATAAGTTGGAATTGAATTAGTTATACAGGGTGGTTTTAAAAATATTGTATTCGGTAGCACATATGTAGTTGCGTATACAAGGTGGTTGAAATAAGAGTGGAGCAAAACTATAATTTTACAGAGTGGATATTTGCGTTATAGAACGGAGAATAATTACAGTTATAGAAAAGCCTTTAAAAATTGTCAGAAGCTATTGAATATACAGGATGGTTGAAATATAAGGTGGAGTATAATTAAAGTTATACAGAGCGGTTTAAACAAGTTATATAGTTTGGAACATAATTAGTTGCTTAGACAAGGTGTTTGAAGTAGGAGCGGGGTAAAATTATTGTTATTGAGGGTGTATCAAAATTTGTTACTTAAGCATAAGCAGTTAGGATATTTGAATTATAGGACGTAGGACGGGGTATAATTATAGAGATGGGTTAAAAAAATTAAAAGTAGTTGCATATACCGGGTGATTAAATAAATGGTAGAGTAAATTTATAGTCATAAAATGGTTCAGAAAGGTGAATTTTGTTATATAGGGTAGACCATGAGCAGTTGCATAAATGGAATACTAGACATATGGGGCGAAGTAAAATCATTGGTACACAGGAATAATTTAAGCAATAGAAAAATAGAAACAGTCAATAGTGTGGAGAGGATTTCTACTTATACAGGGTGGTTTTAAAGATATCAGGACCGTTGTAATATTGTGTTGAGTTGAATTATTGAATTATAGTTGTACAGGGTGATTCAGAAAATGATAGACCAATAAGTTATATAGGAGTGACCAGTACACAGAAGCATATAGAGTGTAGATGCAGTATAGAGTGAATTTGTTACATTTATAGAAAGTGGTCCAAATATTAAATCAAATAAAAAGTTAAAATGTATTTGGAAAATATAGACAAAGAATAAAATTAGAGAGGGAGAAAAGAGAGAGAGAGAGAGATAAGAATACGCTAAAATTTTCAATTGAATTCTACCTTAATTAAATCAGATAAAAAAAAATAGTGATTGATTGCACACGGTTTCTAAACTGTTTTTATTTTAAGTCAGCTGAAGTCGGTTTTTTTTTCAAATATAAATTATTTAATTTCAATAAATTCAAATAAATTTATTTCAATATTAAGATAAAACTCGTTTCTAGATAATATGGATAATTGAGCAGTAGACAACAATTGAAATTAATTGAGAACTATCAGTACCTAACCACAAATTGTTAACCATATATTTTTTACATTTGTAAAAGCTATTAAAAATGTGAATTATTTCATTGACAACGATGTCGTTATTTTAAAAATAAAGGAGGTAACATCAACAACGCTAAAATCATAAAAAGCTCCTTTGTTATTGTCAGTTCTGCATACTTTTTACTACATCTTTCAAAATTACTCAATTTAATGGCCTATTGTCCAAAATGAAGAAACTTGTGTATCATAGTGGAATTTCTTCATTAATTTCAACTTGGAGAAGTACTTTTCGTGGCTTGCTAGAGCTGTTCGACTCGTTAGCAAAGTATGTAAATTAGGTTTGGATCAAAATTTTAATTTGTAAATTAGTTCAGTTATATTGTTTAATACTCACTAGTGGTCGCCCAGTGGTCGAAATTCGACTCTATTTCATGAAATTGTGGAGGAAATCGGAGAAGTAGATGTAATGACTATAATTGTTCACTCATATTGCCAAAACTATTCAAAATAAAAAGAAAATAAAAATGTAATCAAATATTGGTATTCGAAATATTTTTGACAAATGAATGACCCCCACATTTTTGGCTGGAACCGGTCCTGGCAAAATATTCGATATAATAATTGGAAGATTGTTCTTTGCAATCTCAAATTTTTCGCATTTGCGGTTTTGATCAAGTTGAGGAATATTAAAGAAAAGAGAGGACCAACAACCCTAGGAGAACTTAAATAATTTTTAATAAATTTAATACATTCTCTATTGTCCGCGGTCTGACAATTTTTTACACAACACTTTCGGGAAAGTTGTGATAATAATGTATTAATCAAATAATTAAATTCACATTAAAAACAAAATATTTAATATGAAAGTTACTGCAACGCGTCCGAAAAATCAATACTGATCTACTACATTGACTATTTTACCACTAAACAATAACAACGCTTGCATGCCACTTCCAGAAGTAGATGCTCTAAGAATATATCTAACAATCGCTCCCTTCTTATATAATTACTCAATGTTTTGACCGTCTGGAGGCGGCGGTACCACAGATCAAATAAGCGGCACTGTCAGTTGTTTGTCGTTGACAGTATGGATGTAAATAATGAATTTTTGTTATATTTTATTTAATGAATGAACCAATATTATAAATTAATATTAGCATTCTGCACTGAAGGTCGTCAGTAGCTACTAAACAAAATAAAAATGAAGGAAATCGGTTGAGAGACAGTGGAGAAAATGGTACCTAATCGTATTGTCTTTGCCTATTTATATATAGATATTTCCTCTTCTAATTATATATAGATTCCACCATAAGAATAATACATTCGTCAGCTAAATAATTGAAATGCAATTTACTGGACCATTACT
This sequence comes from Octodonta nipae, assembly GCA_034190945.1. NCBI lineage: Eukaryota > Metazoa > Arthropoda > Insecta > Coleoptera > Chrysomelidae > Octodonta > Octodonta nipae. The sequence goes on along the minus strand of CM067224.1, from coordinate 66,088,263 downwards.
ACTAATATGTTTCTGACAGGTTGCCTGTCAAAATATGACCGCAAGTATTTTTAGTTAAGTTTTTTTAACACATGTTTTCAAATAATCGATTGGTAACTTTTTTTAATTTAAAACTAGTAGTTTAAAAAATATTGTGGGAAATATAAGAAAATCTACTGATTCAAGAAAATTATAGTGAATTTACAGGGTAAACCAGAAAATTACAAAAAAAGAGCGGTAGTCATCTGAGAGTGAACGATGGAAGCGCAAGCTTCTTACGAATATACTTCCCTTCTCTCCATATCTATTTTTCTTTCTTTGCGTGATCCTTACTAACAGATATAAATTTCAGGAGAATTAAAAGAATTGTCACTATGTTATTACAATTTAACTGTTAATCCTAATGTGTAATTTAATTTTTAATTTAAATATAATTCCAAAGGAACATACGAAGTCTAAGTTAATTAATAATTAAAATATCAAAAATTTTGGATTACAATAATTCAAACCAACTTCACCTATTTAATTTTCTGGTAATATATAACGAGGTCACTTTAATTATAACAGATTAAATTGTTTATTATTATTTAAGTAGATATTTTTTAATAAAAACTATATCCAGACTATTCTTCGAAATGGCTGTTTAATCCAACACATATTAAAAACGTCTGTGTAAATGCATTAAATTAGGGTGGCGCTGATATAGTAAAAGGGTGGATTTTAAACTGCACTCCAAATTTTTGTTAGAATATCTTATAAATTTATATTTATGTATTTAGAAATGAACTTGTTATTAATACTTTCCGCTGGACCCTTTTTTAGTTTGTTCTCCATATAACTTTATCATACTTGTCTTTACCAACCATAAACTTGGCAACGTTGCCCTTTTTTGAGGTGTACTGACTTCTAGCATATGTCAAGTCTGTAATTAAAATATTATTATTAAAATTTTGTGCTAGTATTGTATATTAATATTTGTTTATTTACTATAATTTATTGTTTTTCTATAAACAACAACTATAACAAATCTCGAACGTGGTACGGAACCCTTATTATGCGGTCCAACTCGCACTTAACCAAATTAGTTATTTAATGAAATCTCATATTGTCCATATTGATGACTATATAAACTGATTTTATATAATTCGCTTTGTTCCTGGCGTATACAACAAATATCACACCTACCTAACTACCTTCATTATCTGGGTGTAATTTATGATATATTAGCCAATTTTACAGATGGAAAACAAATTACTACTAAAAAAATGAACTGCAATTTTGCAAAATCAATTAGAAATAAATTGTGTCAAAATGTGCTCCTCATGTGCAGCTTTGTATAAAAAAAATATTTATAAAATTTATTTTTGTGGAAAGATATCATTTTATGTCAATTTAACACACAGTTAAACTTAATTACTGTTTAAAAATAAAACAAGTCTTTCAAATGTTTCCTTTTTTTCTCCGTAGAGTTCTCGGATCAACTTCTTTGCACGTACCTACAAGACGAGGAATCAGCTTAGATCATGACGTACTGGGTCAGAACATGAGTCTTAAACACGTGATAGTACACTATGCTGCGACAGACAACAGTGAAATTAGAAATTACAGTCGTACGATATTCACTAGGTCTCCAGTTAACGATATGGTTAGTAAAAACATAACACTGGTCCTGGAAAACCTCCTAAAAGACTACGAGAACTCTCAGTTGCCGACTCATGGAAAAGGTAAGTTATGCAAATTTAAATTAAAGAATTAGGTTAGCTTAGGGGCTCGCTCGCATCTTGAGAGTAAGGATGTGTCAGATACAAAATATCTTAGGTGAATCTATAGCTTTTTTCAACTTCTCTTTTTTATTTTTCCTATCAGATCTCTCTTGACCAACACTTGATCCATGCTTCTATAGGTCATTTTCATGAATAATTAATTTGAAGAAGATAAGATAATATGATATGATACTACATAAAATGTGAGGAACATCTACGAAAGATCCAAAATACAAGTAAGGATTGGAAGAACCTAATTGTATGAATTATAGATATTGGGGAGACAATACTGGCCAGGTACTGGCCGGCTGACAGTTGAAGATTATAACCTACACTACGCATGGGGGAACAGTGCAATACACGTCAATAGTACAGAATTTACAATGACCAAAGCTGCTAACAAGCAGTGACAAATTAGAAGAAGAAGAAATAAAGCAACCGAGTTAAATAAACTGAAAAACAATACAATAAATGTTTTAAATCAGGCTTAAATGTCAAAGTTAAGCATATTAGGTAATCGACTGGGTACATATTGAGTGGGTATCAAAAATAAGTTTGATAAACATCATTTTCAAGTTATAATACAAGAATTCTTCAGCCTGTTCTCTATAGCGTGGTAGACTCTGATAAGTAAGATCATGTTATCCATAGTGAAGTAATAAACAGAATGGAAAAGAAAGGAAGAGTCAGAAAAGAAGGCTCAAGAATCTGAGGTTGTGGTTTGGCCAAATAACAACCCAGTTGTTTACAGCTTCTATCAACAGAGTCAAAATTAATTTCAAAATGATTGAATATTTTATCAGTTCGCTAAGATTTTCACTCCTTACTTCTTTCTTCTTTTTTAAGCAACTCTGTCTGTTTCTTTATTAGGTTGTCTGTTTATATTATCACCCCATCTTTTCATTCCGACTTCCTCATCGTCACCATTTTGCTTATGTGAATTTTCCATTTTCTTTTCCTATTCAATAAACAGTCTTCGTTCCACCTCTTAGCTTTATCCCCATGATTCTTCTTACTATTCATATATCTGCCTCTAGCATCCTTTGTGTTTTAGAAGTGTCAAGTCTCATTCTTGGTATGGCATTATTGGTCTTATAGCATCTTTGTACATCCTATATTTAGTTTCTGTTCTAAAATATTTGTTTCTCCATATACGGTTGTTTAGCCTTTATTTCCTACTCAATATCTTTATAAATGTTGACGTTTATTCCTTGATAACTTTGTCTTATGCTGATACTATCAATCTCTATTTTATATCTAATCGGTTCTCTTTTAACCGCAAATGTTTTCGTCTTCTGGCTAAGATTACCATATATTTTTTTGCGACTGTGTTCAACTTGTGGACTAATATTTATAGCATAGCTGAGGATTTTTATTTCTTAATTTCCCATCTTATAACCTTTACCTTTTTAACCTACTTCCTAAAAGGAGGAGGTTAACAATTCGTCGGCAACTTTTTTTATGTGTGACCAACGATTACTCAAAAATGGCTGGAGCAATTTTGACCTGTTAAACTGCGTATATTAAGCAAGATTACAGAAAGTTACAGTATCCTTGTCTATAACGTGAGATTTACGGTTTTCCAGAAAATCAGAAAAAAGTTAATTAAGAGACTACATTTCAATGAATTTCAATGAATCTTCACTGTTTTCTCTAAAACGGTTCAAGCCATTTGAATATTTTATATTGTATTCTACAAAGTGGAGTAAAATTAGTAGTAGTTGCAAATACTGTGTGGTTGAAATAAATAGTACAGTAAAATTATAGTCACAAAATGTGGTTAAAAAATGTGAATTTTGTTATATAGGGTAGGCCACGAGCAGTTGCATAAATAGAATATGGAGCGACGTATACAGGAATAATTTAAATAATAGAAAAATAGAAACAGTCAATAGTGTGGAGAGGATTTATACTTATACATAATGGTTTTAAAGATATCAGAACTATTGCAATTTTGGGTGAAGTTGAAATATAATTGTACAGGGTGGTTCAGAAAATGATAGACAAATAAGTTAAGTAGGGGGACTAATACACAGAACATATACAGTGTGGATGCAATATAGAGTGAATTAGAGTTACACTTATAAAAAGTGGTCCAAATAATAAAACAAATAAAAAAGTTTAAAAATATTTGGAAAATATAGAAAAAGAATACAAATTTGAGAGGGTGAAAGAGAGGGAGAAAAGATATATATATATATATATATATATATATATATATATAAGAATACGCTAAAATATTCAACAGAAATAAAAAAAAAGAAGATTGGAAAATAGTGATTGATTGCAAATGGTTTCTAAAACTCAGCTGCAGTCGGTTCTTTTTTAAATATAAATTATTTCACCGTCTTTATTATCTCTTCCATTATAGGCCTTAGAGCATCAGAATTCTTCCTGTATTATACCTAACACTAGTTCTATCTACTTTGTAATTTGGGTGTTCATGAATATATCTTCAATTGTCTTTAAAATTTCTAGCAATATTTGTCTATTGTATAGAAGGTGAACCACATTATTTAGCCTGACTTCCAGGTCAATTAGACAGATGAACGTCGGTCAATAATATTCTAATGCTTTCCCGTTATGAATACTACATATGTGCAAGATTTTCCACTCTGGAAACCCTGTTATACGTTTCTTTGGTTTATTATTTAATCTATTCAGGAGTTTTTTTCTATCGGTTTTACTTGTATTATTTCTCTCATCTCTTGCCCTGGTCTTCTTATGAATATTCATATCTTCTTTTGTAATATGTAGAAGTCGTGCTCCATATCTTCTGAGAAGCCTGCACTAACTTTAATATAATTCAAACTTTCAAAAAATATTTCCTTTATTAATATTTTTTAAACTTGATTCTTGATCGAGCTTTTTTGAAAGCGATCATCATTTTGTACTATTATGCTGTGTTATCAGCATATACTGCCCCATTCGGCATCCTTCTTATTATCTCCAAAAAGTATTTTTTTTAGAAATTAATAAATTTTAATTGACAACTCTTTGGTAATTGTAAACGACACAATGTACTTGGTATTGAAAAAGATTTTGCACTACCTAAACTTCGGTTGACAACAATCAAATTTTATTATTTTCAGACTATGGCAGTCATTGATGTATTGAATGAGCTCATAGAATTTTTGCCATTTTCGAAATTCTAATAATACCCCTTTCAATTTAATATTTCATAATTGCTATAATCAGAAATGAAATGAGCCTCATTGAGACCTAAACGTGCGTATCAAACTCTTCATTAATATCGTACAGAATTGAAAATTGAAAAAAGGGGGAAAATCATCTTACGTATAAATGTAGGATTAGTGCTTTTATTTATTTTCTCCCATAATCGAGTGAGGAAAATCTCCTGCTGCGGGATTCGTTTCATCTTAAAGTATAATGGAAACAGGAATATAATTGAACGAAAGGATATTCCGAAACCAATTAAATAGCGGATCGGTTCAAATTTAATTAAACACCCAATTTAATTAAAGCCCAATTTTAGATGTTGAAGAAAAATATTGTCGTTATCGTGAGAGACAATGGGACGATTGATTTACAAATAGGATTTTTTATGAGGGTTATATCAAAGTGTGGTAACCCAATAACTTTGTAATGTGATATGTAATTCATGATACTAGGAAAATGGATACTTACTACATGTACTTTAATTTACTGCTCGTACTCCTCCATACGTATGTGCGGGTATTTTTCATAAATCAATTTCAACAACAACACTGTTTATTTATTCTTCTTTTTAACAAATTGTCACAAATGTTTTTAAAGTTGCAACAGATTATTTCTTCTTTGACAAAATTTGAAATGGTTCACTCGTTATTTGAAAAAATGATAATGTTATAATAGCTAAAATTAATCATTACAACGACCTGCTGTCCCTATTTCGATTGCAATCACTTTAACAGTTATTCGTACACTGCTAGTACAAAAGAAATGCGAGATGTAAAGACCGACATCTAGGATTTTCAGACAAACTAGCACATGGAGGTTCCTGAAATCCCTACATTGTGGTCCAGCATATTTTAGTACTGTTGATTAGTTGCTGGGATACTTCTCTCATTGAGGATTTGAAAACTTCTGTTGTTGCGTCATTCTTCGGAGTGGTCATGGTATTTGGAGCCACTCTCACAATGAAACCTTTTGTTTGATAGGGTAAGTGATTTTTGTTTGTACACTAGCCGATTTCTCGCATTGTAAGACTATTGATTGATATTCTTTTTTTAGGGTTCTTCTTTCTTCTTCTTTCTTCCTTCTTTCGTTCTTTCTTCCATTTGTTTTATTGTTTCTACGTGCTACGTTCTTGTTTTTGTTCTCCGTCCAGTGAAATTGGGATCATATTTTACTGTTCTGTTACGACCCTAGAACACAGATTTGGTTAGGCATTATGGTATCATGCCTATCATGGACTTAGCATGCAGATGAACTAGTTGATGGTGCATACATGAACACTGTATTATAATTTGCTGGTATTTCTATCATCAGAGTTCCAGTGGTGGAGTGAGTACAAGGAACTCTAACTTCAGCTTCAGCTGGCGTTTCAGATAAGTGACAATCTGTGTATCTGGTTACGGTTTCCCTATCAATTATTTTTACAATAAGATAAGCCTTAGTATTTGATTTGAAATTAGTAAAATGGAATTTGTTAACCGAAAGTAATCTGATCGATTGCACTTACCCTCGAGCTCGAGTGTAGTATAGATGTATAGATGAGACACCCAACGTCGGAATTCTGAATTTTATTGAATGATAAATAGCAAGTAGTTATTATCGGTTCCCATTAATGTAGTATTTGATATTGATGATTTATTTAAATATTCTATTGATTAGAATTATTGTATTAGAGGAATGTTTAAATATTTGTATCCGGCTTATTTTAGTAATATTTACAAGTTAATAGAGTGCCCTATGACTACTAGATTGTTCGCACAAATTAAACTTATATTTTGGAACTGTTGCATGTTTATTATTCCTTTTTTACAACATATTATATTTATATTTAAATACGTTACGTTTATGTGTATTTAGAAGGTATAGGGGAATCTACCTGGCGCCCTTATATTCTCTCTTATTTATATCCTCCAAGCAAAATTTAACACATACGTTCAAATAAAACGAACCCTCTTTACTGGGACTACCGGACATACCTTCTGCTGCCCTTAGCACAATTAAGTGGGTAGCACATTACATGTCAGTAGTTCATAAGTTTACATGTCTCTAGTTCATAAATTTAAGATGTTAAATTGATTTTAAAAAATGTATGTTCTAAAAATTTCTCACGTTTCCATCTTATTGTATCACACCAGAAGTCCTTTTGTATTTCGTTTATATTTTTCTACACTGCCTCAAAGCCCGGAATTTTTGTTTTGCCGTTGATTTGCCGGATATCATATTACCCGACGGATTGTCAATCGAACATCTTCCATAATGAAAGAAAGTTCAATTAAAGAGCGCTGTAGCATCTCGAGTTTCCGTTTTGTTTCTGATGATCGCATATTGACAACTTTCGGCTTTTCAGGATTTTAACTGGGTTAGTTATTTTAAAACGAGATCTTTTCGATGGGCTCGCTTCACCGTCTAGAATTACTGTTGTTGTGTACCGTTCGGCAGACTTTTTGGTAATCAATGAGCATTGTTTTAGAGAACAACCACTTATGCACGATTTTGTTGAGTTCTTCTATATGTGGTGTTACAATAAAACTTCTAGAAAGTAGATTCGTATTGATTTTAATTAACTTGTGGCACGCTATTACATAATATAAATTCTGTAAAATAGTGATTTGACCATTTTTCCGTTACTAATTTTTTCAATATGGAAATGTCAGTTTGCCTAGTAGAATACTGTGGACATCTTTATTTTTCCTATATAACCCCCCCAAATATTATGACAATAGTCTAATTTTTAGTATGTAAATGAAGGTTAATATCTCTCTCCTAATAGATTTGAAGATTACTTAATCCAAATTTTTGCAAAAAAAAATCCACAGGTATTTGAGTAGTTTTTCTTGAAGAAGATATACAGGCTGTTTCTAAAATAGGCTTCTGCTGTATAGAACTCATTAAAATGAGCCAATAACTCCCTATTAACATGTGCCCTAAAACGCACCCTTAGGAAGTTATATGCCCTTAACAAGGCTCAAACAAAACTGTTTTTTTTTTATTCACAAAATGGTCGAACATAAAAAGAGAAAAATGTACGGGTCTAACATAACTGTTTACGTTAAATAACATGTGCTACTCCGTTTTTCTATATGCAAATCATTTTCCGGCCTCACGGCCGTACATAAAGTGCATAGTCATTTCCGTGTTTGAATATGACTCCATTTTGTGAGTTGCAATAATGTATACTTAAATTTTCCAATCACCACTGTTATTAACTAAACGGATTAAGTGTTGTGGCAATGTCACTCTTTTATTTGCCACGGTTAACAGTTTTTTGTAATTATTGGCCTAATAACTTATAGATCAGAATAATTTCCAAACTCAGTTTAATCGAAAATCATTGGAAATATCAATTTGGACAAACATAATATTTGTTAGGTAAAATTGTTAAGTTTTATAAATCTGTAGAGAGAATTGTAAAAAAATTGAAATAAAAAAAATTACGATCCCAAACCCTCCTTTACCAACCTAAATAGGACGCTTATGGTTGTTTTCTGAATGATAATTGTGGCATCTCTGGTTTTTTATTCTGAGTTCTTTGGGAATAACACCACATAAACTTGAAAGTCAGTATATTTCAAAAGTCCAAACGGATCTAAATCAGACCCCGTGTTCAATGGTATTAATTTTACCATTAAAAACGGGGTCTGAACAGCATCGTCCAATATTAAACAAATGCAAAATATTTACTTACTTGCCTACATAATTTATATAATAGAAAAATAGATTGAATAATAACAGTTAAAACTTCAAAAACAAAAAAGTGGTATGGATATGAGATTCGAAATTGGGTCAACACCATAAACAGCCTTGTATTTTTGTTGACATGGCACATATATTAGGAACAGATCAAAAGTCAGTATAAATTTCAAAATTTATATAATTGTATATGAATTATTGTTATTAATTCCTTATTACAATCACCTAATTTAAAATAATGTGTACATAAAAATCCATAAAAGACAACTAATATATTTTTCAATATAAAAAAAATACGGGAAGAGATTTCTCCCCATCACTATATTTTACCTGTTCCGAACACCAGGCTTTCAAACTGAATTTCCATACAATAAAACAAAACTAAAAGAAAATTATTCTAGGATAGATTTGATTGAAATATTTGATGATGATTATGTTCCTTTCAGATAGTTGAAAATTAATTTGCCGCAAAATGCGAGCATTGTAGACTTCACATAAAATAAAACCCCTTAAAAAACATTATAAAGACCAGAAAACCTTCAAAGTCTTGAAGTAGATGTTCTTACCAATTATTGATAATAATGAAACTTCTTGCCTAGTTTCAAAGTTTTAACTTTTTACACAATTACTATGAACAATTGAAAAATGTACATTTTTATAGTTTTTTCCAAATAACTCAATTACTAAGAATCCAAACAGATATATCTACCTATTATTTAGTATCTATTGAAAATAACCATAAAACAAACTTACCTTTGACACTTCATTCAGTTGACGAAAAGTTACAATAATTTATATTTAAAAAAAGAACAGACTTCAACTGACTAATATAAAAACAGTTTTGGAAACCGTATGCAAGCAATCACTATTTTATTTTATTTTTATCTGATTTAATAAGTACAATTCTATGGATAATTTTAGTAAATTCTTATATCTCTCTTTCTTTCTTTCTCTCTCTTTCTTTCTCGCTCTCTAATTTGTGATCTACTAACTGCTTTCTATTTGTTTTATTATTTTTGATACACCATGTGTAACTATAATTCTATTCCACCTTATATTTTCATTCTATATATGTAACTGCTTATGTACCACCGAATATCACATTTATTTGTAAGATTTTTGAACCCACGTCTATAACTGTAATTTTATTTAGCCCTATATTTCAATTGTGCACATTGCTTACTGCTTGAATTTCGATACACGCAACACACACACACACCTATAACTTTATACCTTATAGAAAAGATCGCCAACATAACAATTTTTCTTTTGGATCCACTAATGGAATATTTTCTGCCATTTTACTTGACTATAAGCCCCGTAATAGAACTTTATTTCAAATTAAACTGACTTCAAATGATTCAAGTAAAGACCGTTACAAACGCCCTATACATTTCTGACATATCTTGATATTTATGATGAAAATTTGACATTTACATTATTGTTTACCTTTTTTTTTTGCACATATTTTTCAGATTTTCTGAAAAACGTTATGTTTTACGTTATAGAAAAATATACGGGATCGAGCTATAATATAATTTAAATATTCAAATTTATTGAGCCGTTTTAGAGAAAAAAAAAAAAGGGGTGAAAATTCATTTAAATTCACTGAAGTTTTTTTTTCTGGAAAACCGTAATCTCACGTTATAGAAAATTACATGGTACCTTATTCATTAATACAATGCAGTTTAAATCATCAAAATTCCCCAGTCCGTTTTTGAATAATCACTGAGTATACATAAAAAAGGATGCCAGCGAATTGATAACCTCCTCCTAATTGGAAGTCGATTAAAAACTGCCGAATTTGCGATTTTTGCAACTTTAAACACCCCGTATAATTAATTAAGGTTTAAAAATTTGTTACCAACAGTTGTAATGTGTTATGCTATATACCTTCTTCAAGAAACACCAATCAAACACCACTGGAATTTTTTCGCAATTAAAAATACTTCTTAAACAGCTTCTCTGGAGTATAATTGGGAATGTGTCCTGTTGGGCAAATAACGATTATTATTATTGTTATTGCCAAAGCTTGCCTTTGTCCGATATTTTATTGAAGTCATGAAAATCACATACAGCCGGGACTATATTGTTTTTCTATATTACTTTGTTTAATTTATTTTCATCTTATGGAATCCATGCGAATCTTAGAATAACTTGTGCTACCCATTTTTTTAGGGTTCCGTATATACAATATACAGGGCGAGTTTTTTTTGTGATCAGTATGGGGATCTCGGAAACTAGCGGAGATAGAGCAATGGTTAAATTGGGAAAGATTTGCATTTTTACTGGCCCAATTTAATGACACTTTCGGATTTTTGTAAAAAGTCATGGCTTACTAAATATTTTGAAAAAACGAATTTCTGTCGATTTAGTCAAATCCCTCTAGCTCTTTTGTTTTTGATTTTATAAAAAAAGTGTAAATATCAAAATTGAAGGGAATTTTATCTCGAATATGATTGTCATGTCCTCGTTTGCGTGACAGCTCTCATTTTCGAGATATCTTTTTTTGAATGGAAACATTAAAACCAAATTTTATCTGAGGTCGTCTTTGTTCTACATGGAAAGGGTTTTCTTTAGCCCAGATATGTTCATTGTGTCTATTGAACATACCGCAGTTAGTAAATCTAGTTTCATCTGACCATAACTCCTTTAATGGAAACTGTGGATTGTAAGGCACATGTCTCTAAACCATGTACAAAACAAAATACGTCGATGTTCGTCACCAGTATGCAAAGTTTGAGAAACTGAAAGTTTGTTCGGGTGGAACTTGTGCGCTTTCAGTACCTTAACTACAGTTCGTTGAGATGTGCCAGCTTCTGCCGCAATCTCACGAGTTGATGTAGATGGATTTTGATTTACAATTTGCCAAAACATTTATTTGTGCTGCTTCGTTAATTTGATTACGTTTCTTTGGTGGTTTAGTAAAAGATCCATATCTGCGTAAACTATCGTAAAGCCTCTTAAATATACATAGAGCAAGTTGACGACGATTAAAATATCTATGAAAGTATTCCTCAGCTGCACGAACTGAATTTTTATGGCATATGATATAACATTCCACCATATTCAGTTTTTCTTCGTTAGAATATTCCATTTTATCACGAAAACTTGTCAATATCGACTGTCAGCACTACTAATGGAATTACTCTCAAATGAGGAAACGTCAAAGTGAAAACAATCTTTTTCATGGCTACCTACTTTAAAAGTGAAAATAAGAGAGAAAAGCATTCATAATTCGCCGTTATTTTTATGAATAACTATATCGAGTATTATATCTTTGAAAAGCTCTATAAATGTCCGATTTTTTGAGATCATAGCCAACTATGGTTTCCATTCAAAAAAAGATAAGTTTGTGTCATATCTCGAAAACGAGAGCTGTCACGCAAACGAGGACATGACAATCATATTCGGGATACAACTCCCTTCAATTTTGATATTTACACTTTTTTATAAAATCAAAAACAAAGAAGCTAAAAGGATTTGACTAAATCGCCAGAATTTCGTTTTTGCAAAATATCTAGTAAGCCATGATTATTTACAAAAATTCGAAAGTATCATTAAATTGGGCCAGTAAAACTGCAAATCTTTCCCAATTTAACCATTGCTGTATCTCCGCTAGTTTCCGAGATCCCCATACTGATCATCAAAAAAAACTCACCCTGTATACAATTTTACTGCGGATTTCTCCCTCTCTCACATCACAGCAATTTTCTCCTAAACTACTAGACGGAAAAAATTTAAATTTGGTATCAGTGTATAGTTTGGTGACCCGATGAGGAGTACATATCGTAAATGAATAAATTTTGATTTTAGGGGTACTTCAGAGGGGAAAAACTAAAAAAAAGGACCGTTCCCCTCCTCTTATCCACGAAACCATAAAAAGTAAAATTTTGAAAGAAAATTCGAGATATCGGGCGTCACCTGAATTTTACTGGAAAAATAAGGAGAAACCTCTACTATTAATTTTGGGGGGCAAATTACAGAATTAAATGGAAAATATAAAATTAAAATTGTTTCTAACACATCATGTAATATATCAAATCAAAGGGCTCATTATGACGAATACAAATATATTTTTTTCATATTTTTAAAATGAATATTTTAAAATGTATTAACAAAAATTTCTAAAATTATAACCTATTCCCGCTTTATTCCCCAAACTAGAAGACCTACAAATTTTTGTTTACCGGAAAAATACGACGAAATCCCTAATATTGATTTTGGGGGCCAAATTATAGAATTAAACGGAAAATAAAAAAATATTTTTTAACGCATCATGCAATACATCAAATGAAAAGGTTTATTATTAGGAATACAAATATATAGTTTACATATTTATAAAAATAATTGTTTGCAAGATGTTAACAAAAATATATAAAAAACTCTAATGTCTGGCTTTATTTTCGAAACCATAATATCTAAAATTTTGAAAATAATTAGGGAACTGGGGCTCACTTGAAATTTATAAGAAAAATTGGTATTAATTTTGGGGAGAAATTATAGAATTAAATGGAAAATAAAAATTCAATTCAGTTTTCAAACGCATCATGTAATATATCAAATAAAAGGCTCATAATGTGAATTACAAATATATCATATTTTTAAATCATTTGTTTAAAATATATTAACAAAAATACTAAACATCGACTTAATTCCCACTTTATAAACTACACTATCTAAAATTTTGAAAAACATATTTTATTTGTATTTTTAAATAATTTGTCTAACAGATTTAATAATTTATTATTTAAAACTTTACCTATTCCAATCTACAGAGCCTAAAATTCAGACAGTAGATTATAAAAGGCTTACCTGAAAGTTTATTAGTAAAATAAAACTCTAATGTTAATTTTGGGGGCCAAATAAGAAAATTAAATTCATATTTTTATAAAAATCAAGCCAATCATGAAGGAGATAAATAAAAAGTCCATATGTGGAAAATAAAACTGTTTATATTTTATAACTTCAAAACGCTTCCTTTAAAAGATGTAAGGGTAAATATAAGGAAATGCACTCATTCCCTGCTTGTCTGAAACTGGAATATTAGAAGCTACGGAACCCTTAGTATGCGAGTCCAACTCGCACTTGACCAAATTATTTCTTCTTCAGTTGAGCTGTGTACATCTCGGTGCTACCAGAAGTAAACGGGCTCAGGGATCTACGGTAAATAAACATCAAAGACACCCTATAGATGTTCGTACATCAACACAAATATTCAATGAAAATGTAAAAAATTCTAGTGAGAATTCGAATACCGTTTTGTTTGTGAATCCCGTTCAAATAAAGTTGGGAGTTTTGCTTTGTGATTTCGCATCTCGTTATGACCAGAAACACACAGAATGTATACGGGATGTTTGTCGAGGCAGAGGATCGCCGGGAATTCGCATTTTAATGTCGTAAAGCGTAATGGTTTGCGTACGGGAGTGAAACTATGCATATTGCTGACATCAAAGAGGCCCGCTCTCGGTGATGACGTACTCTGGGATTTTGGAGAAAAGATGAATCGAGCGAGCCCTAGAAATCTAGTCCTTAACTTTCACACGCTTTTACGTACGATCGACTTTTTAATTTAGAGCCTCGAAGTTCGGTGTTTCATTTCTTACGGCTGTGTCTTACGGGTATTCAGTATATCAAAGCAGCACCAGGATAGAGAAACATAAGAAACTTGAATTTTTACCTTAAGGTAGAAGACTTTTTTAAACGTTGTACATATCAGAACATGAACAAAGACTGTAACGAAATATTTGTAAACATTAAATGATTGTTGAAGAGAACCTTATGCTAGACCCACGAACTCTCCAGAGATACTTAAAAGTTGATTCATTTATAACTTTCAAATATCTATTTCAGATAAGAAATAAAAAATTTACAACTGACAACTGAAATAATTTGGTCAAGTTCGAGTTGGACTCGCATACTAAGGGTTCCGTACCACCTTCAAGATTCTAATATTCTAGTTTCAGACAAGCAGGGAATGAGTGCATTTTCTTATATTTACCCTATTATCTTTTAAAGGAAGCGTTTTAAATTTATAAAAAATATACACCTTCATTTTCCACACATAGACTTTTTCTTTATCTGCTTCAGGATTCGCTTGATTTTTATAAGAATACATATGTATTTAATTTTTTAATTTGCCCCCAAAAATTAACATTAGAGTTTTATTTTACTAATAAACTTTCAGGGAAGCCTTTTATAATCTACTGTCTGAATTTTGAGGCTCTGTAGATTGGAAGATATAGGACAAAATAGGTCAAGTTTTAAAATATAAACTATTAAATCTATTGTTCAAATGATTTAAAAATACAAATAAAATATATTTTTCAAAATTTAAATAGTGTAGTTTCTAAAGTGGGAAATAAGTCGATGTTTAATATTTTTGTTAATATCTTTTAAACAAATTTAGAATCCAAGTCTATTTTTTTAACACCCCGTAAAATTTGCTTTTCGACGATAAATAATGAAACTGCCATAATTTCAATACAAAACGTATACTTGTTGAATCTCCATAATTTAAGGCGTTTTCGAGATATTGTAATTCAAATATGGTACGGCATATCACAGCAAGCACCCTCAAAAAAGAATTAATTTTTAAGTAGGTTGTGAATTTGACATGAACTATTGATTTCTTCTTTGCATACTATCGATTTATTTATATTTCAAGGCATTTTCCAGATTTTAATTATGAAAACAAAAAAAAAAACAAATAGATTCACTTCATCAAATGTTGAAATTGACCACCATTAGAATCAATGCATTTTATTACACTTTTTATCAAATGTCATCTTATCTTAAGAAAGCTTGCAATGTTATTTTTAAGAATATTCGTGACTTCCTGAATTTTTGCTAAAAACTCGTTTCGGGTATTAATTAAATTGCTGTACACCAAAGATTTCATGTATCCCCAAACGTGAAAGTCCCTGGGATTAAGTTCTAGAGTACGAAGCCGCAAAGGGAATTCACTGCCAATCCAACGATGCGGAAAGTAGTCATTTAAATATTGTTGGACTATCACTGGATAATCTGGCGGCGTGTCATCATGCATAAATCACATATGCTGCCTTGCAATAAGAGGAAATTCTTCGAGTAAATTACCCAAATTATTTTCCAAATATTCTAAAATACAGTAATGCATTTAATCTCGTCGGAAGTTCAAACGAATAGCCTCTTACTCTCTCGATTGCCCTCTCTTTCCATCCTTGGCACGATTGAAGGCTACCTCCAGAAAATCTAAAAATGTCAAATGTGAAAAACTGTCAAAAAAGTTTAAAATTTCAAAAATCTCAGAAATGTCAAAATTGCTAAAATAATAGTAAAATTAAAGGCACTCATACCGTGCCTTAGAGGGAGTGTGTTGCCATACATTGTATGGTCAAGTCGATAAATTAACGAAAATGTCCAATAGATCAAATGTTAATAATAAATCACAAATAGGCTGATTTGTCTACCTCGTACAAAGCAGAGCGGGTCGGCTAGTTTAAAAATAAAAGTAAAAAGTGTTCTAAACAACATTTAAGAGACATTTTCCGGCTCCAAAAGTTGTGATATTATATAAAAACAACTCACGGCGTGGTCTAATACAAGTTAGTATCCAAATGATGTAGCGCTTCTCGTACTGGATTCAATGTGCGTTCAGATATTATGATGATATTCCTGTCAATGTCGAAGGATAATAACCTGGGATTATATTGCCCATTGTAAGATTATTATGCACCTTGGTCAACAGGTTTACTAGTTTCACCTGACATATCCGATGGATAATCTTTTCTATAATAAACTTAGACTCGGTAATATAAAGATGTTTTTTTTCTTAACCCCCGACGCGAGAAGACAGCTGTTATAATATAAAGTGTCTATCTCCCTTTTCTGTGACTCTGTGAGTCTGTCTGTGGCATCCTAAACGAATGAACCGATTTTGATGCGGTTTTTGTGTTTGAAAGCTAACGTGATTGAGATGGTTCTTAGCTATAATTTAATAAGATTTATTCAAGCGGTTGAAGATCATCAGCTTACTTCCTACTTGAAATAAAGGTCTTACAAAGAATTTTTTAACTGTTCTCAAACGATTGACCCCCTCTTGATGATGTTTTTTATTTGTGTTTTAGTGGGCCCCTGTACGGTCTAGATTCACAATTCGACTGTTAAATGACTGGACCAATTTTAATGAATTTTTTTTTGTTTGAATAGTGGGCCCCTGATAGAGCTGGCACCTGCTCAAGTAAAGCAGGTACGTAAATATGAGTATTAGGCACATATATGAAATTCCAAACGTAACAAGTCTTGTTACTTTTTGGCGAATTTTTGTGTCGGGAGTTGATAAAATTTTATTTTTTTATGTTCCATGGAAAAAAATCATCGAGCTACTTGATATCATAACTTTTGGAGACCAACTTGCCCCACACTACGCCATGAGTTGTTTTGACCTGATTAGTTTTTTAGTTAAATCTTAATAAACCATTGTAAAGCAACTTCCAAAAAAAGTTATTTACTATAATTTATTTCAGAAGTACCTACTATAGTTCGAACGAACATATTGATTCGCAGTATGGGACCCGTTTCAGAGCTAGATATGGTAAGTCTACGATTTGAAATGCAACATAGTTACTATTGGTCTAATATAAATCAGTGAAATTATATATTCTACAGTGTGGAACAGCCAAATGGAATAAATTCGATAACGAATGAAGTTTTGGGGAATAAGCTTTGACACGTCCATCATGTGACAGTGGCCAATACTATCTTTCTTATTTTAAATGCAAGCCCATATATATATATATATATATATATATATATATATATATATATATATATATTTATTTTTTGGATTCTCCAGAAAATTCTAGACATATTTCATGTACAATGTCCTACACCTATCTTCAGCTGTTTCGGAAACTTTCGTTCAGGTACTGCCGAACATTGATTTCGTAATGGGGCTGTGCTCCATCTTACTGAAACCGTATTGTATTGGCAGGAACTTGTGGGTTTACTGGATCAGGAAATACTACATTATTTTGGAGCAATATATAAATATTTATCTTCCATTCAATGAAAAAGGGACCCACAAAGTGATTTCTAACAATTCCTGCCCAAACATTAACTTTTTCAGGATATTGCGGATGTTTCTCTGTCATCCAGTGCGGATTTTCATTAGACCAATAGCGGCAATTTTGACGATTAACATGACCATGAAGTGTAAATGTGCTCTCATCAGAAAATAAAACATCTTCTAAATGTTATCTAACCTTACCATCATTTGTTCACAGAAATACGTTCTACTATCGAAATCATCTTCCATGAGCTCCAGAGTCAGCATCATTTTGTAGGAATGCATTTTACTTTCCTTTAATGATCGAAAAATTGATGTGTGGCCAACGTTGAACAGTGACGCTGCTTTTCGTCCAGAATTATGTGGGTTTTCTTGAAACCCAAGCATAATATCCAATTTCGTATTATTACTTAGAAAATTGGCAGCTGCTTTTTTTAACTGCCTTACATGAACAAGGTCGCGAAACTGCTTTACTGTTTTGTTAATTACTCCTCGGAATACAGGCGGCAAATTTGGAAAATTTTCATGAAATAAGTGAAACACTGCTATTTGTGTCCGTATGTTATCTCCATAACCAATCATTTGTAGAAAGGTCATTTTGTGCATTTCTGTTAAATGAATCATTTTTCTGATATTATTACGTACAGTTAACGAAATTCAAACGACAATAGCACTGACACTGATCACCACTGTCATGCAGTTAGACAACAAGATGCTAAGGCTATGAGTTTTTACGAAAATAAACAAATAAAATAAACTAGAAATTGTGGTATGGCCAGATAAGATTTTGACTTGTTCTTTTTAAAATAAGGAAACAGATTATTATTATTATATTATATTTGAAATAAACAAAATGTTTTTTTTTTCAAATCAGTAAAAAGGAACGCAGAAATGTTTTTTGCTTACTATTTCAATATCAGGAGCTAAATGGGAATTAAATATTGAGTATAATGTAGCGAATTTGTGAAATAAAATAATTTTCTTTTTTTTAATGTTAATTTTTGTAATAATTCTGAAAACGCTTAATATTTCCAAAAGAGTTGAAGATTAGGGATTGTACATGAATTATGTCTACAATTTTTTGGAGAATCAAAAAAATAAATAATATACAGAGGCTTGGATTTAAAATAAGAAAGTGGGTATTGGATACTGTCACATGACACACCCTATATTTTTTTTGTTGAAGAAATGCGCTTTTAAAAATTCAAATCGACTTGTCCAAGCGTTTTTCCCTACAAGCCCTCCTTTATTCGTTATCGAATTTATTCCATTTGACTGTTCCACACTGTATAGACCTGGTATATACTTTTAGGAGTATTCCATGGACTGCTACTTCAGGCAATATTGGCGAGACCAAAGGCTGTCATTCTTAGGCCCAATAAAATCTCTCTCATTATCAATTAAAATGTTGGAAAGAATCTGGAGACCAGACACATATTTTTATAACGGAAAAAACTCCTATGTTCATACCATAACTGTACCTAATAAGCTCCTTCGAATAAGCCAAGACGGGGACATTCTCTATTCCATGAGGTAACCAGTTTAATTTACGAAATACCTGTTTGTTCTTTGTGAATATTAAAACCTTTTCCAATTTTTTTTCCACAAAGTTTGACGGTGTACTGACTCACTACACTTTTTTTTAGGCTCACAATTAAAGCGAAATGCCCAATGGAATTAAAGACATTTCCGATGGACAGACAATCGTGCCCTTTGATCTTCGGAAGTTGTAAGTTATTACCTCTAATTTTAAAGATTATAAATTAAACACTATTTACCATTCTGTCTACCCATTAAGATTTTCTATGCTCAATCTTTTATAGATAAGTATTTGAAACTTGAAAAATTGCACGAATTCCTTTGCCGAAATCTTCCTCATAGAAATCTCTTCAATGTGATATGGGTCGTCGCCAGATTTTGGATTAGAGGGGAGCAGATTAGCAGGTTTTGGTTTTTAGGAGCAAGGGGAAGTTAGCAGGTTTTTAGTCTCGAGGAGACAACAGAAGTTTTCTGACAACTAAATAAAATACTTTTAGGATTTAATTCCCAATAACGAAGGGTAACTGTCGATGCCTGGCGACGTGACACAGTGACACTTTGTCTGGCTTTGCGATCACTTTTTGCTGAGGATTCCGCCACTATAATAGTTTAGCATTCAGGGGCGAATCCAGACATGTGCTTCCGGGGGGGGGGGCGATTTCATGCTTCAGAGGGGGCGATCCAAAATATAATTTTAAACCCATATTTCTTCAACTTCAAACTTCTTCAAAAATAGTCGTTATGTGGTTTAAACCCATAAAAGTGACCTTCTTCTAGGCTCTTGGAGTCATGATTACCTCGTTTTAATATTAAATTTACTAACTGTGATGCTCTCGGTGGGGGCGATCGCCCGCCTTTGGATCCGCCCATGTTAGCAATATTTGTTTCCAGATCTTTTAATGACAGTGGCGGATCCAGACACTTTGTAAAAATGGAAGGAATATTAATAATAGTACACACTAGATTGCACATTAATAAACTGAAAGAGTTGTTACATGGTCGTAAACAATAGGCAGAAATGCAATATCTTATTAAACTGAAGGAGTATATGTCCAAGTAATAACCCTTGGTAACACATCTTATTATCACAACTTTCATTTTGCGCCCCTCCCTCAGGACATTTATAGATCCGCCCCTGATTAGTGGTGCTAGTAGTTCATCATTATTAATCATCATGCAAATAGATTCCGTAGGTTTCCCTTTTTCAAGTATTCTTCTTTGATCAACATGTTAGTATACTCCCATTCTATTATTTTAGAGTTGTCCAGGTCGCAGCCATATAATGTATGACCACAAACGCAAGGTGCACTATACAGGCAGTTAGAACTTTAAGCTGCGTTAACAGGTGTTGTACGCGTGAAAACGAGTCCTAACGAATTAATTCTTTTAAAAATCAGGTAGTCTCTATTTCTGAAGCGTTATTTTTTTCTGATAAACCAGAAACATATGATTTTAAGTCCATAATTTTATTTTCTATTTGTATATGGTTAGTATTAAATTCAAAATCAATAACACACTACTCTTCTTAGACTTGCACACCTTTTGTCCACTACTATCCTGTTTTTGTCGTATATGATGACTAGCTCTCTTAAGGAATGGCATTTTCGGTGCTCTTTTATCCACAGTCATAAAGACTAAAACATGTTTTTGCTAAACGTTTTGTCTATTCGCTAAATTAGTTTTTATTGAAATGAATAATTTTCAGAGAATTCCTCGATTAGTAAAGTCCAATTAAACGTTTTAACCAGGCAATAACTCTTTCATTTATAAATATTTATTTCACTCTGCTTTTGATGATTAAATCAGTTATATTTTGCAGACGCTTACACCTCAAAGGATCTTGTATACCAATGGCAAAACGACGAAAGTGTCAACTTTGTTCCCGGAATGGCTTTATCCCAATTCGATCTTATAAGTTACCCTTATAGGAACCTCACCTTGACTAGAAGAGAAGGTAAGTACTCGAGAACTATGCACAACTATACCAGGTACTGCAAATTCTCGGAACCCTTTGGAAGAAAAAAATAGTACCTGCTAACCCAGTAGGTGATCCTGCGAGGTGACAGCAGCGACTTAGAACCTATCTCGACTTGGAACCTTTGTGTACTTGTTTCTCTAAAAACCCTAGGTCTCGAAAATAACATCTCACTTGCACATGACTGACAATTTCAATCTGTTTCAAATATTTTATGGAAAATTTTCACTTTTCAGGAGAATTCTCCGTACTTCAAGTATCATTTAATCTACAACGCCATACCGGCTACTTCCTCATCCAGGTTTATGTTCCCTGTATCCTTATCGTAGTTTTATCGTGGGTATCTTTCTGGATACATAGAGAAGCAACAAGCGATCGAGTAGGTCTAGGGATTACCACCGTTCTGACTTTGTCAACCATAAGCTTAGATTCTCGAATAGATCTGCCCAAAGTCAGATACGCTACAGCACTGGACTGGTTCCTATTGATGAGCTTCTTCTACTGCATCGCCACTTTGCTGGAATTCGCAGGTGTGCATTATTTCACGAAAGTCGGGAGCGGTGAAATTCCTGTTGATGAAGACGACTGGGAAGATTGCAACGATTCAGAGGAAGAAGTAATAGGAGCCAGCGCTGCAGACCTTTTAGAGATGACAACTGTTGACGCAAGAACCAGAAGAAGGAGTTCCGTCATCTGCCCCATCTACAATGTAAGCAGGAGCACGAAGATATAAAATGATTTATTATTATATTATTTATAATTTCAGAATAGCGCTCTTCACTATGAGAGTCGCAAAACTTCTCTGACGTCATTGCCTTCACAGCAACCCGCAGCGCCACCTGTGCGTCTTACCATGGAGAGAATGACGCAGACGGAAAATAAGTTACCAAAGTGGAGGCAGTTCTTGTATTGTTTGAAGGGGGATGATAAATTTAGACGACAAAGGCAAAAAGAGGCAGCAGCTGCTAGTGGATTTGGTAATTAACTTATCTCCTGATATCAATTTTTAGCCTTTATACTCGCACTTTGAAAAGGATGGTTTCATGAACTAAAATAATGAACATTTTTGCAGGTTCCCAACATCATGGTCACATCAGACACGTAAATAGCGTTTCACTGATCGACAGGACCGCCAGGGTGGTATTTCCAGCTTCTTTTGGATTTTTCAATTTGTTCTATTGGATGGCATATTTTATGACACAAGAAAATTTCAAATGGGGAGACTCGGCTGTCAGTCCTTCAAACCATTAAATGTGGTTTCACTAAAGCACATTGTTATTTGTATTCTAGCATATTCTCAATTGCAATAAAAACGTTTTATTTTATATTATTATTAACAATAAACATATAAAAGTTTGCCACCCTTAGGCAACCTTTTATACCGCCATGTAACGAAACTTATGTTGCCTATATAACTCATACATAACTGTAACAAGACCATGTCCACAAAATGGATTTTTATAAAATTTGTTGTGGAGGTACATTGGTACATAAGAATTATTTATTAAAGGTCTAATTGTAGCAAAATAACTTTTTTTATAATATGTAACTCTCTCTGTTTTCATTGTCAAAAGTAATATGTAAAGTTTCAGAAATTTTAACTCAGAGAGGTAGTATTACAAAGAATAAAATGAGTTTTGCCCAGTAACCATACTATACCTTCCTGGACCTTGAAATATTTTAACCTAAAAGTGCAAAAAACTTCGTTTTTACCCTTTCTCACAAAAAAATACATACAGTATCTTCTATTTCGAATTTGTTTGCTAAGTTAAGGCCATTTTAAGCTTATAAATTTGCTATAGCTTTTTACCGCTCTCAGCCGAACCCAGAATAAAGAAACGTGGAAGAGGCGCTGATGACTCTTTTTTTGTTATCTTTGTATCCTTTGTTTTTGTTATCTTTTGTATCGCAGTCAGTTCTTCAAACCATTAAGTGTGTCTTTTCTAGAGCACATTGTTATATTATTCTAGCCTGTTTTCACAACATTTTATTTTAATTTGTTTTTAACAATCACCATATATAGTTTAACCTTTGACAATGGAAGGGAGAGCATGCGTAATGCGTAAGTGTCCGTTTGGGCACCAATTTCTTATAAATTAAATCATTTTCTCTCGGAGAGGGCGATCGCCCCGTCCAAGAGCCTCAAAGTTAGTAATTTTAATATTAAAACGATGTAATCTTAATTCCAAGAGCTTAGCAGAAAGTCACTTCTATGGGTTTAAACCTCAGAACAACTATTTTAATGTAATAGTTCAAGAAATCAGGTTAAAATTATAATTAGGTAAATTGTGTACAGGATCGCCTACCCCTGAGGACATTTTACAAATTATCCTTGCATTACCTGTCCTAAGACTTTGAAGCTATTAGGCAACCAGTCATACTGGTACGTAAACGAAACTTGTGTTGCCTATATAACTGTAAGACAGTGTCTATTCATGGAATAATTTTTGAAAATTCTGGTGGTCTAGATAGAAGATAATCGTTGATTTAGAATACAGAACATCAATTTTGGAATTTTTTCAGTTTGGCTATTTGAAAACGCATCACGAAAAAACTGCTGGAAGGATTTTAGTAAGGTTTGGTATAGAGATATTTTAGGTACGTAGGATACTTTTTATCGGGACAAAATATTTTTGGCAGAGGGGAAAATAGAAAAAAAGAAAACTATGCAAATTAACTTATTTAAATTCACCATCTTAGCCTGATTTTGATAAAATTTATTGAGGTAGAGTTATCAAAGTTCTCCATTGTGGCAAAAAAAAACGTTTTTCTATATATTTAGCAAAACAAATCACGTATAAAGATGTAATTCATTCGTTTTACACTGTCAAATGTTAAATAGAACTTTCTAGAAGTTTAAACTCAGAAAAGTATTATTATTTCTTTGCTTTTCTTAATACCGACTATACAAAAATACTTCAAACAGATTAAACATACATTTTCTCTTTCTCTCTCTCTCTGACTAAAATAGTCCAAATAAATTCAGCATCTCTTCGCTTCTGCTACACTATTAAAAGACTCAAACAATTTTTAAAAATTCTTTTATTTCATAATTTTAAGTACATACGGACAATATTTTTTTTGCTTATTGAATATAAAGAACACAACAAAATCAGTACTTTGGTCACCGGTTATTAAAATGTTATTAAAATGTGTCAAAAAACTGTTCAAAACTTAACAATTACTTATTATAGTATACAATCCTTAATATTATTATCAAGCCTTTTTAAATTTGTTAATATATAATTGGCACAATTTCAGGTATTAAATGATTTCGAAAAATCTCTGAAAGCAATTTTGAAACTAATAAATTGGTATTAATACAACTTGAAAACTAAAACATTCATAGAATAATTAAGTGGTTAGTACTACTTGGTGCTTTATCATTATAAAATAAAGGGATATATTCATGGTGCCATTTTTATTTTCAATACAACCCTGCCATAACGGACTTGCGTCCCTGAGCCCCACCACCATCTGATCCAAAGTAATAAGTGCTACAATAGCGGCTAAGAAGAAGAAGAAGGATTATTAGCGGTACAGTGTTAAAAAATGGCAGATTTGTTTTATGTTGCTACACATTACTAGCAACTTCAGAATGCCGCATTCACAATAATGTAGAATGTGTGAAGAACTACTGGAAACTTTATCCCAAAGCTCACAATTATGTAAAAACTGTGCATCTGATGGATATCAGTGGAAATTTAAAATTATACTATGTAATATGTTTGCCTAGTAGTCCAAAAATACTACACCATCACACAGAAAAAAAAATGGTCTGAAATGTACATGGGACATATCATTTTCGACATATTTTCGCCCGCTGAACACGAATCCGGAGTCAGAATTGCTCCATCACCCTTCAATTTTCAGCAAAACGCTGAAGAATCTTCTGAAAAATGAAAATTTTCCTTAATTATAGATCTTATAGATGGGTAACGTTCGTTATGAGCAATGCAAATCTTCATAAAAATTTTCCCGCTAAATACGGGATTCTTCTTCTTCGCTGAAGAATTAAGGTTGATTAAAAACCCTCATATGGACCCATACTTAGCAGGCAAAAATTTTAAGAAACTCTGAATTGCTCATAACGAACGTTTTGAGAAGACTCTTCAGCGTTTGGCTGAAAACTGAAGGGTGATGGAGCAATTCTGACTCCGAATTCGTGCTCAGAGGGCGAAAATACATTTTTTTGTGCGTGGTGGTGTTATTGGTACATTCTGGAAGAAGCAATTATTTAAGGTGAAATGCCAGATGATAACTGCAGCATACTCAAAATTTTCATTAAATGGAACAGTGAATTTAATGTGTTAATGAGACAAATTTGAACTAATTATTACTTTTTTCAGTATGGGAAAAAACAAGCTAGATTCGAGAAACTGAAAAGAGCTTAAACTCTAAAATGACGGTGAAGCAGTTGTAGCTGATGTAGACAAAAATCATGTAGATGATGTCTCAAGAACAAAGCTACAACTCTAAAATTTCGACCTTTGAAGCTTGTGATTTTTTTCTGGGTCCTCGACGATTTTAGATTTACTGAGAACGACTCAGCAAACCTAATAAATGCTAATAAAAATCAATTGGTCTGTCATATGCCAGAACATTTTAGACTCAAAGTTGGAAGTCTGCGTTGGGCGCCAAACTCACAGACGTCAATTTATCGATACACTTAGTGCTGACGTGTGAACTTCAGCAAAACAAAATTTAGAAGGAACAATTCGTTTCAATATGAAAACATTCCCACACCAGTGCCTATAGTTCAATTATTTTTTGAAAAATCCACAATTATGTCACTGAAATCCAAGAAAAACAAGACTATCCAGTCTTAATAGCCATGAAAAGATCCCAAATTGTTTCCATCCCAGAAAAAGAAGGCAATTTCTATGGATACTATCTTGGGATCCCGTTGAGAATCACTTTAAACAAACGAATATACCACGTTTGTAAGAATGATAGAAAAGAATAACTTGCAGTTTCTGTGGTTGCAGACCTTAATTACCATACTACAATCGTGTTTAACATGTAACTAATATATTGATACTTATTTTTCCATTAAGTCAACGGCAGGCAGGCAGTTTTAAGTATTGTTTGTGTTGTAACGGAATGATAAGCTAAATCAAAAACATTAGTTAGTAAATAGGTAAGAGAAGAATCGATGCAGCATTACATAATATTTAACATATCTACATATTTATAACAACACTGCTAACCAAAATGTACATCAACTCATTCCAGTACTAAACTACAAAAAGTATTTTCCCTAAAACTAGGGACAAATATATATCAATAAAAAACGTCTAGTGAAGCAAGCAGACATTTTGGTGTTAATAACATTTGCACAAGCATGATCTACAAACATGTAGTTATTAAAAATGGATAATTTTCAAAAAAAAACATTTTCAATAATTATATATTTTTTTACAAAGCATAAAACACACTTTTGTGCCATTTCTATGAAATTAATTCACCTACTTTACATTTTTGTTCTATTACCCAAAGATAATGTATACTGTTTATATTGTTACGAGAATTCATCCGATAGCTGGTGCAATCGGCCATCAACCAATTCGTGGAAGGGACATTATTCCGATAATTCTGGGAATCCGAAATGTTTGTCTCTCAACAGGCTGACCGCTGCCGTTACTGGGAATTTCCTTAAAGCTTCCAGAACATGAAAGAGTTTCCCGATGGTTCGTGGACTTACCAGACAATTCGAAGAGAAATATATAAATATGGACAGCTAGCGATAGGAGGCATTCAGTTTTCGACGGTCGTATTGGACGGAGTTGGACTGTGTTTTTAAATAAATCCAAGAACTTAACCCGAGTGTGAAAAGAAAAACATTACAATATGTTTCCTATTCACTGAAGTTTTGAAAGTTAGCATTCATCACTGTTGTGTAAAACTAATTGTTGCAAAAACGTCTAAGATAATGAAAATTAAGCCCAAAAAACCTCTCTATTGGTGATAAAATTGTCGTAACAAATATGAAGAGACCAATCACAAAAACAATAAACCGGGCGGCGAATTTCCATAATTTCCAAATGTTAGTAACAAACCTTGACAATACATGGCTCCTAGAGCTGTGTGAAAATAGTAGAAGAATACTATCGAACTGGACTGCAGGAAACAAATTTTTTTTTTCAATAACTCTGTGTTGTGAAGAAAACCAACAAATTATGCCATTTAGACTGTTTGTCCCACAGAAAATTTCATTTCAACAACAAAAGCAAGAAGAATATACGATATCCGGATATCTAAGTTTCTTACCCATCATTCCCCAGGACATCAAGTCGCGAAAATAAACCGGAGCACAAGATTAGAATGGAAGAACCCCCATGTCGAGCTGGAACATGTAGTTTGATGATTATAATAATGATCTTGGTGGGAGAGTCTCCCTCTTGGTTTCCAAGGGATGTATGTAACAAAATTAATCATATCAAACTAGATTTCTGAGTCACATATAAAAATGTTATTAAAAAAATTAAAATTGTACCATCACTTATATCCAGAGTTGGAAATTATGCTTGGTTTTATTTCAAAGCAGTTGAAGTCAACTTTTTTACAAACATCTGGATTTTCACCCGTAAACCAGGGGTGTAAGCAATGACCATATTTATTTTCCATCCAAATTAAAGTTTTGTGAAGAGGGGTACCATTGTTTTTGGATAAAACTAAGTTAATCTACATCACAAGAAACTGTCAAATATAGACATGCAAGAATTAGCATATTTAAGAAACTTGGTGTTTTATTTTTCCCCACTCCAGTATCAAATTTAGGATAAAAAGTCTACCAATACAATTGTTTCATGTATAGGTAAAAAACGTAAAATAGTATTTCCAGCAGGGGGCAGGCGATAGGGGGATCACCCCCACCCCAAGAGCCACAAATTTAGTTTAAAACTTTAAATCTAAACTCCAAAAGTCTACAAGAAAGTAACTTCTATGAGTAAATTTAGTATGTGAAGCATGAGATCGTCTCTCTCGGAAGTTCGTGTCTAGATCAGCCCCTGGTTTCCAGTTCCTTAAGTTGAGCTTCTCTGAATAACTGGATTTCGCAGTCATGATGTTTTTTTTTACAGAGAAAAGCAAAATTAATCATAAGAATTATAAAATTACATTCTCATTTGTTTTCAGTTCCATTTACATATTTACGAAAATATTAGATTTACAAAAATATTAACTACACCAAATTCTTTGGGTTATATAAAAATATTTCATCCTAATAAAACACTGGTATAAAATTAAAGCTAATGAATAGTCTTATGAAATGCCTCAAAAATTTATACAAAATAAATAATTTATGAAATATTAAAAAATAAAATTCAATTTCTCTCACGAAACGGTGACTCCACTCTGCTGGAATTCAGAGATCTTGTCGGGCTTCCGTAATTTTCTTTATCTTCGGTAAGATATTTCTGTTTCTTTATACCTTTTTTTAAGTCGGCGTTTTCTTTTTTCAGTTTTTCCATTGATTTTTTTTGCGATTGCAGTTTGTTTGTTAGATTTAAATTTTCCTAAAAAGAAAAAATGACAATTATGTAAATGTGCAATTAAACTGAGGACACCATTATTTACATAGGACCTCTTTTTTGTATTTCATAATATTTTTAATGAGGATTTAACACTCAACACTCCTAGAGAAAAATTAACTATTAATTATTTTATAAATTTTGATGTAATTATACTTTTGAACATACAGCCCAATTTTAATGAACGTTTTTGCCTTGTGGATTGTTACATGTTGTTTTTTTCCTGTGGAATAGACTAGCAGCTATAA
This sequence comes from Octodonta nipae, assembly GCA_034190945.1. Taxonomy (NCBI): domain Eukaryota; kingdom Metazoa; phylum Arthropoda; class Insecta; order Coleoptera; family Chrysomelidae; genus Octodonta; species Octodonta nipae. The sequence goes on along the minus strand of CM067224.1, from coordinate 66,059,311 downwards.
CATTACACATTAAGAGATATATGACCTTATTTTTCCCTTAATATCATCGTTTTTTGATTTACTTCGTTACCTTTGATTTTAAAAGAATACAGATTTCTAGTTCTCCATTTATCAACTCCTTAAAATAATTAAGGCAGCATTTTTTAAAATCTAATATTAAGTCATTATTGACCTTAATGCAATTACTAGAAAAAAAGCATAGGAATTGTAACAAAAAATAAAGTCTGTATCTTTAGTAATTGAATGTACTACGGTATCAGTATCATGCAACTCCCAACTCCCTCTTTATTTGTCATCACCGCATTCAAATGCTTTGGCGGCGTGTTAACATGAAGTTGTCAGTTGTTTCTTGGAGCGTCACTTGCCGGTCTCCCAATACTACAATCACTAAGTAAAGATTTCAATTCATTTTTTAATAAAATCACAAAACGCTAGAAAGTTTAGTTCTGGACTGTTAGGTGGCCATTCATTAATGAAAACCAATAGCACTTAACTAGTCAATAATTGAGGTAATAATTCCTATTTATATGTATAAGGACTAATTCTGTGAGACAGCAGAGTAAGATTTATGTTAAAATTATTACACAACCTCCACCAAATAGGATCCTTTGAAAGGTACTGCAATTTGCAAATCTTGTTACATCGCCTAATCGTTCTTTTTATGGATTCTTGGGTAAAGAATACCACACTACAATGGGATCTTGTTAAAACTTGAACAAGGCATCAAGTATTCTTCATATAAAAGAGTTAAGAACCACAGTCTTTTCGACTGAAAAATTTCATAGAAATTCATATTGTACCTTAGAGTTACAGAGCGGAATATTTCCTTTATAACAGTGATAATGAAGTGAATAAAAAACTATAATGGTATGGAAAGATGAAACTACAACATAAGTTTGACTGCAATTTTTAGTCACTCATAAATCCCATAGGGTGTTTTTAAATAAATAGGTATAAAACGAAAATTAACTTTTTAAAAACAAATGAAATATCGACAATAATTATTGTACAAAATTGAGATATAAAATATCATCAAAATTATGGCAAATCTTTGGTGGTACATAATTATGTCCAAGAGTTTATATTACTAATCATATAAAAGATGGAAACACCTCCTACCTGAGTAAGTTCTTCATTTTTATGTTTTAAGTCCACCAAATGTTTGATCTTCTGTTTGGTATTGTGATGTCCAACCAAATCGGCGTATTTCTCAGACACTTCTTTTAATTCACCTTCTAATAGTTGAATTTTACTTAACAACACATCTTTTTCTCCTGGCTTATCAAGTGTGACTTGAACATGAACATCTTTGGTCTAAAAAAATATTCATATATTTAGAGATAATTTTGACAGTGATAATTGTATCAAACTGAAAATTCACGAATAAAACTCTCGTTAAAACATTCAGAGATTGATTTATAACTCGTATGTATATAGAGGAATACTAGTTGTTTATGTTGTCTGTCAGAATATCTCAAAGAACAATTTAATTTTTTTTATGCAATTCTATAATTTGCCCACCAAATTATATTAGGACTGTCCTATTTCAAATAAAGTGTATTATATCTTATAAATATTTTTCAAAGATATTCCTATAATCACGACTAAAATTCTCTTGAAAGATTTTATAAAATATTTGTTCCAAAAATTGTTTCTTTAATATTTCATGAAATATTTCAGTAGATGTTTTGTGGCAGACAGGAATACTACAGAAATATTCATATTTTTGCGAATCATTCATGCTGTATGTGGGGGGATGGGTTAATCTTTGAATATCTTTCTTAATTTATTTTTAATTGGGTTAAAAATATGATAAATATATATCTGTATTCCTCATAATGAGCCTTTTCATTTGAGATATTACATTTTCAAAACAAAAGATTTTTTTCATGTAATTCTATAATTTGCCCCCAAAAATTCATATTATTGTTTTCTCCTTATTTTTCCTGTAAACTTTGGGCAACATCCTATATTACGCATTTTTTTTTAAATTGTAGGCTCAATAGTTTGGAAGATGAAAGATGTTTGATTTTTTTTAAATTTTCCCCAAAAATCTAAATTTCTTTATTTACATGTGTTCCTGATCGGGTTACCAAACTATAGACAGATACCAAATTTCAACCCTTCAATCCATTAGTTTGGGGAAAAATGGCTCTGATGTGACAGACTAGTCTGATCAGGAGTGATTTTATAAGGGTTTCCATATATTGAACCTACAGAACCATAATAAACGATATATTTGACAATTCGATAATAATAATTATTATTTTGTCTATTCATTGGGTTTTCTCTCCACCAAATTTTTTCCTGTAACAGATAAGTATTTAAAAATTGTATATGTAGAACAAAGTGTAGTAAGGCAATTTCGTAAAATTCCCGGATTACTGGCTGTCTGTACAGAGATTCTTCCTCACAGTTTTTCTGAGAGAAAGAGATGTCTATAAAATGATCAACCAGTATTCCTGTATATAAGTAATGTATTGTATATTGTGTAATACTTATCTGTGTATGGAGACGTTTCAAATCCGAGTCTGGAGTCGTTGTCAATCGTTTAGTGTTGTTTTCGAGGTTTTTTTCTAAAAAATTTTCTCTTTGATTTTGAATTTGTTGTTTGTCAAAAAATTTGACACTGACAATTTGTCGTTTGGCGATCACTTGACTCTGAGGTTACCGTTTTTTTGTTCTGTTAGCAGTAAATTCTTCCAGTCCAAATGAAGGTCGGCTGAAGGTGCTCCGATTTCAGTGTTGTTTATCATCATACAGCTGGCTTCTTTAAGTTTTCTCTTTTTTAAATTTCCTTCTTTCAACAAAATCTTTTTTTTATCCCAGTCTATCCTATGGCTGCCGGTGCTCGTTAATACATGATTGGCAAAATTTGATTTGTCCACATGTCTTCTGGAAATGTTATATTGATGTTCTTTTTTCCTTACTTCTAAAGGTCTTGAAGTTTCACCGGTATAAGAATGGCCACAGTCACACAAAACACTGTACACACAATTTTTAGAACTCTGGGTTGCGTTAAACGGTTTGGTATGTGTGAGGATAGAGTGCAAGGTATTATTTGTTTTAAAAACAGTTTTAACGCTGTATTTATTTCCTAACCGCTTAATTTTTTCCGATACACCTGGGATATATGGAATTATGTTCATAATTTGGTTGTCTGTTTGTGTTTGGTTGGTATTAGTGTGATGGTTATTTGTGCTGGTTTGTTGTTGCGATTTTCTTTCTAACTGATTTATAGTTTTATTTATAAAGTCTTGGGGATATTCGTTTTGAAGTAGA